>WARS01003431.1:0-17880 GCA_008933995.1 Datnioides undecimradiatus | reverse complement strand
TTCTACTTTTGGAGATTCTGGGAACCACAAGCAAACCTGCACTCTGGAAGCGAAGTGATCTGTTGGGGTAATAGGGACTTAGCATCTCAGAGTCAGTGGATTTAAAAAGGAAAGCAGTGAGTTATGTGTAAACTGATCCAAAGGTTTTCATTATTAGAGTCATCACAGTTCAGTTAAATCTACTGGCACCTGTGTTTAAAGATAAAATCAGCTTAAATATAATTTAATACAATAAACTATGTGAAAATATGTTTGTATTCAGCATCAAAACCAGCTTACACAAAAGATTCAAAATAAAAGCTCCCATGACTCATGTCAACACTTTGGTGAGAGAATCAACAACTCAGGTTATGACAGATTTTCAAAATAAAACAACCTGAAAATAAAACTTTTTTCCCAACTGAGTTCATTTATTTAGAAAAACTGATGCACAGCAGCTTCAAACTGTTTTACATAAAAATATAAGAGTATTTGTCTGTTTTGGTCCGTGTGGCTGTGTGAAGCTGGCAGAGGATTACTGGGTTTCACCTTCGACCTCGCACACACACAGTTTCTCCTCAACCGTGAACTGTCCTCGGCAACCGTCGCTGCGGCAGAGACAGGGCACTTCCTGTTTCCTTTGCGTGTCAGCGGAGTAATTCCAGGTGAGCTCAGTGCCGGCCTGCACCACTCTGAGAGAGAAACAAACACCAGTCAACAACGAGCAGCAAACACCCAAAACCTTCATCTGCCTCCTCCTCATCTTCCTCACCTGTTGGTGAAGAAGGCGATGACTGGGAAGGCGGGGTCATGGGAGTCGGTGAAGACGTTCTGGATGAACAGGTTCGGGTGGCAGCTGTGCTGTGGGGAGCAGAGACGGGGTTAAAGGCCAAACCACCAGGCAGCATTATATTACGTTATAACATGGATGTTTCATTTCTGCACTAAATAAGTGAAGTTACAGCTGCACGTGTTTGTATAATGTGCAGATTTTACTGAAAAAACATGAAGTTTCAATAAAAATACATTTTCTCTGCTGAACTGTTGATAAAACCTGTTTTTTATTAATCGTGCTGTTGTCTTACATTGATGAAGCGGCCCACGTTTCCCTCCTTGCTGGCGTCCAGAAGGTAAACATCCTCCACCTTTAACGCTCTCTTTAAACCCTTCTGACTCTTCGTTGATGTAGTGGTACCATTCACACCGTGACTGGCTGTTGTCATGGTGACCTTGTTTTCCTGAGCTGGAGGAGTTGACAGCTCCGGACTGACCAACACTGTCTGAAATATGTTAGCTTGTTAGCATGCTACCATGAGCTACTCTACGGGCACCATGCTGGTGTCTGGGGCTCTGACCTGGTTTCTGTCCTGTGCTGTGGTGCTTGTGGTGTCAGCCGGTCTCTGAATCACTGGGACGTGCAGGGGGGGCGAATTTGGCTCCAGCAGGTTGCTCCGCTCCTCCAGCACAGGCGGCGCCAGCCACTCAGTGACGACCTCCACCTCATCGTCTGACGGGAGGTCTGCCCTCGTCAGCTTTGGAGGGGGGAGCTCTGCGGGCCTCTGGACCCTCTGCAGTATCACACCTGGGCACGTTTTATTTCATCGATTTGATTAAACAATCGATCACAGCTCACCGACCAATCATCTGACTTGTGCTACATTCATGGTGCCCCACCTGCATATATGCACACGAATGTGCCATGGTCCAGGTCGTCCCGGCAACGCACCCCCCAGCCGTGGTCGTCTGTGGGGAACACCTGTAGCCGGACTCTGATCCCTCGCTGGACGGGGCGGTTCAGACAGCGAGCCCGGTCGCAGCCACACCATGGACCACACTCAAACACCCTGAACGCACATGGACAAAAGTATGTAGACAGTTGCACCTGGCAGCCAGCAGGGATCTGTCCCACTCACTCAAGTGTCTGTCTCACCCTGATGGGATGGGTTTGTCCAGCCTGTGGTGCCTGTAGTGGCACCCCCCTCTGGTCATGGCAACGCAGGCGCAGCGCTGTGCGTCGGTGCAGCCATCGGTGCAGTCGCAGCAGACCGTGAACAGTGTCGGGCCGCGGCTCAGGAAGCAGCCGTGCGGCCAGCGTTCCTTCCTGTAGCGGAAGTCGGCTGGCCGGGCTTCGCCATCACCAACACACAGCTCCACTGGCGTGGGCTCCACCCCCCGACTCAGGTCCAACTCTGGCCTCTGGGGGCCCGCCAACGGGGGCAGGTCCACTCGCACGGAGGGGTTAAAGGTGAAGAAGTCGACCTGCAGGAAGGAGATATTCAAAGTCTCGTTCCACCACTGTGCAAATGTTCAATTTACCTGCAGAGTAACTAGTTACTTTTCAGATTCAGCTGACCTGCAGGACGTCGTAGCTGCCTGTGGCCAACAGGAAGCACATCACATCATCATGGTTACGGAGGCTTTGTCCACAGGGCGCTTTGTAAACAATGTCCTCCAAGTCCTCTGGCTCTGACCCCTCATCATCAGAGGCCTCGCCCCGTCTCGATGACATCAGTGGCACTGCGGCCAGCCTCTTAAAGCCACAGAGCAGCGGGACCTTCAGAGGGTTCTGACCCCAAAACAGAGGCATGGACTGCAGCGTGCTGGGTAAACTGGACAGACAGGCCTGCAAGGAAACAACAGTGGCAATAAGAAATCAGAGGTGTGTGCGTGTGTGTGTGTGTGTGTGAGAGAGAGAGACCTTGCAGCAGGAGTGGGGTTGGTACTGCAGCTGGACAGGGGTCAGAGGAGGCAGCAGCTCCTCTCTGCCTGCAGGAGGAGATGCAGAGCTGGACGGCCCATTGGAAGCAGCTGCGGGGGAGGATGAGGGGGTGGAGGAGGGGCTGTGGTGGGAGAAGTCAGCCTGCAGCAGCTCACCTGGACAGAAAGACGCCACCAAAACAAAACTCCATGTAGTATTACAGAGGAAAATAAGTATATTTACCTGAATAATGTGCTTAAGTAAACACCTGAGAGGTATTTCTTGTATGTACTCATACTCCTACTGCTATCATGACAACAGGACAGGTTTCAGAATAAAAGTCTGAAGCTTACCTGAGCCAATGACCACCTGGACCACGGAGGAGTCCTGAGAGGAGGCCGAAGGCGAACAGTCCAGACACTCGAGCAGCTTCAGCCCCTGAACATACTCTGAAAGCCACACAACAGGAAGTCAGGGTGATTGAAACAGGAAGTCAGGATGAATACAACATGGTGTTAGGATCATTACAATAGGGAAAGCAGGATGACTGTATTGGGGAGCCAGGATTATCGGAACAGGAAGTCAAGATCATTCTAACAGGAAGTTGGGAGCATTGGAAAAGTGCAATATAAAAAAAGCTTTAGTCGAACCTTTATCTGTGGCTGTGTGCTTCTTTAGGACTCTCTTCAGGTGATCCAAATACTCAAAAACTCCATTAAAAACCAGATCCACGTCTTCCTCAGCCCAGAAGGTTTTGGCCCGTTCTGAAAAACACAGCACAGTCGACTCACGTGACTCTGACATGTGTGTAAATATGAAAACAGACCAAAATCAGACCCGGCCTCACTACAACTCTGCTGCACCTTAGATTAACACCAACCATCCAGAATCAGTTCACAGGATTAAGATCTGCAAAAGCTTCATTGTGCATGTGAAAAGGGAAACATGGGTTAATTCAATTATTACTCTCTAATAAAAGACTGACTGGATCATCCTGAAGACTTAAGGCAGCCATTGATGTGACCAGTAAGAAGCAATAATAACAACAATGTGTGTATCCGCTGCAGGCACACTGCTGCTTTCGCACGCTGTAAGCGTCATAACTGCAAAGTCATAAATACAATACAAATACAAACATTTCTTCTTACCAACATCCTGTGCGTCTAATGAATCCTCCTCCATCTCCGCCCGTGCTCCACTTGTTAGCTTAGCCTAGCCGGCTTGCTTAACATAGCAGCGGTGGTTGTGCGACGCTAACAACATTAATCTAACACAAAACCACGTGAAACGACAGCAAAAGATCGTTTATAACTGTTAATTCAAAAGTTGTCGCTTAGCATAAATGCGCCGTCTGCTGCCATTGACATTACTTTCGCATTTTCATTGGTTTGTATTGTCCATAAACATTGGTTCACAACGGCCGCCGTAGTAAGCTACCCGTATCCTACCGCCCTGATTGTTGTTTTCCAGGCAGTTTTCGGGATTTTTACCTAGATATGTGACCCTGTGCGCCACAAGAAACCACCAATCACACTCTGTTTGAACACAGACTAAATTGTTAATACAGTTTAACAAATATTGGTTGGCTACACGGCAGTTTATCTGCCTGTGAGTCTGTACTCGGGACACACAACCCAGACATCCTGCTTCGCTTTTTGAAGTGACCTGCATCGACCACCGTACTGCCGAAACTGTTACGAAAACCCACCATAAACAAAATGGCAACTTTTCATAAATCTGCCTCTTTAACTTATTAATAAACAAACAATAACTTTATTTACATTGTTATGTACGGAAACACATCACGGACACGTTAATGAAACACACGCGCGGTGGCCGGCTGTAACGACAACAGCCTGGTTTAGTTAGCATGAGGATGCTAACATTAGCCACTTCATCAGAATCAGAATTGTGTTTATTGCCATGTAAGTGAAGAGGTTTCACATTACTAGGAATTTGACTTAGCGGTTTGGTACATACATCAAACATAAAATAAGTAACATATAATAAGAGGCACGCATGGGGTAAAATAAAATAAAATAAAGTTAGATAAATAGGATAAAATCTAAGTAAGCAAAAATAAAGCAACGTATTAACAAATGAACAGAACAAATGAACAGAAGAGTTAAGTGTGTCTACAGTACAGAGTTAAGTGTGTCTACAGTAGGTAGACAGTGCAAATAGTCAGTAGGTGGGTCATGACAGGGCATGGTATAGTAGCTATCCTGGAGTAAAGTGACAGTGCAGTATGATTAATTACAGTTCAACAGTCCAACAGCAGCGGGGAAGAAGCTGTTCTTGTGGCGTGAGGTTCTGGTCCGAATGGACCGTAACCTTCTGCCTGAAGGGAGTGGTTCAAAGAGTCCGTGTCCAGGGTGAGAAGGGTCAGCTGTGATCCGACCTGCACACCTCAGAGTCCTGGAGATGTACAGGTCTTGGAGAGATGGGAGGCTGCAGCCGATCACCTTCTCAGCAGAGCGCACAACACGCTGCAGTCTGTGTTTGTCCCTGGCAGTGGCCCCAGCGTACCACACTGTGATGTGACAGGTGAGGATGGACTCAATGATGGCAGTGTAGAACTGAACCATCATCCTGGCTGGCACATTGACTTTCCTCAGCTGCCGCAGGAAGTACATCCTCTGCTGGGCCTTCTTGATGAGAGAGCTGATGGTCAGCTCCCACTTGATGGAGATGGGGGACTCTGTCAGGGTGAGGGGGAGCGATGGAGCCGACCCTTTCCGAAAGTCTACTGTCAACTCCACTGTCTTCTGGGTGTTCAGCTCTAGGTTGTTGTGGGCGCACCAGGACACCAGGCGATCCACTTCCTTCCTGTAGGCAGACTCATCCCCGTCCGAGATGAGTCCAATGAGGGTGGTGTCGTCTGCAAACTTAATCAGTTTGACAGACTGGTGACCGGAGGTGCAGCAGTTGGTGTAGAGGGAGAAGAGAAGAGGGGAGAGAACACAACCTTGCGGGGTACCGGTGCTGATGGTCCGGGTGTCCGAGACATTCTTCCCCAGCCTCACATGCTGTCTCCTGTCTGTCAGGAAGTCAGTGATCCACTGGCAGATGGGGTCAGGCACGTTCAGCAGGGACAGCTTGTCCTGGAGGAGAGCTGGGCAGATTGTATTAAAGGCAGAGCTGAAGTCCACAAACAAGATCTTAGCGTAGGTTCCCGGGAAGTCCAGATGCTGCAGGATGAAATGAAGAGCCAGGTTGACTGCATCGTCTGCAGATCTGTTGGCTCTGTAGGCAAACTGCAGAGCGTCCAGGAGGAGGGCTGTGATTGACTTGAGGTGGGACAGAACCAGGCGCTCAAATGAGCGTTCCTATACAGTTTTGTAACGGTGTAATAATGAACTTACGCAAGGTAAAATGCGGATTCATTCGGAACAGAGAGCTGCTGCGGACTGGCCTTTTGAATGGTCTGCACGCTTATTAAAAATGATAAAAACTAAAGTTCTTGTAGACGCTTTACGCTTCAAACAAACTATAAATTACGAAAATACCTGCATACCTGAGTTTGAGGCATCGGGCTGATCATACAGCAGGTAAAGACAGGTGTGTGCAAACCTTTATGCTACATGTGTTTTCTTTAATAATCACCCATTGTTGGTTATTGTATGATTGTATGAACTTGATCTAAATATTAGAAGATATCGTTCAATAATATAAACAAAAGAAATATTATTAAGAAAATTATGTCTCACAGCCCTGCATTTTCTCTTTGCGCTCTACAGTAAAACTCGCTTTAAATATAATTTAAATCATCCGAAACTATCAGTAAAAATTACAAATGTACAAGCACATCTGTTCATTAAGTTAATTTGGTGTGTTATTTATAATATAATGTAATTTAAAAGTGAAATTTCTCGTCCTCTGGTGAAGAATGAAATAGAGACTTCTGCCGGCCGACAAGGTTTTTATTTTCTTTGCAAAGAAAAGGTCTATCGACACGTGAGCGGTCAGAGTGAAGACCCCGAGCATGGGGAGACCTGAACATTTATACCTTGAGGAACGCCCCCCTAAAGTGTGTTTCACACCCTTTCATCTGCTGCTGGTGTTGGCACTGACTTCCTAGGGTGTGTCTCACACCTGGGGTATCCTGCATGGTTTTGTGTCCAGATGAGAAGTTTATTGGGAGGTCTAGACATCACGAATTAAAAGACAAAAGGACCTGGTGTCTGGGTGAGAGAGTAGGAAGTGGGGTGTCTCAAGTGGTTGAACACAAAGAAACTGAAATTACAACTACAAAAGTTAAGTTGTGTCACAGCTGAATTGGCCTTAGCAATGAAGATAAATAACAAATCAATAACGGATCATTACCAGACCCAGCTCCACTGCTGTGTGACATCACTGTATGTTTCTCGTTCTTAGGTGAGATGGCTCAGGTGCAGCAGTCGGTCAGCGAGGCGCTGTGGGCGATGTGTGCGGCCGACTCCATGTCTATGCCGGTGCACTGGTATTACGACATCAACGACATCAGGAGGGACTTTGAAGGCTGGATATCAGGCTTCAACTCGCCCAGAGACAGCCACCCGTCCAGCATTCTCAGCCTCTCCTGTAACACCTGTAGGAAACTTCTTGAAATGACCACAGTTGTTTATTGTAATGTTTGTGTTTGTATTTATTGGGAACTTCCTGTTTGTGTTTGGCAGCCGTCAGTGGTCGGACTGCTTGGTCGTCCGGCGCCAAGAGGCCTGATGTGGTCGGTAACGTGATCCTCCATGATAAACTGCACTTGTGGAATTCCCCCAAGGTCCACTATCATCAAGGTACTGAGATCTGGTTTGTCGCCCGCAGGTTTTCGGTGGTCTGTGTTTGTGGTCTTCAGTGGTCTGTTTGTGGACTTCAGGACTTCAGTGGTCTATGTTTGTGATCTGCAGGTCTTCAGGCCGGTGACAACACCCTGAACGTCCT
Source organism: Datnioides undecimradiatus (assembly GCA_008933995.1). Taxonomy (NCBI): domain Eukaryota; kingdom Metazoa; phylum Chordata; class Actinopteri; order Lobotiformes; family Datnioididae; genus Datnioides; species Datnioides undecimradiatus. Next base: position 10,283 of record WARS01003431.1, on the reverse strand, counting down.
CTGTTCCCTCCGAGCCGCCCTGTCTCTCGTCTCGGGTCGTTTCACCGACGTCTCTCATCCGGACGCTCGAGGTGCCGTGCTGTCAGACTACGTTCATTTCCTGACCACGCCTGGCTCACACCAGGACACCTACGCCGAGTCCTTCCACCGCTCATTCTTCGCTGACTGGCAGGACAGCAGACCAACGTCGCCCTCTCAGGTAAAACAAGCGCTCCTTGGTGGAACAGTCACCTCCCGTCTGACCTCTGACTCTTTCTCCTTACTGTGTTTTTCAGGTTTTGGCATTTGCAGAAAAACGCTCCAGGCAGAAGCTGAGCTCCTCCTTCGCTGACAGCCAGCTGGATGCCATCGGCTGCCTTCCCATGATCCTCCCCTTCATCCTGCTGTCTGTCTCGGCCAATGAGGAACGATCTGTGGGTGGAAAACAGTCCATCATTTTCTGTTTGATTAAAATACGGAGGCTGGCAGGAGTCTAAACACCCACAAAATGATTTTAAACTATGTAGTCGAGTAAATGTATTTAGTTGCTGCTGTATCCTCAGGTTTCAGCGGCAGTAGAGTTTGTGAAGCTCACTCACCCTCACCTGAAGGTGCCCGAGTATGTGTCGATTTACACCCGGGCGCTGCACGCCGTGCTGGGGGGGGCTGGGTCTGCCAGCAGGCTGAGCACGCTCTGAGGCAGCTGGATGCCTGGGGCGCCTGCCAGAGCTACAGTCGCAAGGCTGCCAGGTACGACATCAGCAGGAACGTCTGCGCTCCAAATCCTCTAATTATTCAACAGTTAAGTACGTTACTAGTTTTGTTGTCGTCGAGGTGACATGTCACATCTCTGAAAAAGCAGCTTCACCTTCACCAGCTTCTTGTTCATGTGTTTCAGGTTTCCGATGTCGTCTGAGGAGCGGCTGAAGGTTCATCAGAGCGCTGTGAACTACTTTGGTCTGGCCTGCTACACCGAAGGTCCAAACCCAGCGTCACTCAGCCTGCACACATGCAGCCTGATCACTGCACACATGAAGCTGACAGCATGTTAACGAGTTGTGTTTTGTTGTGCACCCTCAGGAGCTCTGTCCAGCATGTTTTACCTGGCTCACGAGTTCCAGACCCCGGAGGAGGAATCCTGGCCAATGCCAAATGTGGAGGTTTGTCTGCAGTGAAACATTACACAGTGCTGCTAACTAAGAGGGGGCACACAAAGGCCTAAATGAAACCCAGCAGACGTCAGGGTCGGTTGAACAGGTGTTACTCAGGTGTCATATTTATTCTTGTTTGTGCTCCAGGTGAGAACTGTAACTGCGGGGCGGCGCTGGGAGCCCTTCTGGGGGTGGGGGGGCCGTACAGCAGAGCCGTCATCCCGCAGGAGTGGAAGGATGAGCTGAGAGTCATCATGAAAATAAAGTCCAGGTGAAAAATCTGAAATGCTTCGCTGTTTTTGCAGAATTCAATTTGCTTTATTAGTTTTTTATTTATTTATTTGGTTGTTTTTTTTTTTGCAAAAGTACATTTTGTTTTTGTCACAGGATGATCTTCGCATGAGGGATTTATTACTTTTAGCACTCTTTTAACATTAACTAATTTAAAGACTAAGAGGAAACATACATTGTTTTTGTCGTCTCCACGAATCAGGTAATAACCTAAAAGACTTCTGTTAACCAGAGCAGTCACGTGAAGATTAAAGTTTTTCTTGGTAAATTCAAAAAAGTATATTCGAAATAATTGGATAAAAATACCAAAAATAACCTTTTTTTCTAAATTCTGCTAATTTCTCAAATATAGCTGAATCCTGATTGGTGCCCAGGGAATGTGACATTAGAGCTCAGAGAAAAACCCGAAATACTGAAAAACAACAAATGTAAAACAACCAAAACTGCTCCGGTTGACTGATTCTGCTGGGAAATATTTTGTTCATGCAGGTTTAAAACAGTCCAGGCTTTAAAGTGAAGTACTGCAGCGAGTGTGTGCAGCGTTTAAACTGTGTATTTGTGTTAATGTGTGTGTTTGTGAGGCTTTTGTGTGTTTTTTTGGTGTTTCTGACCTTTGATCAGTTCAGAACAAACATGGCGTCAGTCAGCAGAGAAATGAAGCGACTCTTCTTCCTTCGACTCCTCATCGCCTCTGTCCCAGCATGCACTGGGTTTCCTGCAGGTCAGTCTCCAGGGTTCTTCACTGTCTTTTGTTCTTCCATTTTATTAGATCCGGTGTTCTGGTTTCCGGTTGTTGTCCAAGTAGTTACAACCAATCAGGTATGGGCTCTGGTTGAATGCAGGTAAAAAGTCCAAGAGAGGCTGAAATTCAGTTTCACATCCATCTTTTTAGCAGCTTTGCTTGAATCTGTCTGCACATCTGTTGACACAGAGTAGCGAGAACATCTTGTGGTGTTTATGTGCAAAATGCTGATTTGTAGACAAAGAAAACAAGTAATTTGGGGCGATTAACACCACCAGGTGCCTTCACAGGCTCTCTAAGCTCTCAGCCACCCAATGAACCCCATGCATCGACATGTTTTTAGTCTCTTTCTGTATTTCTATAAAAAGAAGGGGTGTTTGTGAGCAGACCGGAGGCCAGTGTTTTCCTGCAACGCAGTCGTCGGGCAAACTTCCTGCTGGAGGAGCTGAAGAGGGGCAACCTGGAGCGAGAGTGTCTGGAGGAGAAATGCTCGTATGAGGAGGCCAAGGAGATCTTCGCCCTGCCACAGCAGCTGGTCAGTCCAGGTTTCAGAGTGATGAACGACACTAAGTTGTTCATGTTTTTGTCTTCAACTTGTGTTTTCCTCTCTGCTCAGGAAGCCTTCTGGAGGATCTACACAGGTACTCAACTTTAGGATTTCTAATATTCTGTGGTGGAGTTTGATCCAACCTTGATCCAGCAAGTACTTAGTTGAATCCAATTTAACTTATGCACTAAGTTAAAGTGGATTCCACTTCATGTATTTATCCCCTTTATCAGTCTTTAAGTGTTAAAATGTTCCCTTAAGTCTTTTTCTACTTCCTGTTTGCAGCGGTGGATCAATGCCTTTCTTCCCCATGTAAGAATGGAGCGACCTGCACTCGCCGCCTTGACACCTACGTCTGCAAATGTACACCCGGTTTCCATGGATCCAACTGTGACAAAGGTGCGGCGTCACCGGCCAAAGATGTTTCCCTGAAGGTTCAACCGGTTGTTGCTGCTGTCATAAACAAAGTTTTTCTTCTGTGTCTCTACGCAGCACGTTTGACCTCCAATGGTTGTCGATACAGAAACGGAGGATGTGAACATTTCTGCAGAGAGTTTCCAGATCGTTCTCACGTCTGCTTCTGTGCTCCAGGCTACAGTCTGGATCAGGACAACACTACCTGCCGACCTCAAGGTTAGGGTACATTTAAAGCACAGGTGATTTGCTCAAATCATAAACAAACAAAAACTACATTTGGGGTGGCAAACATGACAAGATAATTGTGACATAAGGGCACTTGACCAAGCTGGAGGTTGAGCTGAATTTGCATAAAAAAACATCCCAAACACCCTAGCAACAACATAGCAATACCCAAGTATTCAACTGCCTGTCTCTTGAGTGCTACCGACCACTTAGCAACCATCTGAAAACCCTCCAGATACCACATCCCCAACACTGAAGCCTATATATTCCAAACTAACACTACAACAACAATTTAAGATGCTCTAGATAACATCCAGTTACCATCGCAACAGCCTGGTAGGCCTTGGCAACCATATTGGTGTGTTTCTCCTTTTTTAAACAGGCTAGAAACCACTGCAAACTACTTAGCAACTGCTTGGCAACCTATGATGCCATAGCAACCACTAAGAGAACCGTTCAACCCTTAATGACAGTGTTAGCAACCAGCTGTTCTAAAAGCCACTGAATAGCAACCACCCAGCAACCCACCTTCACACTGAAAACCACATTTAAAGCCCCTTTAATGCTGTAACCTTTAGCAACCAGCAAGTGATTAGCGACCATTAGCTACAGTATGAAAATGTAAGCTAACAGGTAGCAACAAACGGCTCTCAATGTGGTTTTCATTGTGGTCCATGAATGCAGGAATGTAATCTGATCATCTGTCTTTCATCTGGTCCAGAAAATGTGGTCTGTGGAAGACCTCTGATGCACTTTGCCCCCAGGGTCATTAACGGGCAGATCTGCCCCAAAGGACACTGTCCGTGGCAGGCAAGTTTTTGGATACTTTATCCTGACAGTCCTGTCCAGATGATGGACACTTGTACTTGATGACTATTTGAAATACGGTGTCTGATAGTAAAACTGTCCCCCTGCTCAGGCTCTGCTGGCTAAAGATGACACCTACACCTGTGGAGCGATCATCCTGTCAGATAAGTGGATTTTAACTGCAGCTCACTGTGTTTGGGGAAAACCTTCAAACATCTTCCAAGTGATTGTGGGTAAGTCAGGTCAAATCTTCGCCTTTTTAAAATGTGAAGTTGTAGTGTTAATCTGAAGTTGTTGAAGGAACACTTAAGTCCTCCTGAGCTCAGTATGACAGTAAATGTGGTGTCCCTGTAAAGGTGAACATGACCGTCAGGAGGATGAGAAGACTGAGCAGAAGCGGCAGGTGGTCAAGGTGGTGATCCACCCCGGCTACAACAAGTCCAGCTCCGACAAAGACTTGGCCTTGCTGAAGCTTCACCGCCCAGTGAAACTGGGACTCTATGTGGTTCCCATTTGCCTTCCCGCCCAGAACAGCACCTTCAGCAGAACACTGGCGACCATCCGTCACTCTACCGTGTCTGGTTGGGGCCGCCTGTCGCAGTTCGGCCCCCCAGCTAGGTTCCTCCAGCGGCTGGTGTTGCCGAGGGTCCCCCTGCAGGAGTGCCGCCTCCATACCGAGCTCAACATCACTAGGAACATGCTCTGTGCTGGACTGAGGAATGGTGGCCAGGACGCCTGCGAAGGAGACAGCGGCGGCCCTCTGGTGACCCGCTACAAGAAAACATGGTTCCTGACGGGTGTGGTGAGCTGGGGGAAAGGGTGCGCCAATGAAAACCTGTACGGCGTCTACACCAGAGTCAGCAACTTCCTGGAATGGATCAAAGACATCATGTTGGCTGGCTGAAAAGGGTGCAGACCAAAACTGGCTCAGTTAAACAGTTACAGTTAACACAGATAGATTAACACAAAATTAAATTAAAAACACAACATTCAGATGAAATCGGGTGAGTTTATGATGACAGAAGTACGTTTTGTTCACTGCAGACCAACGATTATGGCTCATGGTTAAATACCAAACCCCATGAAAGAGGCTCAAGTGTGGCACCATTAGGACTGAACCTGATCCAAAACTATCTGTTATCAATAATTATCTTTCTGATTTGTTGTTAAAACCAGTGTGTATATGAGGTCTTGTCAAATAAATAAAAAGCAAATAAAGATGAAATGAGTTTTTCTGTCATTCTCTGCACGCTGTTTGAGTTCTGTTTTGAGGTGGGGAATGACGGACTCTGTTTGGACCAGAACTATTAACCAGAACATCATTTACCAGTGCACTGAAATAACTCTAACTCCAGTTGGACATGAACGCAGCAGTCGCACCACATCTGTTTAAAATTCCTCTAAAGCAGCCATTACAATGATTACTGTCAGGAAATGAGATGCTTCCCTCTGTGACTTGACTAATCAGACTAAGGATTTCCATCAATGAGGCGTTTGTGTGTCAGAAAGTACAAATTCCTCATTAAGTATCGAAAGCAAACAGCAGCTACAGTTTGTGCGGGTCACATTTTGTCTGAAAGAGTTTTTCTGCTGGGAACATGTGATCAATGGTGGTTGACCGGGGGGGGGTCAGACTTTGCAATCAGACTTTGCACCTTAAGGTCCACAAAGAAACAGCACAGCACCAGACTTTCTGATGAAACCAACTATGTGGCTGAGGGTCTTCGTCACCTTCGTCTTTTCCAGCTGCCAGGCGGCGTCAGGTGAGGAAACTAAAGCCAAAATGTCCGACCGCAGCGTACGTGAACTCTTTGCTTTGAAGGTTGACGTGTTTACATTTCCCCTGTTAGTCACTGAGGACATGAAATAAAGACCTACAGCCACACTACAGCCCTTTGAGGCTCATCACAATGCTGATCTGAACAAATGCTAGCAGCAGCATGCTAACATGTTGATTTGTGCCATCTTAGCTTAGTGTGTCAGCATTTATCATTGCTGAATCATTGCTGAGTCTTCTTCTTCTGCTGTGCTGTTTTAGCATTGGCTGGATCATCAGCTCCATCCATCAACCAGTGAACTGACACAGACACGGAGAATGGACAATAAAATTCAATTTGTCTTGACCAATATGTAGAAATTCCTCTAAAATCTGTTACACCTGGAACAAAACTTAAACTTGACTAATGTCTCTAAGAACATGTTTCTGCTGAATTGAGCAGATCACCAAAGTTGTGATGGTTCATTTAGATCTGAACCAAATTTCTTAGCATCCATCTAAAGTTTGGAGAGATAGTTCATTCTGGATCACCACTATGTTGAACTCCTCCGTTCTCCTTTTGTAGTGTTTCTGGCTCCAGATCGAGCACATGGCGTCCTGGTCCGCACTCGGAGGTATAACTCGGGCTGGCTGGAGGAGCTGCAGATGGGAGATCTGAAGAGGGAGTGTCTGGAGGAGATATGCTCCTATGAGGAGGCCCGGGAGGTGTTTGAACACACTGAGACCACGGTCAGACTGGTTTCCCCCTCTCTGTAAATCAGGTTTATTCAACTGGGGAATGAGTAATAAAGTGTTCTGTTCTGTTTCTTCAGAACGAATTCTGGAAAACCTACAACGGTAAGAAAGCAAATGTTCAACCAAGCCTAGTGATCCAACCCTGATCCAGACATACTAGAACCCAGACTTCAAATCATTATTCATTAGTGTAATTATAATCAAATTCAAAAAGATCATCAACGTGCACATATTTGAACTTAAGTGGGTGAAAACTACCAGAAAATCATGAATAACCCTGAACAAAAGGTCTCTCGTTGATGTTCGTGTGGGATTCAGAGTTAGCAGTCATCAAAGTGCTTCATTAATCTCGATCCTGTCAGTTTAATCATCTGGCAGCAGAAACAGAACATAATGATCTCCTGAAATATGATAAATTCAGTGTATTGTCGCTCTGCAGTCCCAGACAGCTGTAAGTCGAACCCCTGTCTGAACGGCGGCAGCTGCTCCACCCAGGGTTCATCATACGCCTGCTACTGCCCGCCAGAGTTCAGCGGACTCAACTGCGAGCTTGGTGAGCGAAATAAAGACCTGATACTCAAACTGCATTGATGGTGAAAGCCTTAAACATATCCTTGCATTTACTGATGCTGCTTTACTGTTTTATGTGTCGGTGAAGGAAACTCAGGTGTTGGATTGGCTGCAATGTTGAAAAGTGATAAACAGTGAGACACAAAATATTAGATTTTCTGCACTGTTGTGTTTTTTTCTGGTGAATTAAACAATTAAACTAGTTCAAACATGAACATATTGTTGGTTTTAGAGTATCTGGCCGTCCCCAATACCTGCCTGCTGGAGAATGGAGGCTGCGACCACTTCTGTGACGAAGGAGAGGGAGGACGAAAGCTGAACTGCTCATGTGCAGAAGGCTACGTCCTGGATGTCGATGGTCAGAGCTGCGTTGCAAAAGGTGGGAAGAAGATTTGACTCATTCATGTGACAGAGGGAAAAAATGTGCATTTAAGCTGAATCTGATCTTATCACCGTCAGTGTTTTGAATACTTACGAGACAAAATAATGAAGTCACCGTTATGAGATAAGTAAAATGTTTTTTTATAATATTTATTTGCTTGAAAGGTTTAAAAATGTGTTTTACGATCTTATCATTTTGACCTATAGTGGGTGATTGCTTTGGTTTACCTTGCAGAAATGGTCCGTCGTAGTTTTTCAGCTGAGAAATGAAGCAGGAAAACAAAGAGCTGCATGTTTTTGTCAGGTGGTCGGGTAAAATCTTTGTTTCAACTGAAATATCTAGATTCATCTCTCTTTTGTGCGATTTAATTGGTGCGTTTGCAGGTAAATCTCCCACCGGGTGTCAGTTCAGATACAGAGTCATGACTTTCTCTGCCTAAAATTGAAAACTGGTGTTAAAGGTTTTCATTCTGTGTTTTCAGAGTCTGTGGCGTGCGGCATGGTCCCCATCCTGCAGACCGAAAACAAGAACAAGCAGCTTGATCCTCGAGGTCGAATCGTTGGGGGAACAGAGTGCCCCAAAGGTGAATGCCCCTGGCAGGTACGCTCATGTTAAAGGGACAGTTCGCTGTTTGCAGCTTCCTGGTCTTTTATACCTAGTTGTCAAAGAGAGGGAAGTCCTCTAATGCCTTCCCTGGACTCTGAAACAGACATGTCAACTGTTTTGTTTTCTATGCTTTGAGGGAAATGTGGCAGAATGTTTTAGTAAGATTCAGACACCACCAGAGATTAAATTAGCCCCCTTAATCAATTAATTAATGCACCATGTGAGTAGCACCATGTTTTTCCTGTCTGAACACAAATGTTTGCCTTGTTTTGAAGGTTTTGTTGGTGTACAAAGGCAAAGGTTTCTGTGGAGGAGTGATTTATAAACCCACATGGATCCTGACAGCATCTCACTGCCTGGACAACGCTGATGCTCAGTTCCTGAAGGTGGTTGCAGGTATGAATCCCAGCAGAACTATCCCTTGAATGCACCTCAGCAGGTAGGACTCTCTTTAACCCTGCTCTTTGTCTGTCAGGCGAGCACAACACGGAGGTGAATGAGGGCACAGAGCAGTTTATCCAGGTTGCTGAGATCATTATGCACGAGAAATACGAGATGCGCACGGCTAACAACGATATAGCCCTTCTCCGCCTGGCGTCACCCATCGTCTACACAACATACGCCGTCCCCGCCTGCCTGCCGACGCGACTGCTGGCAGAGCGTGACCTCTGGGCCATCAGCCTGCACACAGTGAGCGGCTGGGGGAGGAGGGGTGAGAACGGGCCCACCTCGCACCTCCTGCGGCAGCTGAAGGTACCACGGATCCGGACGCAGCATTGCGTGGAGGAGAGTGGCGTGGTGCTCACCGAGAACATGTTCTGCGCTGGATACATCGAGGGACACCAGGACTCGTGCAAGGGCGACAGCGGCGGCCCCCTGGTGACTAAGTACAAGGACACGGTGTTCCTACTGGGTATCGTCAGCTGGGGGAAAGGCTGTGCCCGACCAGGCAACTATGGCATCTACACCCGAGTGTCCAAGTACTTGGAGTGGATCCACAACCACACAGCTACACTGGATCAGCCGACAAACACCACCAAAGCTTCCACGCTGAACCTGACAACCTGAGTGTCCGCACCTGGACACAAAGCAACACATTGCACTGTTCTTCTCTGAAGTTGGTTTTCACAATGGACGAAACCTTCAGGTCTCAACAGTTCAGACATCAGACTGATGATAAACCCAGAAACAGCATTAGCCAGACAGCTAATTAGCTAGCTTAGATAATGAGATTGGAGTAGTTTACTTTCAGGTTTATGCCCCTGTGATGTCATCAGTTTATGAAGTAATTAACAAACATGGCAGGATTAAAGTTTAATGTGCTGAATTAATCCTGGACTCATGTTTAAAGATGCGAACTTGAATAAAACTGTAAACTCAAACTGTATTTGAATTAAATATTTTGTCATCACTCTGGTTCATCAACCATCGATTAGATGATCATCTTTCAATTCAATTCAATTCAATTCAATTTTATTTATATAGCGCCAATTCACAACAAAAAGTCATCTCAGGGCACTTTACAAACAGAGCAGGTCTAGACCACACTCATTACTGTTAGTTACACCCAACAGTTCCACCATGAGCAAGCACTTGGCAACAGTGGCAAGGAAAAACAACAGGCAGAAACCTTGGACAGATCCTGGCTCTAGGTGGACGGCCATCTGTCTTGACCGGTTGGGGGGGGGTACAATATAGAATAATGACAGCAAATGACAGCAATAGGCAGCAGAGGACACGGGGCAGGTCGGTGGAGCCACAGGTCAGATGTTCAGCTCTGGAGCCACAGGTATCTGTAGAGAGGTACAGAGAGAGAGAGACCAGAGAGAAACAAGCACAGCACTAGGGGAGAGAGGACACAGAGTTAATGGAGTTTAAGGAGAGAGAGGGAAGAGGAGGAGTGTGGAGACGATCATGGGATGTCCCCCAGCAGCCTCGGCCTATAGCAGCATAACTAGGGGATGGCATGGATGGTGTAGTTCAGATGGTAACTAGAGCTAGCTGTAGGCTTTGTCGAACAAGAAGGTTTTAAGTTTTACTTTAAAAGTAGAGAG
>WARS01003410.1:0-10704 GCA_008933995.1 Datnioides undecimradiatus | reverse complement strand
ATCTACCGCTACGTGCGTGTTAGGAACTGTTAGCTTAAAGTTAGCCACATCTACTAGCCTGTAGCATAAACTGTACCAGACACCAGTGTGAGATGTAGCTAGTTCACTACATTTAACCTTAATACAGTGCACACTGCCTGCCTCTTGCATTGTGGTTATTCGTTGGTTCAGTGGTGCTGAGTCTCGTTATTAATGTGCAGGAGCTGCTTCCGGAAGTGCAGATGCTGACAAGAAAGAGAAAGCACCAAAGGGAGGCACTGCTGTGAAGGTGATGTCAGCTACACTGTCATCCAAAACTGCACTCCTACCACTGTGCCACTTTGTATGAGTTGTTTGGAAGGAGATAATGGCCGTGAAGTTGGGACCTAATTTGTCATCATGTAAAGATTTTACAGCTTTGTTAAGAGATCACTTGAAACATCTGTAGCCTTTCTTTGATGATTTGGTCCTGACACACGTGAAAACACATGGCATTTCAACTAGTTATGCTGTAAGAAGCTATATATATATATAAGAAGCTATAGACGCTTACATTGTGTTCTCAACATATATTTTAAGCCTCCAGATTTATCACAGTTACTGCAAAGGATTATGGATACAGAAACATCAGCTTTGTCACAGGGATAAAGAAAAACTTTGCAATATTCCCCATAACCTGTATACATGACTTGGTATTGGCATGCTTTATCTTTGTTTCCCAAGCACCATGTATATATTGAATTTTAATATATGTTGCATCCCAACCAACCACCGTTCATTCCTGGAGGTCTAACTGCTTTTATGATCTGTGTTTTTCACCCTAGGTTCGGCACATCCTTTGTGAAAAACATGGAAAATGCATGGAGGCAATGGAGAAACTGAAGGCTGGAGTCCGTTTCAGTGAAGTAGCATCCCAATACAGTGAAGATAAAGCTAGACAAGGAGTAAGAACTCACATTACTTATTATTATCACCATTATGGTACTCTGTATTTTGCTTTTGTTTTATAGAAATGTTATATCTGTTACTACATCTCAACCTGTGATGATGAATATGAGCAGAGCAGAAGAGAGTAAATTAGTCAAAAACTGCATACAAGTAAAACATGCTGGTACTTTGTAGAAACAAGTGCTCAAATAGGAGTAAAAGAAGATATCAAAACAAATACTTGAGTACAAGGTGGCATAATTTGATTTCTACTTTTTCTGTCTCTGTTCATGAGGCTGCAGGACCAAGCATGGCTAATTCAATGCACAAAATCACATTGTCTAACTATTTACATTACAGCAGAGGTTGTAGTAGTTTTGAAATGTGCAAAACTGCTGTGTGTCTGTATATATGATTAAACTTACTAGCAGGAACGCAACAGACACTTCCTGCTTTTTCTCACGGTGTTAGCACCATTCTGTAATGTACTAAATTTAAACCAGCTGTCACTATCGAAGCCCGCTGGACTGTGTGCTGTTAAATTGTCTGTGGATATTAGCAGCTGGCGTTATTTGAAAGACACACTTCTAGGTCCACTACTAGAATAACGAAGTGGCAGCAGGCTGGCTGACCATCCGTCTGTAACACAATATGCACTACTGCATAATACAACAAATAATGAGTAATGATATTTATTGTTTTTCAAAAAGTTTACTCTAGTATAAAAAGCATGCAGCATTAAAACTACTCCAACAAGTCCAAGTTACCCAAAAAAGACCTGTTGAAACATACGCCACAGAGTGAATGTAACCCACTACCTCCCACCTCTGTGCACAAGCATAAACCTCATTATGATTATTCATCGGTGGTGAATTCCAGACTGATGAACAAAATTTTTTACTCCCCCATTACTCTCAGAAATTTGACCTTCTTTCGCCTCCTGATTACACCTACACCCCACCGGAACGCCTACGCTGGTGTATTCTCAGCTACTGGGGAAACTTCAGTACAGATTAGACTCACTCAGGGACACCACGTAAATAAAAACAAACAACAATATGTAACATTTCCTTATCTGTGAACTCATTACATCTGGAAGCCATAAAAGTGTTTGAGGTCTCTCCACTACAGTGAACCCTTTTGCCTTTGTGGCTCACTTTTACCTACTCTTATCCTGGCTGGGCCTCCCCGTCGTAAGTGCATACTTTGTGTTCTGAACTTGACTATTACATTGATGACAGGGTGATCTGATGACACGAGGATCAATGGTTGGACCTTTCCAGGATGCAGCATTTGCCCATGTGTCAACGTTGTCTTTAGTTAAATGTATGCTACCTTTACAAACAAGTCCAGCTGAGGGAATGCTTGTATAAATTTAGCCTTTACATTGACCTGATTCACTGGATCTTCTTCTTCAGCTTAGTGTTTGTGGAAATTGAACTACAAACGGCCAAATAAAGCCATTTTCACTCAAGTTGTACAACATGTGTAAGGTTTGTTTATGTGTGTTTGAGAGAGTGACTAAGACAGAAGTGTTGGCCTCTTCAGCTTTAACGGCTTTCAGTGATATGATGTGAATATCAGTTAATAAGGTGTGAAGTTACTGTTTCTGCCATTCCGAGTTGGTTTGCTGTTCTCACCAGCTCGAAAAGTGAACAAACCTCAAAAATCATAGCTTATAAATATGAGATAAATGTATGATAATCAGAAAAAAAACTGACTCTTACCAAAGAATGTATTAATTGTTACATATACAGCCAGTTCAGACGCTGCAAACTGATCATTATTTATTAGTTAATTGTTTAATCTCTAAATGTCATTTTTGCAGTCCTGTTTCTTGCTAAATGAAAACTATGTGGTTGCAATGGGCCTAAGAAACCAGCAGGTGGCTCCGGAGCTGCATTTCTTCCTTTTCTTTCAGAAATTAACTGGTTTGTCAGGCCAGGCACCACGTTTTTGTTGTGTGGAAGCACAACACATGAATAAAAAGGATTTATACGGTATAAATGCCAAACTATATGAACGGTATTGTTAAGAGCCTGCAATGAAAGTGGAGTTGTGTGTGAGCCAATCAAGTTCGAAGTCACAATTCGACACATGATGCCTGTCATCAGGCTGCACCAATAGCAACAATGAGGAGAACTGTAATGTCATGTGGGGTTTTCTTATTCCTTAATAAATTCCTAACATTTAAAATAAACATTTTAAGGATGTGCAACATCGCTGATGTGCATTTTGCAAATGTTATAATGCGCATTGTTTAGGCCTAAATCCTCCAAGTTCTTAGTTTATTGATGTTTCCCATTTATGATCTTTATCAGCTTTTGGCTGAATGTAACCCCATTCCCCCTTTGACTGCGCCAGACTGATTCATTTACATGTTAAATGTATGACCCTAGATCACTTCAGACACTTTGGAAACTACAGACCGCGGTTTCACAAAGTGTACTACATATAAAGCCTGAAATAACCAGGTGCGATGATGCTGCTGGCATCATCCAGAGCGCTAGGCGGCGGTAGTCCACAGAGGTCGTGACAGCACAGCGAGCATCAGGAAAAGAAGTCTCGACAGGGAAGGACACATCACTAGTAGAGATGGGATTTATGGCTCTTTGGAGGGAGCCGGATCTTTGGGATCCGTTCATTTCAAAGAGCCATTCAAAAGACTGGCTCATTTGGCTCATTTTTATATTTATTCACTTTTAAGAAGCCAGCCTGGGGTTAATTCATTTTATCCTGGAAATAATCACAGGGAGGAATGATGGGCTGAGATTTGGATCAGAATAATTTTGAACTCAGATTTCCCACCAATATTTGAGTTTGAATTATTTTGAAATATTGATTATAGCTTCATTTGACATGTGTGGACAAGATTTTAAAGTCTGATATGGATTCATTGTAAGTATTCCACTGCCATATCCCTCTGAGTTGACGGTGAGATCACTATTTACCCTTTGTATAAAGTGTGTGTATGTGTGTAAAACTACTTTGACTTATGTTATTCATGCAACACCTAAACACTTATAAATACACAATAAAAAACAAAGCAGGTTACAATGAAGTTCCATGCAAAAGCTTTTAGTGCAAAATGTCCACATCAGAACATTTTTAACAATACAGAAAAACTCAAAACAATATTTTAAAATTATATAATAAAGATTAAAGGTGCTGTAAAAAAATACTAAGTTGTTGGTCAGTAACACCATGTCTTGTTTTAGTGCAAATTTTAGAGAAAAACGTTTCACACAAGAATATTTTGATAGAAAACTCAAAAACAATACTTCAAGTATTAGAAAAATAGATACAACTACAATAAATTAGAGAAAAAAATGTGCATACAGCCCACTAGTACTACTAATACAAACTGTACAATGGACTAGTGAACTGTCCTGAGGTGCATATAGTTGCTTTGTAAAAAAAATAAAATAAAATAAAAATAGAGCTAAACCCTGAGGAGGACTCCTGAACTGTCCTTGGGTGAATAGTAGCCTATACCTGACCTACAAAAACAGGAGATCAGTCCCTTTACTCTGAACCATAACCCCAATAACAAAATAAAGTGTAAACAAAATCAATGACATTCCCAAAATAATAAAGCAGTTCCATGCTTTATGGCCTCTCCTTCTTGTCCTTCGGCAAATTTGCATTGAGGAAGACAATTGATCTCACTTTTGCAGGCTTGAGGCGCCTTCTCCTCTCTGTGATTATTTGTCCAGTTTTAGAGAAAATTCTCTCAGATGGAACTGATGTGGCCAGAACGCAAAGCTTCTTAGCCATGAGTTTGCTAAGCCTGGGGTACACAGGCACCCGACTTTTCCACCACTTGACATTTGCATATGAAATAAGGGCTCCTCCCCATGGTCTCTCCGTCTAACTCAGTGGAAACCATAGGTGTGAACTCAGGGAGAGAGAGAAAAAAAGAACGGCTCCCAACCAAACGCGACTCGGTTCCCATCGTTCATGTTAATGGGCCGGTCAAAAGATTCGGTTCGTTCGTGAACGTCACAACTCTAATCACTAGTGACAGCAATGCAGTGAAACCTCTCGTTCCCAAACCTCTACCACAAAGACAGTAACTCTGATTGGCTCCAAGGTGATATTGAGAAAACCTTGCTTGGCACAGTCTGCGAAATATGTATGTGTAGTGTCAAAAATGTGATAAGAGGAGCAGTTTATAAAAGTGGACGTCTTATTCTCACTTGAAATGTCTCCTCTTAATTAATATTGGGGCTAGTCTGACAGTTGGGTGGTGCTCCTCTTGGTGGGTGCTACAGCAATTTCAAATCTGCAACTTCCTCAGGTTTTACTCGTTTTTAACACAGTCATGTACATAGAGTAAGTCTACAGCTCCCCTCCACTCTAAGTGATAATGGCACCCAATTTGGCTTTGACCATTCCCTACAATACAATACTTCTAATGGAAAAGACTTGTGTTCAAAAAGCCTAATGAAGTGATACCATTGAAAACGTATAAATCAATGGGAGCAGAGAAATACTTTTCAAAAAAGTTTGTGATAATTTCATTGGCTGACGTTTTTAGCCCTGCCCACTTGTACAGCATTTGACCAATAGGCTGTTTTTCAGGAAGTAACTTTTGGAGGGAAAATGAAATACCCATTTCCTGGAGTCTTTACACTCTGCATGGGAAACAATTCTTATTCTTAACAATGCTTACCTAACCAAAGATACATTCAATGACTGAGCAGAGGACAGTCTGATTCTAATTTAGTATTGAATTGTATTGATTTCTGGTTTTGAAAAGGCACAGACAACACACATCTTTGTAATACAACGCAGAATGGGTTTACTGTTTTTGCTGTTAATTTATTTCTCTCATTACTTTATATTATTATGTGTGCTTAGTTAAGCATCATTTGGCACTACTTAACAGCCATGGTTGGTAATGCTTCGAAAATGGCTCCTGCTCAAGCTACCTGTGACAAAGTGAGACAAAAAACACCCTGTGGTCCAGTCTTCTTCATACACTGTACAATCATTTTGTTTTGTTGTTTTTTTTACAGATGTAATCATGCTTGTTAACGTTTCAGCCATAGTTTCTTTGCTACTTACCATACACACATCATGGGTTCCAGGGACAAAAGAAAAAGCCACTCAACAACTTCCTATATCTATACACTGAGTGACATCAACTGGGTTAGATCACATTTGAGGAGGGGGGGATAAATAATGTGACTAAAGAATTTATGTTTGGGATGTTATTTTTTGGGTAGCTGCAAGTATGTGTTATATGGTATGTGACTGAAAAGTATTTCTTATTAAAGGTTAGTAAAAATGAATAACTTTTGCAAGTTAAACATTTTCTGGACAGGCATCATTCACCTGCAGAAATGGTATAGCCTTACTTGACTCCTCCTGAGGAGGTGTCTATTTAAGCAGGTGCCTTTGCCCTTGCATGTCTTGGTAAGTCAATGTAACTTGTGTTTTTTCAGTGCCATTTTATATTAGACTGTCTATTCATTCTTCTTATAAGTTTTAACCATATTGGTGAAACTTCTGTTTTTATTGCAGGTAATCCACAGACAGTGAATGTCATTTTTCTTTTCACACCACATTTTGTTGGGCTTTTGGTTAGTTGGTGCTTGGAATGTTTCTCCATATCTTACCTGTTCATCTTCCTAACTAGTTTTAGTTTTTTTCCTAAATAGTACTGCAATGTTTTTAGTTTTTCTTCCAGGTACAAATAGTAAGTTAATGTTTGTTTTCTCTAAATCTTTGTGCTGTCGTGTCTACCAGTTGATCTAGGCCTGATGAAGCTGCATGTTTTTTAAGGATTTAAAGGTAATTCATGTAAGTAAACTAATGGGAGCAAAAAGTCCCTTTTAATTCATGTACATGAAACATTGTCATGTCAGATTTCAATCTTTCAGTCTTTGTTGTACTATTTGTTCATTGCTCTGCCTAAATATCTTGCTCACTCGGTCAGTTGCTCAGTTGCTCAGTTGCTTGGTCTTGTGGTTGGTCGCACGGTGAAACACCAAGCCAGAGCCTCAGCTGCTCAGCGAGCCAGAGCATCATCTGCTCAGCAAGTCAGAGCTTAAGCTGCTCAGCAAACCAGACCTCTGTTGTCTCATCTGCCTAGCGAGCCAAGTCTTGGCATGCATGCCAGCGGAGCCTCGACTGCCCAGTGAGCCAGCAAGCCTGGACCTCAGCTGCCCAGCTGGTCTGATCTTCAGCTGCCCAGGGAGCCAGCGCCTCAGCTGTCCAGCGAGCCTGAGTCTCAGCTGACCAATGAGCCAGCGAGCATGTGACTCAGCTGCCTCATCTGCCGAACGAGCCACGACTCTGCTGTGTCGCCATGTCTTAGCCAGTAAGCCTCTGCAACCAGTGAGCCAGTGTACCAAAGCCTCAGCTACCCAGCACAACAGAGCCTCAGCTTTCCAGTGTCCTGGTTGATATAGCATCTGTCATGTTTCTGAGGTACCAGCGAAAGAACATCTTGTATTTCAGATCAAGACGAGTCCATCGAACAGACCGGAGGGGTCTGGCACAATGTACATCGGGTCTTGCATCATCTCTTTTGGCCAATTCTGAAGAAGAATTTGTTGCAGGTCAGCAAATCAGACAGGTCCACTGACTACCAATACGTAGTTTTGAACATTTAGGGCTGCTAGACTAGAGTCAACAACTTTAATATAATATAATGTCATTAATTAAGCATCATTTAACGATAAGTAATTGTCATTTAATGATGATTAATTAATTATAAATCATTTCAGTAATATGTTAACCTGCGTTTCTGATTGGCTCCTGAAAATGGGTGTCTTGTGTGATGGTCTGCCTATCTAATCTCAATGTTGTTTCAATAGTTTTCTGGAAGGTTTACAGTTAGTGTAATTTACTTCCTTTATGCCTTTGGTAGTGTATCTCGCTGCCACGGTGCCTAAATCTTAAAATCAGTCTCCTGTTTATTTATTCTATTTAGCTCTCATTCTGTCTCTCTACCCAGTGTTCTGTCTCTCTATTGCATTGGTTTGTGGTTGGCCAGTGCTGAAATGTTTATCGGCCTTTCATCCAAAACCAGTAATTTGGGTATTGTTTTTTTTCTGGATGAATTTGCTTTCTTTAAGCCTTTGCTCTACCTATCTCTACTTCTACCTCTCTACCCAGTGATCTGTCTCTCTATCGCATTGGTTTGTGATTGGCCACAGTGCCTAAATATTTATTGGTCTTTTGATACTGGTTGTCAATAGTTTCTCATCCTATCCTCATCTATCTATCTATCTCTCTCGAACAATCTATCTTTCATTAAAATCTGTGTGTCTGGTTGGGCAAAGTGCCTTAAAATGCGCCCATCGGATTACCTTTCTAGTTTCAGTATTAGATCTGTCTTCCTTTAAAATCTGGGTTTGTGGTTGGCCACAGTGCCTTAATGTATATCTATCATTCTCTCACTTTCCCCTCTTTTTCCCCCTAACCGGTCAAGGCAGATGGCTGCCCACCTGGAGCCAGGCTCTGCTCAAGGTTTCTACCTGTTAAAAGGAGTTTTTCCCTTGCTGCTGTCGCCATGCGCTTGCTCCTGGTGGGATCTGTTGGGTGTAATTAATATCAAGAGTTTGGTCTAGACCTGCTCTATAGTTTATACAAACAAAATTTAATTAAACAGAACATTTACAGGGTAGAATAGACAAGCAAAAGGAAATACAAAAATGTTATTTGTAAAAACAAACACAACAGGAAGCTTCAGTTGTTTACTTGCACTCAGGTGAATTGATAAAATTTTGGTAGTTATCATTCAAAACACATTTTTGTTTAGTGAATGTAGCATTAAAATCCTTTCAAATCTTTTTACTAGTTTAACATTCAATTTGTCTAACTTGTCTATTTATGCCTTTCAGTAAGTTTAAAGCAATATTTTAGACCTCCTCCATGAAGTGCCACCTTATCATGGTGGAGGAGTTTGAGTGCCCTAATGACCCTAGCTATATTGTCGGGGGCAATTGGCCCCCAGCAGGGTCTCCCAAAGCAAATTGGTGCACTTCACGAAGATCCCTGATGAAGAAAAGGAGCATGAAAGTAAAAACTTATTTCATCTCGGCTAGATGCAGTAGTGACTACGTAGAAGTCTTGAAGCAGTAGCAGCAGTAGCAAAAAAAAGCTAATCGGCACCATGTCATCTAGTAGGATAACATGAGTTAACTCTCTGGCCGCACTTGCTGGCACACAGCTGAGCTAAAGCGGTAACCCTTCTGCACTCAACTTAGTTTTCTTTAAATTCATTTATTCATTTAGTTGACCTTTTGACCTCATTCATGGCATCCATATTGCACATACGAACAGCACATAAGTGATAACACATAGCTTTTGTTTCACTCAACATACTCATAAGTTGACAGTACATTAGTTTCTATTTGTAGTGCGTACATTTAATTATCTTCTGTACAGTCGCACTTCAGTTTGTCTATTTAGTTTGCCTTAAGTTTTTTTTTTTTCCTTTGTGTTACCATAGTTGATGATCCCACTGCTGTTGGAGGACACATCTGGCCTGAGCAAGATATGCAGCTCTGGGAATGGAGCTGTTAAATACAGGAATTGGCCAAGTGGATGATACCAACTACCTGCAGCATCATGGGAGGGTCTGGCCTGGGGTGTGAAGTTTAGGATTTTGTTTATTTCTTTCAACTATATTAGTTTGGTTTTGAACATTTTTGGTAATATTTATACTGAAAGACTAATTGTTCTGTTTTTGTCTCATTTGTAGACTATTGTATTTAGTTAGTCTTGGTGTTACCCCCTTTTGTTGTAAAGATGGTCTGATCAGCCATTATCAGTCATTCCCCTTTTGTGTGTAGCTGGTTAGGTCTGTTTTTGTCTTTGTGGGTCAGTTCAGTTCTACTTAGTTTAAGTTATTATAGCTTGAGTTAAGTTCTCTTTAGTTGACCTCTTTTATGGGCCCAGACTTTTTGATATTTACTTTTTTTTTTTAATAAAACCATTTCTTTTTGGAAAATCCACCTGTGACTCCTTATGCTTGCCTGTGGTCCTTCACAGGAAACCTCACAAGGTTGATGCCAGCCACAGAGGGACCGCCATAGACATGTTATAGGAGCTGAACATCTGACTGAAAATGGTGCCCCATTCATTCCTGTTAGATGCATGTGATTATCTGAGGGATTTTGTTGGATGTGAAACCATGTATGTATTTATGTAAATGCAGTGCTAGTGGGTTTGTTAGCAATAAGAATTAGAATGAGAGGAAGAGACAAATTGCTGAAAGATGGAGAAACATGTTTATCTCTGCACCAGCATTACAAGAATAATTCATTTAATGGGGGGGGGAGGGCACAAAATGGTTCAAGACTGCAGGTTTGCAGACCAAGAACACGACCACCATCGGACAGTAAATGTCTTGTTCAGTATTCTTACTGAACTCACCTTGCACCAGATGGCTTTGCATCCTCCTCTGCTGTCACCCGATGTAGCTGGTTCCTCTGCCTCACAGCGGCCTCTGTCCATTGTGGCTGAGCTGTTTGTTTTTTAAGAGGTGTCGTTATTTTGATGCGAACTCCAAACCAGTTGGTGGCGGTAATGCACCATTAAGTTGTTTGCCAACCGCCATTTAGTTTAAGAAGAAGACGTTATCACTGCGCATGCTAATGACAAAATAGCATGAGAGCGTGTTGTTGTAGTCTTTCCCCTTTTTCATCATTGCCAGAGTCAATTACACGTTGAACTAACATGCCACCCAAGGGAAAAGGTGGCAAAGGTGGTAAAGGTCAGTGGTCCGTTAGGTATCTACCGCTACGTGCGTGTTAGGAACTGTTAGCTTAAAGTTAGCCA
>WARS01000016.1:16766885-17086057 GCA_008933995.1 Datnioides undecimradiatus | reverse complement strand
ACACACACACACACACACACACACACACACACACACACACACACACAGTGTTTCAAGGAGATGTATCTGAGCAGTGTGGCAGCCAGCCTGATGCCTAGTTGTGTCTCTGTTTGTACTTTAAAGCCCCCCTAAAGCGTCCCCACTATATGGTGTTGTTGCACAGGTCCTTCATGCTTCAGTGAGATGGATGTATTCTCCTACATCCAGCAGCGAGGACACGCAGTTTTCAGACTCTTCTGAGTTGGCTAAAGTGTTCTCGCAGTCAGAAATGGTGCTTGGTGTGAGTGTTTCGGATCCTGAGGTAGAGGCTTCAGAGGTTTGGCAGAAGTTCTGCTGGCATCTGCAGTCACCAGGAGTTTGCAGATTGTGATATTCTGGCTCAGAAAAGCTAGAGCTGAAGCTGCAGGGGTTTCTGGGAGTGATAGGGAGAGGTATGAACTGCTGTGGGAGAAAGTACCTCATCGCTGCAGGAAAATAAAACACAACATAACCTTCAAACTACATTCTTGAAAATAAAACTATTTAAAAAGACACATTACCACATTATTCTTACTTATGTAGTTATTTCTCAGCTTTGACCCAGTCAGTATCTACAAACTATACAGATGTACCTGACTGAATATAAGAACTCAGATTGTCTCTCATTGTTCCTGGTATGATCTAGTGGCCAGACACACTGGGGCACAGTAAGGGTGCTGTATGAAGACAGGAAACGCTGTGGGGCAATCCCAACATGCCAATTTACCCCCTGATTTCCCTGCAGTGTGTGTGCACACAAAAAGCACAAACGTGCAAACGCACACACGTTAAAGTGTGTTTGTAACAATGTGCACAATTAGACTGCCTACACAATATAAATAAAGAGCTGCAGTGCAAAAGCATACCTTTGATGTGTTGGCACATGTCATCCACTAACTTGCAATGTTCCTGTACAGAGGTGCAGATATGACAGCCAGAGAGCTCCAACTCTGTCTTACAGCCCCAACCACCTTCAAATACCTGCAAAGCACATCCAACCACACACACACACACACACACACACACACACACACACACACACACATATATATGCACACATGCAATGTGCACATTAGACTTCAGTATAAGAACCAGATGTAGGTTAGAAACCTCGGAAGGATTTCTGTTTGTACCTCTTTAGCCTCTCGACTCTCCACATTAAAACCATTGGTGACCTGTAGGTGGCGATGCGTCCAGATCCAATCCAGGTACTGAGGCAAAGATACCTCCAGGACAATCTCAGCATGTGCAACAATATCCTGGAACATAAAATGTTTGTTCAACTTTAAGACACAATGAGACACGTGATACAGAAATCGATGACATTTTGCTAAAATTAGTACTCAAATACGAAAAATCTATTTTTTTCTCACAGGATGTTGAATCACAGGGCGGTGCTCGGTGGGCTCCATGTGCTTGTTCCTTATGTGGGTCAGTAGATTTGAGCTTAGGTGACGTCGATAGAGAGGGGCCAGTGTCTCCATGATGTCAGCAATGGGCTCTGTTGACTCAGAGGAAAAAAGTTTATGACATGTATAATGCAGGTGAAACTTTGAAGGATTATCCTGAACAGCAAGGATTTACTGAAACCAGTCATGTTCCAGCCAGTTCTCCGCTGTCATCATGACAGAATGTGGAAATGTGTTGGTTTTACTTTAATTTGTCATCAAAGTTGATGAGGAAATACTGATATTAATTTCCAGATTGAATGTGCGTGCGTGTCTGTAGGCGTGTCTGTAGGCACTTTGTTTGTTTGGTAAATAGTGGCATACTCTGCTGAGCATGAATGACAGAAAACAGAATGAGGTTAAAGGTGTACAGGCCTCAAACGGTGGCGAATTATTAAGAACAAGATTAATTCATATTGTTTTGCAACAAATAATAAAAAAACATGGACTTTTTCAAAAATCTCAGACTTATGTAATATAAGCACAAGACAGCCCCCTGGTTCATAACTGATGCTTACACATATTCTGTGGCACTATTTCTGCTTACCTGAGATGTAGCTGTGGTCCTTGGATTTCAGGTGACAGGCGAGTTTTCCTCCCATTCTCTGTTGTTCATCTGTCTCTTTCTCCTCATTGATTTCCCTGCTTTACTCTCGTCTCATTCAAACCTGTAATCATTATCGGTTGCAGCTGTTTATCCTCCACCTCTTCCTGTGCTCTCACGTTGTTTCACTGAAGTACACTCAATAAAACTGATTTATGTTGACAGTCAATACTTGAGACAAACGTGGCAAAAGAACAACCAATCCTGCTCAAGCCCTCATACCATAGTTTATTTGCAGCAGTGTTCAACAGTGGGATCAGGATGGGGGCTTTTCTCAGAATATCACAAACTGTGTGTGAACTAATGCTAAGAAAAAGAGCTGTTAGTAAAGGATTTCCTAACTCTTTCTTTACTTTGGCCACAAAAGCCATTTTCTGGGTACAATGTGACTCTAATGTTGATCTGTGCAGCTTAGAATCAGCTGTTGTAATTGAGCAAACTGAGCTGTACAGTTGAACCAGAACACAAGAGGAACACAATGAAGCGCTTAACTTCTCCAAATACTGTCACTGTCATCACCTTCTCAGTCTTTAAAACTCTATATGTCAGAGGAGAAGAAGGTAACACTCAGCTGTCAGGATAATTGGAGCGCAGAAAGAGAGGAGACAGTCGGCACAGAGGGATGTGGAGCAGAGAGCTCTATGAAAACATCACAGAATATACATGCAAACATACATGCAGAGACAGCTGCTGCTCTACTGAGGTGCATTTCATCTTCTCAGCCAGTGTGTGACAGCCTGCTGCTCAGGTGCTCAGTCGCATGCACACAATGAGACATGTATAGTAGCACCCATATAGAGAAACTATATAATACTATATTAATGACCTGCATGAGATGGTAAAAAGATTTGAAGTCAAGGTTTCACTGTCAGTGTACGTCTGGTGATGTCTTTCATATGCAGCCACATACTTAATGTCATGTCTGTCTGCCTTTAGATGTGAAAGGGAATGTCTGCAGACATTGCATCACAGTAATATCACTGTTTATCTCTCCACTAATGTTACACATTTTAGCCTGCATGTAGCAGCTGACCAGTTATATGTGTCATTCAGTTCACTCCAGAGCAAGTGATTCAATGAAATGTGATTCAACAGCTCAAAATGTGAAAGGCCATTGAAACCAGATCCATTTGCTGTAACTCAGGCCTGACATTCAGCACATGAAGTACTTCTCCAAACTGAGCACCTTGCAGACATTCTCAGTCTCTATTGCTATTTTGTTTAAACCTAAATCCGACAGGCTTGAACCCATAAACGTATCATCATTTAAAACCCCAACAATTGAAAACAGAAATATTAAAAGAAATTTTCAAAAATGCCACCAGAACCCAGTCACAGCTTATTAGTTACTAGAAAGAACTGTGACACCTTTAGGGCGAGAAGTGGGTGTAGTAGTAAAAGTAACAAGCATAGGCATGAATGTGGCCTCAGGATGTGAGAATATACCATAAATCTCAAGGTCATGAAAGTCAAACTGACACAGCAGGGTGATATATGATTTCAGATGGTGCAGGCACGTTGGCTAAGCTTCAAGTTTGAGAAGGACTGTGTAAGCAGATCTGCACACAAACGAGGCATGACTGATACATGGCAACTGCACATACATGCTGATACCAACACACCAGCACATGATCACACTGCGCCTCCCCTTTTTTCCCTGACCCTTTACTGTTCCTATGTTTCATCTGTTTCATGCAAACCGACTGCTTCATGTTGACACAAACCAGCAGCAGCAGCCCTCCATCATGAGCTGCCAGACCTTTCTCCCAGTGTCCCTTACTGGATCAGAAGCAGCAGGCTGTGCCTTGCCTCCCTGGTCAGTTGACTCTCCAGATCACTGTGAACAGCATGAAGAGAGTCTGTCTGTGTTCTGTTTGGATGACCTGGAGCCTTTATGTAAACAATGTGCAGCTGTGAGCCATGCAGGACACAGAGTTTACCTCCTGACTGAGGCTGCAACTGACTGCAAGGTAGGAATCAGGTGTCAGAGACACACCAAAAACATTTGAATTGCTTTGAACATAAATCTACAATTAAGTTAGTAATTTTAGCCCTTGAGGAAAGTATTTTCATAATAATATTGAATCAGTGTAGATGGATAACTGTTCACCATCTTAAAATCATTGTTCCTCCTTAGGTCTTTAGTTGTGTTCAAGTAGAAATTATCTTCCCAAAACTTTACAGTACTTAAAATTTGGATTGCAGGAATTTTACTTTTTCACTGGCTGAAACACTGGCACAAAACCCTTTTTGCTTGTGTCTCCACAAGACAAAGCATCTTCCTGTTTCATTTAAATATTTTTGATGCCCCAACAACTAAAGCTATGTCCTTTTTGAAGAAAAAATAATTATTAGGAAGAAGTCAGGATAAATTAACATACTCTTATGAAATTAATATATTATTTCGTATCACATTAATCACCCTGAACGCTGACATTTATCTTGCAACTGCTTTGAAGGAACCACTTATGTAAAGGAACCAAAAATAGGCCTATTTATTCCTCCACTGAAAGCAATACAGCATCGCGCTGAAGGACTCAGTGCAGAGCAGCTGGCAGGATTTCACTGTTTTCCTCAAGGACACTTCAGATTGCCAACAAGAGAGCCTGAATGCTGGTTTTCCAGTTTGAGTCGACCTGCTGCCACGAAGCCAAACCAAATAGGAGTGCAAAGACATCAAATCCCAGCAGAGCTCTCAACAATGCTGGCTCTTCCAAGATGTGAACCCTATTTTTTGCTGAGACTTTCAGGGGTATCGTGTGTCTCTTGCATACTTTTTCATTAACATGCTTCCTGTGACCACAGCAAGCAGACATTTAAACAAGGAGGCAGTCAAGCATTTTTTTCATCCCCTGTAAATATTCATTTTCCTGCCCAAAACAGATGCTGCCTTGTGTTAATCCAAGATTAGTTCATACAGGCAGAATTTAGACTGACTTTTAAAGAGGCATCACACTGAACAGTAAGCTGGTAATTACTGCTATCATCATGTCACAAACACATTTAGATTTCATAAGATGTGAAATTTGATCTGCGCACTCACACGCACACACATACACACACAAAACATTTTTTTAACACAGTCAAAACACTGTTTAAAGTTTTACTAAAGTAAAGTTTTAAAGAATATTTAACAGAAATATATACTTCAATGAAATTACATTTAACTATTTACGTTTGCATAAAACAGCTGCTTTCCAAGTGCTTTTGCGTTGTCTTATTGTTACAAAATCCACATGGAAATGGTCTATTTTCATCCAGCTCAAACCTTCACTATATCAGTCTATAGTACTAAGAATAATTAATTTTGTAGCTTGTAAAGAATTTTAACTACTACTATATGTAATAACTGTTTAATTTGTAATAATGCATCTTCTTTTATAAACTCATCAAAGGTTTTATGAATAAAACAGTAATCTGCAAAGTAATTGATAACTGTAGCTGTCCAAAAAGCTGCACTTCACTCAAGTAAACTACAAATACTTCAAAATTACACCTTAGCAGAGTATTTAAGTAGATGTACTTAACCTAACCTGCATTGCCGTTCCAAAGTAATTCTCCCTTTGGTCACCAGGAGGAGCTCAGAACTTCATTAAATGGACTGAAGGAGAGGATGATGCATTTAGAGAAAGTCACACAGACTTGTGAACATGCATCCAGACATAACCAGGTAGACCTGCAACTGCAAAAACTGAATCAGTTAGATGCATTTCAAAGTGTCAAACTGGTTAACTGCTTTAGGCCCTCCTTCCGTCACACTTTTCTTACCTTCTCTTCTGTTCTCAGGCTGAGGTCAAGCTCACAGAGGAGCACATGAAAAAGGAATTTGAGGGTCTTCATCAATTTTTAAGGGAGGAGGAAGCAGCCAGGCTACTGGCACTCAGAGAGAATCAGGAGGAGAAGAAAAGGGAGGCAGAAGAGCATATGGACAGAATGAATCAAATGATAAAGTCTCTGGAAGACAAGATCCAACTGATTGAAAAGGAACTAGATGCAGGAGGAGATGGCATTGAATTCCTAGAGGTAACAACAATAAAACGTTACATAATAATTAGCCAAATTATTTCAAAAATATTTAAAACAGTACAAACTCTTTTTTTAATTATAGTGTTACCAAGACATGGTGAATAGGTATGTGACATTTCCTGGTATATTTAACATACAAGCACATATATGAGCAAATGCAACTGTGAAAATGTGTCTGCATATTCATATTTATCTGCTGCAGTACATGGGCAGGTAGCAAGAAGCCACAGAAGGTTTGCCGACCTCTAATAGATGTGGCCAAACACGTGGGTAACCTCCAGTACGCTGTGTGGGAGAAGATGAAACACATCGCTCCATACAGTCAGTCTCCTTCACTTCATGTTTACTCCCCTGTCTTGTCCCACATTTCAGCCCCTCTGACTCTCTTTGTGTCCTCCAGCTCTAGTGACACTGGACCCCAGAACAGCTGGCCAGGCTTTGAGGGTGTCTCCTGAGTTAAACAGTGTCCATCTCACCGCTGGACCGTCACAGAGGGTGGAGCAGAGTCTGGATGTCCCAGCGAACCCTGAACGTTTCCAGCCGTATTCCTGCATTCTCGCAAGAGAGGGCTTTGACTCAGGGGTGCACTCTTGGGATGTTGAGGTACTGACACACTGGGTTTAGCATTATATAAATGAACTATAATTACTAGTTAACATTGGCTTAGTAAAGTATTACATTTTACAGTTAAACAAATAACAGAGACTGATCTCAATATTAGGGGGTTTGAAAAATCTGTGAACTATATATATTTATTGAAAATAGCAGTTTTTTGGGCATTATAAGATAAATACACAATGTGAATCCACATCCTGTTGACTGTTTTTCATTGTTTAAATCTAGATGCATATTTAGTGCAACATTATACCCTTTTAAAGCCGTCTTGTCAGTATGGATGGAATATAAAATCCTAACACTGACCTCAAACCTAGTTTGATTAAGATTAAGATTAAGAAACATTTATGGTCCCACAATGGGGAAATTGCATTGTTGCAACAGCAAGCTAAGAGCAGCAGTAGAACAGTAACAGCAGTAGAACAGTAACAGCAGTAGAACAGTAGAATAGCAATAGTACAATATATGGTAATTAAAAAATATTTACTTAGTGCAGTTTCTTATTGGTTACTGGCCCACACCCATGCCAATATATATAAATGTGCTTTATTCTATCACAAATACTGGTTTTAGTGTCTGCTCTCGTTAACACAAACATTAAGATGCATGTGTTCTGAACAGCTAGTGTTGTCTGTGCCGTCTAGTCTGTCTGTATAATCTTTGTCTCTGTTGATTTCACAGGTCGGTGACACTGATAACTGGACAGTTGGTGTGGCTGCCCAGTCAGTATCCCGAAGGACAGAGTTTGAGGCTTGTCCAGAAGGAGGACTCTGGTGTATCAGCCTGCGAGACAGCAAGTACAGAGCGCTGACCACTATCTTTCAAGACCTTAGTCTCGAGAACGCGCTGCACCTTAGCAGGCTCCATGTTCGGCTGGACTGGGACGAAGGCACGCTGGCATTCATGGATGCTGATGCCGGCACACATCTTTTCACATTCAGACAATGCTTTACTGAGAAGGTGTACCCATATTTTGAGACTATATCATTGCATGGGAGCCTCACTGTGCTGGCAAAGAAAGTGAACATCAGTGTGGGGTCAGACTGTGTCTCTCTGGAAGACAGTTCTATTATTGAAGAGTATCAGGTGGTTAAAAGCCAAACGGACGTTAATGTTCAATGTGGCAAAACAGGACACAAAAACTCAGTAATTTATTCTGTAAAAGAGGAAAAGAGAAACAAACCTGAGAGATGCATCACAAAGCACCCACAGATACAAACAAAACACACAGAAGGCAAAACCCCCTGCAACAAGCCCAGGTTCAGTGTGAGCTACCATGTCTCACTGAACAGAGTTAAACATCAACAATGAATAAGTCAGTCAGAAACAAATCCAGATGAATCATGTTGATCATCTGATTTATTATCCCTGTGATGAATAACAAGAGTCTGCAGTCATGATGAATCATAATACCAGCTTTTGTATTTATGTTTTCGATAAAATATTTTTGATAGACTGCCATGAAATCTTTTACAGTCATTCAAAGTCCTCAGAGGATGTGTGATGCCTTTTTTTCAGCTTTGAATGATATGTGAGTTTGACTTTTTATTTAGTGGCATCATGTGGTCAAATTTTAAATTTGTCCAGTACTTTGGTCTGTGTAATACTGTTCTTAGCCTTGGCTGTTGGTTGTTTTGCTTTTGGAGCAGTTTAGGGCTAAATTTTAGTACGCTAACATGCTAAACTTGCATGGTGAATGTGGTAAACATTGTACCTGCTTAACTACTTCATTAGCATTTGCATTGCCATTGTGAGCTTTTTAGCATTCTGAGCATTTAGCTCAAAGCACAGCTGTATCAGAGTAAAGCTGCTAGCATAGATGCGATCTTGTTTTAAACTGATCAATTGATCAGATCTGATTTTGTTTCTAGGTAGTCACATCAGCATAAGTATTTGCTGTGACTTTATCTGCATGTAAAATTTGATGAAATTGTACTGTATTTCAACAACAATATGTAGTTTCACTTTCAATTAAAAGCTGAGTTTTAGCTCTATTGGCCCAGTTTTTTATATGATATACAAAAGTAATATAACACACACACACTGATTTAGTAAAAAAAAAAAAAAAAAGAGTTTAATGGCAAAAAACAGCAATACAAATATTTCTCATTTCACTGTTTTCACTCTCACCTTGCCCTCTGAAGTCTTTCTTCTAAGCCTCCTCCTGCCTCATAAACACACTCTTCCCTCCATGATGGCACCATATAGCTCATCGGTGACCATCTCATAACGCCCAGCACCATTGTTCAGAAAATAAATTGTTTCTGTCGAGTCTCGTGGCTTGTATCCTTCCCTCTGCAGCCGCATCTTCTGGATTTTGAACGTTCCTGAGAAAATTGGAAAATCAAGTTCACATGTGACTTTTCTGATGTGTGTGTGTTTGTGCGTTTGCGTGTCCTTGCATCAGTGTCTCACCTGTAGTGTCGACAGATGGCATGAGTCGAAGAAAGACAGGGCGTGCGTAGGAAGGTAACGCTTTCTGTACAGTGCTCAAGAACACATGTAGGTCAAACTGACCTCCGGAGTGGGCAACTGCCGCCATGCCTGCCTTTCCCTCCACACCTACACACAAACACACATACACAGATGAGGTAATAAATAGAAGATTGTTTGGTATTAACATCCACCTTAAGCCTTTAATCTTTTTTCCTGACTGTGTTGTCTAATGTCTACCTGGCACAGAAACTCCATAGACGGCTACATCTGTGTGACCCAGCAGGCCGCTGAGGACGCCCTCCACCTCTGTGGTGGAAACGTTCTCCCCTCGCCAACGAAACGTGTCACCACTGCGGTCCTTAAAATACATGTAGCCATATTCATCCATCACCAGCAAGTCACCTGAGAGACAGACATAGGAAGACAGACATAATAACAATCATCATCATCTCTTGAGGGGAGAGTCTGTAGTGAAGATGACTCTAGCTGGTGAGTCAGCTTGCTTGGGAAGGGTTGAAACATAACAAACCACTGTACCATTTATTATTAAAAGTCCAGCACTATAGGTTCAAGTAAAGATGACTTTACTTAATGTAAAGTCTCCTGTGTCCATACTATGTAATGTCCTCAATGTGTCTCTAAGTGTTTGTATTTGTTTCTGTCCTCTGTTTACATTGTGTCTCTGTGGGGAAGCCAGTTCACCTCAAGGGTTAAATAAAGTCTACTGTCTCTATTACTCATCCTTAATTGTTTTTTTGGCAGCGGGGTAAACCTACAGACAGGTTTCCAGCACGTCATCACAGGCAGTGAATCACTAACAGTTTAAAGTCTTCAGTTCAGCTTTCTGATACTGTATGTCTTCAAACTCAGGAAGTGGATGAATCCAGACAGACAATCATCATCATCACTATCACAGACTGCAAGAGACACTGAAACATACCAGAGACATAAGCAGAGTCTCCCATCTTAAAGACATTGTGAGCTATTTTCTGGTCTGTGGAATCTTTGTCAACGTAGCCGTCGAATCTCCTGAGTGGATCAGTGTGGTTGATTCGTCCCACTAACATACCTGGCTCACCTGCAGAGACAGAAATTAAACATTACATTTTACATTTTGTGTAAAATATTTAATAAATAATAAGTAAGAAAACAAAACAAGAATAACCTGGTGTGTTCTCACCAGGCAGACAGGGTATACAGAGTCCCTGCGAATCCCTGAGTAGCTCTCCATTCTCCCCCTGCACCCTGACCAGCCTGATGGGGTAAAAGCTGGGAAGGATGCGACTGTTGAAGCCGCACGCCCCCACCTGGACATGCAGGATATGCACATGAGACAGGATGCTGTTTGAAAATTCTCTCTCACTTAAAGTAACACGCACCTTTCCGTCTATGTTGATCAGGCTGCAGTTGCACTCAGTGGCACCATAAAATTCCCCAATTCGTCCTATGTTGAATCTCCGGGCAAACTCTTCCCATACAGAAGGCCGGAGGCCATTCCCAATGGCAACACGCACCTGGTGATGAGCCTCTGATGAACGGACTGACTGGGCCAAAAGGTAACGGCAAATCTCACCTATGTATAGAATTACCTGGACACACACGCACACGTGCAGACAGAGCACAGATTATTTCAGCCAGAAAAGAATCAGTCGGGCGACTTCTATAACCACACACTCATAACTGTGAATCGATGAAGGAATGAATTTGGTGGCAATGTGTACTCACGGTGCAGTTGTGTTTAACACAGTCATCCCAGAAGCGACTGGCAGAGAACTTCTTCCTGACCACAACAGTCAAACCAAAGAGCAAACACTGTCCTACGCCCATGATGGTGCCTGTAAACATGAATATTTTCACATAAATAAAGTATGTACACACTTATAAGAAAAGACATGACAATAATACTCAACTCAGTGGACAAACTAGATGTTATCACTGATCTGAATTAGTGGAGGACAATACCTCACAATCAGACATGTTAGTTGCAGATCAATAATTTTATGCATCAAGGGTGTCAGGACACAGCTACTGATACTTGCTGAAGAATCCTGGCACACAGATACTAAAGTGCAGTATAATGATGTGTTAATGGCAACAGTGTCATAATGTTTTTAGTAATGATAGCAATGATAGACCTTCATCATGGTATGCAATTAAATGTGTTTGCAAGGAGCTGGTGTAGGTTTATGAATGGGGTTTTTTCTGTATGGTCTACCTCTGATATAACAAACTTTTAACTGTTAAGCCTTTTTAATAAATGCTAATATGTGCCATGAGGTAAATCTGTTGCAGATGAAGCTGAGAAAAAGCAAATCAATGGAGGCCTACCTGCAGAATGATACAAGGGAAGGCAGTTGTAGAGGATGTCATCATGACACAAACCAAAAGAGTGGAAGCCAAAGGAAGCAATGCGATAATACCTGACAAGAAAGATCCAGCATTACCAGACCTCAGCTCGCCCAGAGAGACTGACCAGAAACCTCATCATCCTGAGTTTAAGTGAAACACTTCTATCTGCAATTCAGTGATTCTGATGTCCAAATAGTAAAGGTTTTTAGTAGGCAATGAGTCAGTTAGTTAAAGTGCCCCCCGGCAATCATTTGACACTGAAAAATTAGGTGCAAGGTTGTAAAAATATCCAGATGTGTGTGGGCAAATCATCAGAGATGATGCAATCATCTGCCCTGTGGCGTTCCCTGCAAATGTTGCTACTGTGAACATCATTTAAAACCTTTCTGTCAAGTGTTGTTTTTGAATTCCTCAAAGTTTCCTGCAAGATTTGAAAAACTCATCATTAGTTTGACATCACAGACAAACTCACCGACTGTGCACCACAACAGCTGCTTTGGGCATTCCTGTCGTACCAGAGGTGTAGATGTAGAAAAGTCTGTCTGAATGGAGACACAGAATGTTTTCCGCAAAGGTCAGGACTCGTTTGTTTAACTCGCTAATGTGTCACATGTAAGGTATGCATCCCCACATCCCCATCATTCCTTAACATGTTTCTGTCTCTCCTTCCATATCGTCTGTGCGTCTGACAGCCTGCGCAAGCAAAGACTTGAAGAGTATTAACTTAGGAATGTGTGATAACATGTGATAACAAGGGTGAAAACAATTCCTGTAAGCAAATCAATAAGAGAAAAGTAAATGCACTTAATAACTCAGAAGTGAAGTTAACTTTTATTTGTTTATTATATCAGGTAAAAACTGAAATATCTTTCACAATGCACTTAAATGTTTTAGGACTTGTATTAATTCTTTGAAGAGGGTTAATGGTTTGTTTGACAGGTGTGTGGTTATTTTTGTGCTGGTGCTATCAAGATTAAATGTCATAAGATGACGTAAGGGGAAATCTGATAGCGAGCAGATCACTCTGGCAGGCAAAGACTTGCTGAGGAAAGAAGGTGTCACAATCAAAACTTCGTGATATGTAACATATGGATGGTAACATAGTCACTCTTGTACCCCCAACAATGCACAAACTGTCTGTGGAGCCTCACCATTGAACTCCTTCCTGGGTGTGTAGAGCGGTGGGTGTTTGGGAGAATGGTCCAGCAGGGCATCCAGGCCCTGAACTTGGAGGCCACAGATCTTCTTCTCACTGTCGGGTTCACCACTGCTGAACAACAGCATGTCAGGATGCAGTGAGCCGCTTACCTCTGACACCGCTGGGACACAATCAAATGTGAGAAATGAACAAGAAGACACAGTATTGCCTTGGCAGACCTTAATAGATAGATAGACATAGATATCCTTAATACTTGTATCTATGTATGCTCCTACCTTCTCTCATGCCTGCGCCAAACACCATTGCCCGAGCACCAGAAACAGTGATACAATGCAGCAATGATTGCTGCCGGAGGTTGTAGTTGATGAGTGCAGCCTCAACGCCAATCATAGCCAGGCCCAACCACAAAGTCACCATTAACGGCTGGCTCTCCATGTACAAGGCCACCACGTCTCCCTCAGCCCATCCCTGCTCCAGTGCCCAGTGAGCTACAGCGTGACATCGCATCTGCAGCTCCCTGAAACTCCAAACCTGGGGTTGAATGAATATGGAAATTGTGCGTGTTTGGACATCATTATGGTAGATT
Source organism: Datnioides undecimradiatus (assembly GCA_008933995.1). Lineage (NCBI taxonomy): Eukaryota > Metazoa > Chordata > Actinopteri > Lobotiformes > Datnioididae > Datnioides > Datnioides undecimradiatus. The sequence goes on along the minus strand of WARS01000016.1, from coordinate 17,072,816 downwards.
TATTTGCGTTTGGCAACCAGTCCTGACCTCTCCTGTGCCCTCACAGATCAAAGCAGGTTTGTCTGGGTGTTTTGTCACCATCTGGGCAAACAGGGAAGGGATGGTGTGTCTATGTTGCAGATTACGGTACATGGAAAACCTCACACGCAGGATAACAACCAGACACCTTTTAAAAGGAGAGGAGCAGAAAAGAGAAGCATAAAATTAAGCATGGAAGATAAGTGTCAGCTGGGAGAAACATATTCACACAAATAACTTACATTAGGTCTCTTTTGATTGTGCGTACAGCGACGTATATGAACCTCCTGGAATCCCTCAGAACCATGCAGAGTCCCAGTCCTGCCAACAGGCTGCAGAGCCAGGGCAGGCACAGCAGCCTTACACCCCCCAGCACAACAAGACACACCACCACACCACTCATCAGCTTCATTATCTGCGGGGACACAAACAGTCTGCATTTCGTTGCCTTGTACTTGTACATGTGTAATGACTATAAAGTAGATCTAATCTAATCTAAACAGCCACTTCACGCACAAAAACAATCACACTTGCCTGGTGTAATGGTGTGGTGACAGAGGAGACTTACCCTGTCTGGGAAATTTAATCCTGCTCCAAAAAAAGGAAACACACGAGTTAACAGCAACAGAAACGCTCCCGAACAAGTCCAAAAAAAAGTGTCAGAGAAAGTTTGTCGTCGAGCCACAGTGCGAGCAGCGGCCGAGAGGAGCTGTCAGAGGCAAAATGTGTAAAACTGCGTGATGAGGGGCGGCACGTAGAGTATCTGAGAGCCGCGCAGGTTACAACTCATACACTACTGCGTCACTGCAGCAGTGAGTGTGAATCATTTCCCCGCGAGGACAGCATGCCACGTCTTATTTACACATCTATAAATGTCCAATTTAATGGGTTTCATGAGTAACAAATGTGTTTTTTTTTAAATGGACAGATAAAACTAGCAAAATGATAATTGAATGGCGAGATAACTTTAGATCAAAGTTTTGCTGTGAAATTGACATCACAGAGTCTGTCAGTGTCTCTTGTCCAAAATTTTGCATCCAGTAAATGTTACTTCACATTAACTAGCTATGTCTCATTTTAAGTATGCCTGAGTATAGGCTACTTAGTGCCTGTTATTTTAATTCAGTTGTTTTCATGTCGTTTCTGTTTTTCAAGCTGTTCTTATTTATATGACCGTGTAACTATTTAATTTGCAAGTTTGTGCTGCTGTAAGGCCCAAATTTGCAGGATCAATAAAGAGCTATCTGGTAACACTTAACATTAAGGTACCCAAAATCTGAGTAGTTACCAGGGAACAAATGAGGAATGAATGATGAATTAACTGTTTTCCCTCCTAACTAAGGAACAACACGTTTTTCCTTGCTGCTGTCGCCAAGTGCTTGCTCATGGTGGAACTGCTGGGTCTAATTAATAGTAATGAATGTGGTCTAGACCCGCCCTGGTTGTAAAGTGTCCTGAGATGATCTTGGTTGTGAATTAGCGTGCTATAAATAAAATTGAATTGAATTGAACTGAATTACAATAAAACTGTATGTGTGTATGACATATGCTATATAAGTGAATCCTCCATTTGTAATTGTTAGAGAAGCCACTATTAATGACCTATCAATTATTAAGTCATAATAATTTGTTCCTCACTGTATTTTACTGAACTAATCAAAAGCATTTCTCTAAAATTTGGGTTTGAGTTGCTAACTAATGGTTAACTAGCAGTTAGATCCTCATTTGTTCCCTGTTAACCATTCAAATTTTGGGTATTGTAAAGTGTTCTTGATAATCGTAAATTTTCAGACAACTATTAAAGGGATTGCAAACTTCATAAAACTTCATACCAGATAGGTCTAACTGTTCTTGGCCATTTACTTAATGTATGTCCTTGATGCAACAGTAAGTGGGCAAGTCCTTGCTATTTTTTTGTTGTTTTGTTTTGGTTTTTGGTTTCATAACCACTTTCATATCATAGCTTAATAACTGACACAGTTTTTCAGATGAAATAGAAGCTTTAATAAAAATTTGTGGTGTGTATTCTTTAAAAAAACAGTACCATACAATAGAAAACAAAACAAAGTAGAAAAATAAGTCCATATATCTACAAACTAAGGCACCTACAGTATATTCTAACAATATGATTCTTACATTCACAAAATGCTGCATATACAGGTAGCTTTTTCACATAAAAATACATCTTGCAATGCACAAATAAAAAGGTATCGACGGTCACAAAACAAAGTGCAGTCACACATCAGAATGAGCAGTTCAGGTGTTAAAACCAACACACTTAATCGGGCTATTCAAAGACAATCAATCAGCATAAGACAAAACAGATTTTAAAAAGACTGATTTGAAAACCAGGGGTTCTCTCTCTTTTCTTCGATAAAGATCAATATCTCTCACATGATCTGATCAATTTCAACAAAATATATAAATGTTAGCTTTATAACAACCAGTAAACTGTTCAAGTTCTGTAAGTGAAACTGATTCTCAAGTCTTCTTTATTCTCCCAGGCACCATGCGAGTAAAGATTAGCTGGATTGCTTTTTTTTTTTTAACTAAGAAAAGTGCAATAAAATAAACAAACTCGGACCTGGACAACTCCCAGTAGACCTCATAATAATGGATGAAATTCTTATTTTAGGGGTGTGATACCCAAATGATGTGTGGAAACACAGGCGAACAGCTAAAATGGGAAAACATGATAGCAAAATGGATTTTTTTCCATATGCACATAGTTTAATTGCAGGAAGCTGCAAGCTTATCAGAAGGGTGGGTTTGTTATTGTGAATTTCAGCAATCTCTGGGCTGGATTCATTTCCTTGCTTGCTAATTTCAAGAGAAAAAAAATAATACACCAGTAACAAAAGGTACAGCTCAAAAGCAAACTAAGATATGTTACTTAAAAACAGCCACAAGTGATTAAAAACATCACTTATTTTGTTTAAAGTCAGGACAAAATGGACAAGAGCCCACATGGAATTTGTAGGAACATGAAGGGAACATCAGAGGCTCTTCATGGGCCATTTGCTTTATAAGTCCATCATTTCCTTGCCATTACAACATGAAAGCATATATCTTCTGTGACCTTCCCATGAGCCAAAAGTACAACCCTTATTTTTATATATTAAAAAGAAAACTGTTATAAAAAAATACAGCGCAGACTGTACCTACATGCTTTAAACATTAAGAGTACCTCTCTTAATGTTATTGAAGCCTACACACTGTAGTCTTTATAGTCTTCACATAAAAATAAATAGTCTATATTATTGTCACTTTTAATCTCTTCCAAAGGGAAAACAGCTTATATTATGAATGTGATATGTTTTGGATGAACCAGTACAATACTGAAATATCTTCACTTTCACTTTAAGCTTTCCTGAACGCACACTTTTTGAAAGTTGGTGACATCTTGCCTGCTGCTAATGACACACTCAAAGGATTACTATAGACTAAAATAAAAAAAAAAAATCTGTCATTGTCTATAAGACTTGATCCACTTGATTTATTGTAAACGGCAACCTTTACAATATATTGGTGAATTTGTGTTTTGAAAACTGCTAAAACTTTGGTCCCACAAAGGCCTGAAAGGCTATAAGATATATGTTAAAAGGCAGCATCTTCCAAAATATTTAGCATGGGACCCTTTATCTCCAGGTTATACCGTATTAAAACCTTTTTGTAAGGCTTTTGTACTTCACGGATAGAATTTTTACTTGAAATGACCCAAGCTTTTAATCCCTGGGCTAATTTAGCCCAGAGAGCTGTGAGAGTGGAAATAAATGTTAGAGCGCTTCATATTTGGGATTCTCCGGTGTGCTGCCCACTCCGAGAGCCCTAAAGAAACACAAACAGCAGAAGTTCAGAAACAAGGCGAGTCAAACAACCTGTTTGTAATGGTTTTGCACTGGCTGAAGAAGTGCAAAAATATATATGTAAAAGAAGCAATATCACAGTGTAGAAATACTCCAAAATAGGTAGCAGCCTGACTTTCAGAATTATACATACTTTCATGTGAATGTTGTAAAATATTCTCAACAAAATGTCCATAAATGTAAAAGTATACATAACAGTATACAGTGCTTTATAATCACTCATATATTATATACATGTAACATGTAAAGAGCCTTTTCCATGCTTCAGTCATTTATAACCACCAATATATTGTTGGCCAGCTTAAATTTTGATTTTTAAAAATTTTTTAGCCAATGTATAAAATTTGAAAATTAGAATTTGCATGGTGACACATTAGTGTAATTGTGAGATGTGTAGTGCACTAAAAGGTATGTTTCCTTCTGAAATGTTGAGTTGAAGTTTAAGGTAGCATAAAAAAATAAAACACTATACACTGTGCACAACTACAAAAGTACTACATCTGAGTACCAAGTATGTAGAGAGAGAGTGACTGAAGTCACTTCATGCTTACTTGTGACTGACTACTGGAGGGATTGGTACTGCTGAAGTCTGAGTATCTCTTCTTCTGTGGTGTGCATATGCAGGAGAGGAAATGGGCATACTCCTCTCTGACCTGCAGAGGGAAGCAGCACATCAGGGAAAAAATCTTATAATCCAACATCATTGTTGGCACACGTTTCTCTTGGAGTTATTTTTTTGATGTAAATATTTTGTGTCGTGTTAATGCCTCTCTTAGCTTGATGCATACAGACCAAGTCACACACATAGCTAGAGCACATATGTGCACACACAGTTGTATATTGCAGCCTACCTGTTTAGACAGTAGGCAGTGCATGATGAACACAAGCGCTCCCTGCAGGCTGTTGAGGATAGTGAAGATATATGCAACTGCAATGTGGGACTTTTCAAACAGGAAGGCCCCAAACACCCACATCAGACCTAGTATACACATCTGGGCGATAGCTGTCACTGTGAAAGCTCTGCAGAGGAAAAAGGAGCACAGGTTTGTGGGGGATCAGAGAAAAGGTCAACAGATAGAGAATGAAAGAAAAGATTAACATGAGCCTTAACACTCGATGACTCAATTGCCATTGCAGCTTCTGGAAAACCCCTGATGAGTGGAAGACAAAAGGGGGGATGGGTCCCTCACAAAGCAGCTACAGAACAGAGACATTTTGTCCTTACTTATCTGTCTGCCAAAAACCGGTGGAAGAAGAAAAGCTAAAGGCAACTGCAGAGACACAGTATTTCAGAAGCATGTTTGCAGCAACGTACTCTGCATGGGCCCTTTGTTGTATTTGCACTGTATCCCTCTCATGAATAACTAGCAATATACTTCATATCAAGATACAGTGGAAATGGGAGTTTTGAATTCAGTCCCTCAGAATCACAAGGCGCCTCTTTCACGACTTACCGACTTAACCAACAATTCATCAGTCAGACAAGCAAGAAATCCTCCTGAAATGTGGAAGCAATGCAAATATTTTTCCGAAACCACAGAAACAGCTTGATTATAATCTAATACTTCATGACTTAAAAAACTGCTCACTCAACTTTGGACCAAAAAGTTCATATTCCCAGTTCCCTGGACTAAGTTGAACGTCACTGATGGACGAAACAGCAGCACATATTTATACAGCGTTGCCCTGAAATGCATTAAGTGGAAGGGAGTAGGGAATGGAGTAAAAAATGAGCATGCATAGATGGAGTCGGGGGGGAAACGTCCCTCAGCAGCACCCCATTAGAGAGCAGATTCAGTGCTATGAAAACATTCTCTACATTTTTCCCCCTAAAAAGTTTTGCATTCTTTCCATCCATTTTTAGGTTCTCAAAGGATCCCTATTTGACCAGCTCACATATTACCTCACTGTTTACTTGTGCAGGGGAATAGGTATGCATTACTTCATACTTCAACAGCAAAAGCAGACACACAAAAAGGTACAAACAAACACATACACACAAGCAGACTGACCTGATTTTGTGTAGTTTTGAAAGGTCGGGGTTGAGGCTGGTGAACTTCTGGGCAAGCTTCCAAACAGTGACAATGAAAAAGAAGACGTTGAGGATGATGATGAGGCACACAGGGCCGTAGAAACTCCAGATGAGGCCGTCTTCCAGGGACAGCCAGCAACTAGATTGGGAGGAGAGAAACACATGTGCATGACAGGGTTTTCCTTACGTCACCATAATGGATAACAGCAGATCTGTGTGAGGTAATTGCTGTCACACTTTAAGTATGCAAACACACACATATGTAACGTATAACACTTACTACTGGTCAGTGCCGTATCCCTTTGGTCTAATGATGGCAGACATAATGACGATAACAAGGGGTATCCCATATCCTGTGAGGAATAAGTAGAGGGGCCGAATGGTGGCATTGAACACCAGGACCACCATGCGATACAGCTGCACCCCTTCCAACAGCATCCATGTAAACACTCCCAAGAAAAGGACATGGAGCATGGCTGCGACAAACCTGCAACCGCCCTGTCATGATGTGACACCACAACAAAGGAAGAAGAAAGAAAAGTTGACAGAGGAAGAAGCAGGCAAATGAAATCTTTCTGTCACTGCATTTACAGTAATAGTATGAATATGACAGTACTTTGAAAAAGAAAGTACACAGCAATTTTTGATGATCATAATTAGATTATTTGGTTAGAGTCAAACTGACCAATCGTGGATAAAGTAGGCAGTATTATAAGCAAATATATGTACAAATAGAAAGTAAAGTAAGTACTCATTTTGGCCATTTCAAAAGTTTAATATTAATTTTAACAAAATGTTGGGGTGTCCATGAAAAAAGCATAAGAAAATGGAAATGCTAAAGTAAAGGACAAGTTCCCTAAACCTGAACTTTTACACAATTACTACCCAGCACTGATTAGGTCACAAGTGTGACTTTGGTGCTTATAGAAGTTGCTCTCTACTGCATACCAACAAACTTCCTGTTGCATCATTTTGTAAGTCTTTTTAGGTGAAATGTTCCGAGCTCAAGATAACCCACAGGTGTAACCCACTGTAACGTAGCAGGAAGATGTCCTCGAGGCTTAAATTTGCAGAAAGTTTACTGTGAAAGTGAGTGAGTGAAATATTTTGAGCATGTGTAAACAGTTCAACCAAACTACTTTCTTGGTTAAGACAAGGTCACTATTTGCTTGCACCAACATACCACAGGCTTAGTTCTCGAAATGCCAGCCAGAAAAATGAGGTCAGCCATGAAGAGGCAGATACAGAGGTGAAGGTGGATGGTGGTGCGCGTCCCTTGTATGGAGCGGCAGAACATGAAGGTCAGGATGCACAGTATGAGACACACTATGGAGATGGTCAGCCCTATCTTGGTCGCTATCAGGAGCCCAAAGGTGTGCTAGAGGAGATAAAGGGAAAAGTCCTGAGGCGTTTAAATTATTTACAGCACTATGTGTGTCTTTAGAGAGGCAATAGCTATAATTTTGGCGGCAGCATCAACAAGCTGTAAACACAATGTTTATATATTCTGACATAAAGGTAATATGACAAACTTGTTAGAAAATGGCTAGCCTGCCTATATAAGCTTGTATACTGAAAGATATGAAACAACATCAGCATTCATTTGAAATCTCTGACCATCCAGCATCCATTCCTTTATCTGTGAAACTGTCCAATAAGTTCAGAAGCTAGTTGCTTGTTTTGTCTGTCATTTGTTCTATGGCCGGTAGCCAATTTATCAAACTATCTTTGCTAAAAAGCAGCCAAAAACAGGGCAACGAGATTCTAAAGTTGTCATCATTTATTATTTTATTTTTTTACATACAGATTACTTAAATATATAAATTATACACTATTCATTTATATTTCACAAGGTCTTTTCCATTTTTAATACTGATTCTTTTAGGGTTACATACATGGGAATCCACTCAACCTAAAACATATTATTTGTTTACAGTAAGAAACAGTTTGATTCAGCAATTGAGTTAAATATCAAGATTTAAAAGCAGTTATCTTTGTGGGGTTTTATACTAATTAAAAGAACAAGTACCAATAATATTGTAACAGTAAACATTTTATTAAGGTTTTTATGGTGTATGTCTGCTTCTTACCTCCATTGGGTAAAGTGCCATGAGCACAGCGAAGCTGCTCAGATGTTCACATGTACACACAGTGTGTGTGGCGTTATGGCCTCGTTGATAGCAACCATCTGTGGACCAGGTCCCTCTCTCACTCCAGTATGCACAGATATAGCTCGCCTCCTCATTGTCCTGTGCACGAAACCAAATCATGATGTCAAAACCATGCTGTATGTCTCATTTACATCCTCATATTCCAGCAATCCAGCATAGGTTCATTAACTGCCTATAACTTTAATATGGATTAATATGGATTTCCACTTCAGTCCACAGAGGAGATGTTTTAAAAATGAATGACAATAATGATCGAGGGAGAAAACACACTGGCAGAAGTTTGACCACACCAGAAAGACTGTGAGACCAGTGGGGCTACCTGCAGATGTCTGAGGGTGATGTTAACAGGGAGGTTCAGGTTCTGAGTGGATGGGTTGGAGACCACAACAGACACAACTCTAGACGAGAGCTGGAAGGAGGGATTCACGCCGTTTTTTTCATGTCCTGTGAGCTCCTCAAAGGCGTTATTAACAGAGATGTCAAGGTTCTTATAGGTCAACAAAGCAGCCAGAGCAAAACCTGTAAGACACCACAATGAATGAAAATTGTGGCTGTGTTGTCATAAAAAGAAAAAAGAGAAGAGAAGAGAAGAGAAGAGATTTACCAGGGTATGATCCAGTTCCTGCTGCTGTTGTCCAGTCAGTGTCGAGTGTTATGTTCTCATTGGTCAAGTGAATTGGTCCAGTGGGTCGAGTCTTCCCTCTCTGCACTGCAATCTCTGCATCTATGTGAACAGATAACTCATTTCAGCTCATGTAATTTTAGCTCATTGCCACTTATCTTTTAAGCACTGCCTATACATAATGAAGCGCCTATGAGTTTATCTTTCTTCAGTTAAGTTATATGAATCAGCTTATGGACACTGTTACCTGTCTCAGTGGTCTCTATCTTGGTGCGATTGTCCTTGAGTTGTGGACCAATGAGCATAATAGCGTTCTCCACTGTACCGAGCAGTTCACTCACATCTTTGCCACTGTTACCCAGGTGACCAGGCGACAGGATGGCCTCAGTCGCTGTGAAAAGTTTCTGTCCACATTGCAGGAAGTAAGAGGGGGAAATGAGAATACTGTCTGTATTTGTATTTGTAACAGATGGGTGTGTTTGTGTTTTGTATTTGCTGTTCTAACCTCCAGTAGTGCCTCTCCATCAGTTTTCACTTCACCAGCAACGCTTGGGTTAGACAGAGCGAGACAGCTGTTTCTCATCATGAACAAAATGTCTCCCAGGCCTCCAAGCGACTGAGGGACAGAGAGAGAATAATGAGACTATTCATTACACTACTTTACTAAAGTTCATGTGTACTAAACCCTGCAGGGTTGGAGCAGGTTGGTTTAGTAAAAAGGGAAATGATCTGAAATGTTCTCTGCACTCAAAGCTGACTTAAGTGTAAGCACAGGTGCTAAAATAAATCCTATTTTTTTGTTGTTGTTGTTGTTGTTGTTGTTGTTTTGCCATTATTTGGTTGTTGCAGAATCGTGCTAATAATTTAATATCTGAATATGCAGCTTACCGGAGTTGGCGCACTGTTGCCACTGAAGTTGTCACAGTCAAGCTCTAGATGGAACGGAGGGAAACACTTCACTATTTATTGAAAGCGGAGAAGTGTGATAAAATCTACAAATTAAAGCAGCGGTACTGAACAAAAACATATCCCCACTGTCTAGATGAGACAACACACATTATCCAAAATCAGTTCAATTGAGTGTACAAGTAAATGTGTAGACATCCAACAGCAGCTGATAGGGATATCTGTATCAAGAAGCTTTTTCAAAGAGAGAGTAAATAAGCAGATGAAGTGGTGAAATGTATTTTTAATTAATAAGTGAGTAATGGTGATGGAGACAAAGTGTGCGTGTGTACACTCACTTGAGCATGGGGTTCTTTCATTGCCGTAATTGGTGTATCCCTTTGGACACTTGCACCAGTAACTCCCATTACTATTTCTGCAAGTCCCTACCCCGCAGAGGTCTTCTCTTTTCATTTCAGCTACGTTGCATTCATTTATGTCTGTGCAAAGCAGGAGGAGCAGACACGTAAATAATCGCTGAAGGATTGGACGATTCTAGTGAGACCAGTCTGAAACAAATCTGAATATAGCAGGAATTACAAATAGACCAAACATGGCAAAGGGAGCAAACAAAGGCCATGGTTGTGTGAGTCTTGTGAGTATTGTTGCCAAAAGGATCTCAGACACAGTTCTGAACATTCCCGGCAGTTCGTGTCGTGAGTTCTTGTCTTGCCAAAGTTAGTTAAAAGCTGCAATTTGAAGTCGCGGGAGGCAGGAGATGTCTTTGTGGTTTTGGCCAGAGTACAGGGAGTAACAATAGTTGAATCACAATGAAACAAAAGGCATGTTCGACCTTTTTCAAGATCAGCAAGCATAACAAGCTGTTCATAATTTTATAAATGTTCCTTAGCCTGAGCTGTGACTAAACTAGCTGTTTCTATTCTTGACAGAGCAGCTCTAGAATGACTCTCGCAGCTGTCCAACTTAAAATAAGTTAAAGGCCGAAGTTACTTAAAAACTTAAAAACTGTCGCAAGATGTTGCTACTTTAAACGTGAAAGCTGTAATACAATATTTTTTCCCCTTCTGGCACTGGCATTGTGTGAACACTGTCAACGTGCTAATGACACTGTGCCCCTGGTTGCTGTTGCCTGCTATGTCGCTAAGGTTGCTGCCCCCTACTGCTCTGGTAAACTGATCTTAAATGTTTATTTTAAAAAAAGCATCATTCAAATGTTTATTTAGGTCAGTGAGGTTGGACGGCAGGGAGACATTTGTCACACACACAGTCACAAAAACTCACCTTGGCACTGTCCATCTAACATGGTGAAGTTAACCGCCCCCCTAGTGTTTCTGAACCCAGGCTGGCACTGACAGTAATAGCTGCCGTATGTGTTGAAGCACTTTGTGTGATTTCCACATGGTTCTGGGATTTCTTCACACTCATTCATATCTGCAGATTTAGATGAAAATACATTATTCAAAGAGAATCCAATTATAGTGATTGATTAATGAAACATGTTTGATGCCAAACTTGTTCTCTTCTACTGTTGTTTTCATTGCAATCCACTCTGGATATGAGTGGCGCCTAAATGCCTAAAATGGAAAAACGAAGTGGGATGTCAAGAAAACGCTACTTTTCCCAGTCAACTCCACTAAGACGTTATGGGAACAGCACTTCTTTCTGACAGTTCTCATCTTACGTAGCAGTCATAATAAAGTATTGGCAGACAAAAGCTGTGCAGTGGAGAAGTTGGTTAAAATAAAGGTCATGGCAGAATATTACCAACACACTCCTGGCCTTTTGAGTTGTATCCCCGGCCACAGCCAGAGAAACATTTCCCCAGCATGCACAAAAAACCTGTGTGGAAAGAGAGAGAGGCCACTCAGTACAAACTTTTATGCTTTTTTCAGCCAGTCAGCACTTTATAGAAAACTCCATGAAACATTAGTTGTAACCCCACAGATGTAATTGGCACCACATTTTGATTTTTGTAGCTTGATCAAATGTAACAAAACTTCCTCAAACTAAAAGTTTTGATGATAATCTATTATAGAATTTCCTCTAATTATGCTTTTAATAATTTACATGTAAAAGTGTTCCTCATTCCAAAGGAAGCGGCTGCAGTCTGCTTGGAGTCACCCAGAAATAGGGTAAAATAAAAGCATCAAAATATTAACAGTAGTTCCTCATTCTACTAATAGCATATTCAAATTTCCATCAATGCTCCTCCATGTCCTGTTGTTACAAATCCTCACAGTTTCGCTTGTTAAGCACATCACTTCTTTTTTCATGTAACTCCAAAACTCCTTTAATTTACTGGTGAGGCAGCAACTATTTAGATCACAATGAACATATGGCTCAACAACAGAGGTAGGGATCATGGTGTAGGAGGCCGTGAGCCAGTCGGCCAAACATTTTGGTTGCTTTGGTGATGATCTCTCTAAAATTATAGATTCTGACATCAGCCTCGGATGTTTGTCAGAAACATGATAATGTTGTAATATGTGGTCATTGTGACCAAAGCTTTTAGAAAAACACTGCTCCCACCCATTTACAAGACACACAGACACTGGCATGGCTGTAGCATTTTAACTGCAGTGACCTTGCTGATAACAGATCTCTACATCTGGTATTCTTCAGAGTATTTTTATTAACTTGTTCGGTGACACGGGTGAGCCTCTGAGAGTGTTTGTGGTGTTTCAATCTGGGTACCACATGTACATGAGTCACAATGTCTTTCTCTTTCTGTTGTGTAACAACTGTGGCATCTGTCATAATCCCCTTCCTCTAACAGCATATTTTACATAAGGCACAACCTACATCTTGTCTCCATGCAGCACTGTCACACCAGACACGTCAATCACATTTTTTTAACTCACGACTCACTGGTTAGTGAGCCCCCCCCCCCCACGGTGTAAGAAAGAAAGTTTCCTAAAATTCCTTAGTTTCCCTGCATGGATCACAATGAGCCCTCTGTTGTTTTCTGGGCTCCCACAGTAGCACCACTTTAGGAAAACCAGGCAGAGGTTGTTAGTGACAGTGGGTGTGTGAAACAGTGTGACTAGGTCTAACTTTATCACTAAATAACTGTGACAGAAACAAAGTCTGAAAATATACAAAGAGTGATTTGTGCTGGGCTCGCAGCTGACTTTCATTCACCAGAAGCACAGCAGTGAATGAGAATAGTTGTCTGGCACATAAACTATCCTCTCTGTATGTTTGTATATCTCTTCTGTACCACATTTGTTTATGTATAAACTGTATGTTACATTTTTGTCTTTCTGTCCCTCATCCTATTGCATTATATTTAGGCTTACTAGAAAGTGGAAGTTAAAAACAAAGCCAAAGCATCACACTAACTAATTTCTAACTAATTTTGACTAATTTCCTTCTTGCATACACCGGAGTTTGTCTGTTCTTGTCTCATACCATGTATATGTGGAGCACAAGTGTCTATGCATATGGCAAAATTAGTTATTTCTTATAACCCAAAGGCTTTATTTCACTCTGATCAAAAGCTAAGCTGACTAACGCTTTTTGTCACATGTTAACAGTTTCAAAAACATGGGAACATATGTTTCCGCTGACCTTTGAAAAGAAGAATAGAAACAATATTTTTGCTGCATTACCTTGGTGCTCACTAAACAAACAACATTAAAGCATTAACAGCTGTCCTATTATGTAGAAAAAATATTTTACATTATTGGTGCTCATCAGGCTCTTGTCTGTGAGAGAAAAATCAATAGTGTCTGATACTGTGTTTCTTCAATATTTCTATTTCTATTTTTAACTTTCAATGATGTAACTTTCATGAACACAGTATCCCAGCCTGTGTAATCAAACGGGGCTTTCTCGCAATCAATTTACCCAAAAATATATTATGCAGTTCTATAGTCCCTCTTTTTTTTCTTTTTTTCTTTTATTTCTTTTAGTCAGGAAATTTGCATGAGGGTGGATCCACGGAGGAGTGTCAACAAGACATAGAACTGGGTTATCTGAACAAGAAAACTTGGCCGCTCCAACGGCAAGCCAAGGAGCCGTACTTAGAAGAGGGGCTCACTCTGTCACGTGGATCTGTTTTGGGTATAGAAAGTCTAATGTAGTCCACAAATTATGCTTTCAACGTGTAATAAGAAATAGGCCTTTCCATGTGGTCACTTTATATAAAATGTTTATTCTCTCCCTTTACAGAAAGTGTGCTATGTATCATTATATGGATATGAAATGACAAATAAGGAGATCCAAGAAATAGCTACATTACACAGTCCCCTTTTGGTTCTGTTTTTGGTCTCCACCAGCTGCTGAGGCAGATATTTGACTTTTTAGTTGCTAAATCTTATACTACACTCACTAACTCTGTGTTTGTGCTGTTTGGTGAGGATACAGTGTGTTAATCACAACGCTGCAGTTGAAAACAACTCCTTCCTGCTGCTACTGGAAACAAGTTTGTTGAGAGTGGTTAGACCCAAAACCAAACCGTAAGCCAGAAAACCAAAACAATAAGGTAAAGGAGTTAAAAGTCCTTTTCAAACTTGAGGGAAACTGCAGTGTCATGTTAAAATATTTTCAGGAGATTGTTGTTACAAATGATCCATTTCACTGTTATCATTATTTAAGTCAATCAATTGTTTGATTATTAATAATTTATCAATTATTAATCAGAGCAGGTTTAGTAACAAGTGTTGGTTTTCTGGGTTTTGTGATCCTGCCGCAAACATGAAGCAACAGCGTCACAAGGAAGTCAGTACTTTTTATAAGTACAGTTTTGTAGTAGCAAACTGACATGAATGTATAAACCACAAGTAACACCTTGCTGTCAAGGTGATTTGCTCAAAGAAGGTTAATAGATTCTTCCTGCAATGAGTCATTAGTTGTGTCTGGCTCTGGTTTATTTCACTCTGACAGCTTGACCAGGTCATTCCTGCAGCAGTCAGTCCAGTGACAGAGGCTTATTACACAGCAGTCATTCTGTCATCTGCTCATACTCCACAGCAGCAAATACTGCTGGGGCGTCGCACACGGCTCGCTTGTCTGACAGGGTTTATGTTACTGGTGTTGCCAATGTGAGCAAGAGTTAAAATGTTTTCAAAATGTCACCTGCCCTTCTCTTAAATTCACAAGTTGCGACTGTGGTATTAGATGCCATATTAGAAATAGAAGCCAGTGTACTGATAAAATTCTGTTTACATATTTTTCTAATAAAAAGCGTCTGGCTGAAACAAAAAGTAGAAGTGTCATCTAAAGTGTTACAGAATTTCTAAACTTCCCCCAAATGTTTATTTCTCCTTTACATTTCATACGCCCAGTCACATACATTGTGCTGTCATTGATAGACTTACCAAGTGTAAGTAGCTCTTTCCAAGACCCCATATCAAAGGCAAACCTATACTCCCAAAACAGCTGGTGACTTAATCACAGCTAAAAGTAAACCCGGCTGGAATCCTGTAATGAAAGTTTAGATCCTGTCACAAAGTTTAGAGAGGATTTTAGTATTTTTCCGATCTTTGTAGTCCAGGGTCCATAAAATCCACAAAGTGTGAAAGTGAAAAAGACAAAAAAGCTAAACGTTAGGAGATAAATCCTTTCTGTGGAGGATAATTCTGTGTGGCAGGAAAAATAACGGTGAACCTTCACCAGCTTTCTTTCTCCTTCAGATTCAGGCTCTCAGTCTGAGCACGCCTCGCTCTCCCCCGATTCCCCACCCCGTTCTCTCTCTCTTTCTCTCTTTCCCTTTCTCTTATCTGTGAGGCTTTGTCTCTCCCTCTCGTCACTCTTTCTTGCACTTTCCTTTCACTATATCTTTGCAAGTGAACACGTCTCTCATACAGGCACCGTATCACATTGCTTGCACAAACCCCTCCTCTGTGTACGCCGTCTTTCACATTTCCCTTTACGCTCCGCTGGGCTCTATTTCAGGAACTATTCACAACACTCTCGTGGGAGACAGAAAAAGAGGGGAGTTTGGATGGGGGGTGGGCAGAGACCAGCGAGAGGGCGATGACTAACACTCAGCCTAAACAGCTGCTGCTGTACTTGAGTTTTGCCAGTAAGTAATCTTATATCCGTTCCCATTCTCCCCAACTCCCATTCTCCATCTCCTCATACTTTTCCTCCTTTTCAGCCCTTCACCCAATTCCAGTGACAACCCCTCAGTGTTTTCTTTACCCCTCAGAAAGCAAGAAAACAAACTGGGGACCAACACAGGATTACCTCTATTAAAGTGCAATCCTCTACAAGACCAAAATGATATGGTTAAACATCAAAACAAGAAAACGTTTCATGATGACTCCAAAAGTATAAAACATCAAAGGAAGCTTAATAATATGAGAAAATATGTGAGGGTATTTTGTTACTCCGGTTTGGTGACAGTCTGCACTCCACAGAAGCAAAACTCAAATGCAACAGCTTCAACTTTAACCGTTTCACCCTATCCCCCTTAGTGTATTCCCCTACATCTGTCAGTTTAAAGATGACAAAGTTTACCACATAGATAGATAGATAGATAGATAGATAGGTAGATAGATAGATAGATAGATACTTTATTAATCTCGAGGGAAATTCAGGTATCCGGCACATGAATGTCTTGGTAGTGTTTCACAAAATCTATGGGAGCAAAAATAAGCATATCATCTCTAGCAAGTGTCTGTTCTCACGGCTGAAAGGACAACCTATGTTGGCAGGTTTCATAAGCTAATGTTAGCTTCACACTTGGGTTGACTGTATACTCTTAATGTTTCTGGTTAGCCCATTTTCAAGCACAAATGTTGTAAAAGAAACTCCATGATGACCACATTGACTGACTGACTTTGTATTTTGAAAGTCACATCACAAAAGAGATGGCTATTTGGATAAAGGATAACTGACAATACTAACATCGTGTCTATGCATACAGCTTTTCAGTTGGAACAGATAAGCACCTACTTTAATCATTTCAGCTGTTTGCAAAAAAACAGCCTGAAGTGTTGTTTCTTTTTAGTTTCATGTTTTGCTTCAAGCTTATTTTGTTCGATCTTGTTACGATCTTGACATATCTGTCATGCATTGTCAAGGTTGCTCAGCTGTGAGGGAAATGAACCACTGCCATAGAAGAGGTTAGCAGACCGTCATTAAAATGCTGCTCTTCTAATGATGCAAAACGCAAAATATACTTATTGTATAATGTTTCCAGCAGTGTTGCACAAGCAACGTGGGGTGTAAAGTCAACACTTGTGGCTTTGTAACTACTTTTATTGTAACTTGATCAGCTGCAAACGTGCGTTGCACCATGATTACGTGGTGCAACGCAGCTTCAATACCTTCAATAACTTCTCAGATATGTCACAAGCCAAGTCATTATGGTACTATGGTACTGTTAGCTTTCCAGTGGGCATGTGGCACTTATATTTAGTTTTAGTTTTATTTATATATACTTACCCAAGGGACATGCATAACTATTTAGTTGTTATATATTCACAGCTTAGTAATAACTCCATTATAACTAGGGTAAGTTTGATCTTAAAAAAAGCTGTCAAGGATGTGACAAGATATGTTTAGATAATTAAAGGTTATCTGTGAATGTTGCAAGCAACAGTGGTTGGCAGGAAGCAAATGGTCAATAGCTCTCTTATGGAGTCAGCAAACAAACTACTTCAACCACAGGCTTGTCTTTTCACAGCTTCTCTCAGTTTGTTCACATTGCGAGAAAAGCTAGATGTTATGACCTCTTTTCCTCCCTTCAGTCTCTCATTGTCTCCATCTGGCAAGGTTTTCTTGAGCATCATCTTGACTCTGACATTAATTTTCATCACATTCATGCAGACGGAGGACTAGACATATGGAGACAAATTAGCAGACACATGGAGACAGACAAGCTGTCTGCACAGGAAGGCAGAGGATGAGAGAATGAAAGTTCATGTCTCCTCAGCAGCTGTAGTAAAGAAAAGGGTAAATAAAAGCAGACTTGTTGGTGTGTGTGAACATGTATGCTGCATCTCAGCAACTGTCAAGCTGTGAAAAGCAACCATAACTCTATCTGTTGCTGTACGAATATGCACTTCAGTGTTTCCACATGGAAACATCCAGTCAGTGTGTGTGAGTGTGTGTATGGGCTCGTGTTGGCAGCCACTGAGCATCAAATCCCACATGCATTTAATGGACGTCTGCCCATTGTGACCATCAGTCATCCAAAAGCACAAACCATATGAGAGAAATGTGATCTGCCAGAGGGTAAATGTCATTTATACAAGCCTAACAAGTAGCAGTGATCTGTAGACAGTCGTTAGAAAGCTAAACATGTGGCTAAGCCTCACTTTTTTGTTGTCAGTTGCATGTGTGCATGCACATGTAGCACACTCAACAGCTACGAGAGCGCAAATATACAAAATGGCAGACCAGTGTGCTCATCTAAATGCACCCATCTGTACGCAACTAACCTGCCATCAGCACTTAACACATGTTGTGCACATTTGTCTTTGAGGAACACAATGTAAGTGACGACTTTTTTACCACTTCCTCCAACAAAGTTTGTATCCTAACCAACATTTTAACCACACCTGGTGAGTCTGAATGTGCAAGCTTATGTTTATAGTCAAGCCTTAATAAGAAACACATTAAGTATTATGTTTGTGCACATGTATTTATATTGTGTGCACCTATAACTCTGAGATGGAGTTCATATATCAAGATTGTGGTTTCAATGTAATGCCTGCAAATGTGAGATCACAACACATGTGTTGGGTCACATTGACCAGACAGCTCTGGGCATGGACTCTTCTGCTTCTGCTTCTCACTAATACAGTAAAAGAGGAATTTTGAACTAAAAGTGATTCTTCAAGCATCATAGCAAGGTCAAAGGCACAGAGTCTTAGCTGTTCAAACAAACAATATACTGTCATATCTTAATTTTTAACACAAATCTGCCTCACAAACTGTAGATGGAGGATTTTCAATAAGTGGGTTTGTAAGAGAGGTGGAGGTCTAATTAATGACACCATTAAGTAGCATTTTCTGTCTGCTGAGCTCAGGACTACAGACTTGTGAGTTCTCTATCCAGTACTTTCAATGTGACACCTTTTTGTGGGGGGCATGGAGGGGAATACAAAATACTGTATTATCCCTTTAACTTACCTATTAGCAATTAAACCTTGAGCAATGAGGATACTTTCCAAAGCTTTTAGCTGCATTGCATGGTCATAATCAGGAGATAAAGTTTGCTCAGTTGTCTCAAACATGTGATGGATGACATCATATAAACCACGGAGTGTGACTTATCAACGGATCTATTTCCATGATAAGGAAACAAACTCAAACCACCAGTGAAGACAGTTGTGTGATACAGTAGAAATTCCCTATTAAACAACACAGACTACAGAGGCAATCACAGCACTGAATACCTGTTGGTAAAGTGCATCATAGTTTGTATAGTGTATTTATTTATATCGCATCTACTTCAAGATGGGTGATTGTCACCATACAAAGATATAGCAAGAAAAGCAATTCCAGGAACATTTCTAGATAAGAATGCAGCTTCGCTTTTAGCTTGATTATCTTGATTATATCATGTTTATTGATTTAACTGCTTTAGAACCAGGACATCAGTGTTACCGCACACCACAACTCTAAATAAACAGTGCGTGTGTGTGTGCGAGTGTGTGCGAGTGTGTGCAAGTGTGTGCGTGCGTGCGTGCGAGTTTGTGTGTGTTAGTGTGTGTGTGAGTGTGTGCGTGCGTGTGTGTGTTTGTGTGTGTGGTTAGGTCTTGCAGGGGTTGTTCATGCATCACAGAAAAGCATGTGTGGTTTTTGCTTTGAGACCAGCAACGACTAGGACAAAGTTTGCTGCAGAGATGTAGTGAAAGTTCTACAGAGTTAACAAAATAACCCACAATAACAAATCACAAGCACCTACATTCCTGAGCAAGATTAATGTCCAGATTTCATTTGTAATTACTGATTAAATGCAATCCAGAGGCTGTACTGTGGAACATCCTAATTTGTTTCCTCAGTTTATCCTGAGAGATTAGAAAGATAAGTTTGAAACATCCTTGAAGCATGCATTTTTTACAGTCAAAAAAAAAAAAAGAAAAATATTTTAAATCATAGTTTAACCACAGCCAGGGGTCATGGGAGAGTTTGAATGGATTCCCAAGGGGTCACCAATAAATGAAATATTCATCAGCTGTTGTAGAGAAAGTCTCTTGGTAAAATAGATTTCTTTATTGGCTCCTCAAAGTTCAAAGTTCAAAGTACGTCTTGTTGTATCACAGTAGCATAAATGAATGTTTCTGTGTGGAATAAAACTGAAATAATACTGACAGATGACTAAATGTGCCCAGAGTGCCCATAGCCACTGGCACACACACACACACACAGGATCTTTCCATATGGAAACAGGCGGGAGTAAATGGATGGTAATAACACAGTTGCAGTTGCTGTTTACATATTGAGGCTCGGTCAGGCTCACAAACACAAGTTATGGAGAAGAGCTTGTCACCAACTTTGGGTTCATATTATTTTATTTTTCAGCAGTGTGGAAGGACGGACAGCGCTGAATGATGTCTAAAGAGATGATCTTTCTCTGCTGCCTTTTCACATATTTACCACATCCTCCACCACCACTTTGTCAACTCTATCTTACCTTGTGTTTTTCATAATGATAAACTTACAGTTATAAACTATGAAATCAGACAAATTGTACAAGGGACAAGTTGAACCAAAAATAGTAGATTACCATCATGTAGCTGGTTGTTCAGTTTATTTCTCATACTAAAAATGTACAGAATTGACTGTTCTGTTGTGAGCAAATAAGGCTGTTTTCATATGTCATTATAATTTATGGTAATTCCATATAAAATGATTTGTTAGTGATTGTGCAGCAATTTTGATTTATATCTCAATGATGACAGTAATTGCAAAGAAAATAACAGATCTCGTTCAGAAGTGAGCCATACATGCTGAGGCAAAATTGCTGTGTTTGTGGGTCACACCTCACTGTCTTCTGCTTTTATACCAGATATTTTTAACTAGGCATGCTGTTCAGCCCTTTCTACCTCAAGTGGCTTCCCTTTCAAACATCGGTGACATGCTGTTCTGAGGCACGGTACAACACACACACACACACACACACACACACACACACACATACATACCATTATTGTGGTTACGATTTTGAAAGATTGCTGCAAACTTTTATAGCTTCAAAAAACAAAGACGTGGGAACTTCATACAGTGCAGGATTAAAAGTGCAATAGTGAAGGCGTGTGTGTGCACTATGTGTGATTAAAGTTACCCAAGATGCAGTTTTTGAGTTTCGAGCCAAGAGCTGGCCGCAATCGCAGGACGTACTGCTGCTGGTTTGTATTTATGGTGCTCAGCAACCAGCAGCAGCAGCAGTGTCTTTGCAGCCAGATGGAGCTGGCTGGGTTTTAATGTCAACCGCTGCTCGGCTGTTATTATGTGTTATCCCTATGGTCGACCACCCTACTATTAAATTTGTTGAAAAAACAAAAAAATGCTTTTAAGAGGATCAAAATTCTTTCACCGAACACATCAAACTACAACAAACATGTGTTTTCTGTGTTATTGTGTGGTGTCTACAGAAGTCAGTCTGTGGTGCGGCTGTGGAGGAAGGAGTGAACCCCACTCTGCAGTCCAAATCTCAGAACACTTTTATTATGAAAGGTTCTCAAAGAGTTTTCCCAAGATAGTGAAATTTTAAGGTCACAACTGGTGAAGTAATGATAATGAATGTTAGGATTTACAATTAAAACAGCCACACAGTATACTGCAACTAGGAGTGTTTGAGGATGACTGAATTATAAAGAAATGTAAT
Source organism: Datnioides undecimradiatus (assembly GCA_008933995.1). NCBI lineage: Eukaryota > Metazoa > Chordata > Actinopteri > Lobotiformes > Datnioididae > Datnioides > Datnioides undecimradiatus. The sequence goes on along the minus strand of WARS01000016.1, from coordinate 17,051,413 downwards.
TTATTCTTTAAATACTTGAGGATCTTGGAACCACATCAAGCTCCTGGGATTCCACAAACCCCCTTTAAGTGCTTTAACAGCCTTCTTTTCCATTTGCTTCACTGTTAAATCGATTAAAATATGACTCAGGCAAGGGACAGTAGATCTTGCCAGCGCTGCCTCTAGCCAGGTTGAATCTGTGATGAAACGGTTCTGAAAAAGGTGTATCTTTAAGGCTGAGAAACTGCATGCAAAATATAAAAGGCCTGTAAAATAAAAACATTCTACAGAGTTGCAATTGGCTGATAATCAATTATAAACTAGTGCATTGGTCACTTTAAGCAATCCCTTCAAGAAGACTACATTTTCACTGTACTTGATGAGAGCAGAATTTTAGAGGTATAAAGAAGTGAAAGTAGGCAGTATTTACTTTGGAATAAAGAAGGATCAGAAAAACCATTTAGTTATAATTACTTAATTTTTTTTTAATGTTCTCATTTTTTTCAAGACTTTTAGATTGGCACCAGGTTGAGAACTTTTGTGTCATAGGAATATTAGCATTACAGATCATTAAAATGTTGTGTATAATATGCTCTGCAGAGGTCCATTCAGCCCAGGGCCTTGCCCTTCCTGACTGCAGTCAGACTTTCAGGGTAACTTGTTTTGGCTTCCTGTTGCACCAGAGCATTTCATTGACACATTGTGAGACCAGGCTTACAGCAGTGTGTGATAATATGTACTCTGGTAGTCAGCTTGGCTCCACACCAACATAATACAGGAACTCAGCTCCTTATCTCAACATCAGCTTGCCTTCCTATGTCCTGAAGCAACTGTGGTTTATACAAACCACTACCCCATCAAGTTCCCAAGTTCCTCAGGTGGAAACCATAGCAACAGACCTGACAGGCGCCCTCTTTCCACCTATCACTTCCAGGGGAAGCTCTCACCTCATTGGTTCCTTCCTGAATGATGTGCTTTTCCCATGTTATCACTATTCACTGTTGAAGCAAAAACATATTCTTTAAATTATTAATGGAATATATGTAGGAAAATTTATATTTAAGAGTAGCCACAAGACTGATGGGCTGTTTTTTTTTCCTTTCCTCACTTCTCAGGGCTAACATAAGCAATGTGTGGTCCAGAGTAAATGTAACACTGTTGTGTACTCCTACTGTAATATAAACTAATGTAGTGTTTCTGAAATTGTGACAAACTATCTGCATGAGTGTGTGCACAAATCCTTTTTCTGGGATAGGAGTCATCTGGACTCCTATGAACCTCACTGTTTATATCAGACTCCATTAGAGACCATATGTCCATGTCTAGTTTATATGTATGCAAAGGCATACTTGGGGGGTGAGTACATTTTGATAAAACAGATTTTCCTCTTGTCACTCTCGCAATGGCTCTTTATCATTCTAAATTAAAATTGTATGTAGCTTTGCCATCTCTAATATCCCCTGTAGTGCATTTATTTAGTCTCTTACATGTTCACTCTGTCTGTGAAGTGAGGGGGTGGAGTGAGGTGACAGAGGGCAGATGTTTCCTCCCCAGCTTTGAAGCTGCCTGTAAAGATACAGGGAGGAATAGTGGAAAAGGGTAAAGCCTATGTTTCTGTGGAGGCTGGGCGTTTTTATGAGGGAGGCCACAATCACAAGCAGCAGATACAGGCTCCGTCCTGGCAGCAGCTCTGGAAATGGTAGCTCTCTTTCCAACCTTTCGCTGCAGCCACAAACCCTAAATGTCGAGCTAACACCTCATTTAGTCAAAGCTGCTTGAAGTTTTTTTCTAAAGTGCACAGCCATCAGTGTGCAATATTGCAACATGTTTGTCTGCTCGCACTGAACTTTGCCTGTTCAAGAGGAGCTTAAAGTCCATATTTACACAGAGAGCTGTACTTATGAGCCAAAGGTTTGGGCTTTTTTAAAACTCAGGGATGACATGTAGTCATCGGGAAAAATGTACAGCTTGACTGAAACTGCATCTGTCCCTGCAGTTGTTAAGGGTGTGAGAGTTCCAATTGCTCATCTTTGGCCTGTGTGAGTGCCTTAAAGCTACATAATGCCACCATGTGGTTAAAGAAATTACTTTGTGAAGTAAGGATCAGATTTTACACCAGTCTTGTGATATTTCAGACATAAAGCTTGAAAATTATTGGAGTGACAAGGCAAGCTGAAAGAGTGCAAAACTCCACCCCTCTAAAGTCTGAAAGTGTTACAACAGCATTGGTATTACTCACTTTAAACAATAATATCTGTGTTTCTGTGTTTCTAAGAACTGCTGAGTCCTTTTACAGGTCTACAGGAGTATAACTATGTTTGGGACAGTTAACTGCCTCATCGATTCCCTTTGGTCAGACATGTCAAACTGATCCAGCCTGTGATAAAATTATATCCAGCCCATGAGATGATTTTATATGTCTATTATTAATGGCCCACTGGTAAATCACACTCACAGCACTCATGCTACAAATCCCACAATATACACTGCAACATCTGCCACAGAGTTCACATGGCCTTTTGTCTGACTTTGAAGCACATAAATTCAATTTTGGACTGCTCAGTAATCCATTTGCAGTTGATGTGGAGAAAACACCTGTAAACATCCAGATGGAGCTGACAGAACTCCAGTGTAACGGCACACTAAAGGCAAAGCCTACATGGTTTTGTTTGAAATTTTTTTGCACTTTTCCTGAAATCAAATGAAAGCTTTTATTTGAAACATATGTTTAAAATGTTGCCCTCTTCTGTGATAAAGTGTGATACCCCTGCCTTAGGTGATGTAATTTCAGTTAGCGTTGGTTGGGCTCTGGTGTGTCTGGTTCTGCTGTAGCAATTTTGAAAACATTAAAAAGAAATGATTAAAATGAATAAAAATGTTTTATTTCAGTGAATTTAACTTTTTTTGCTTTGTCTTTATTTTTTGTAACTTAATGGCATAAAAACAGTTTCTTTGTTTGGTCAGCTTTTCATTTGTTTTGTGACCTTTTGAAAGTGTTACAGTGTAGAATTAGCAGATGACGCAAAGGGAGGAAGACAGGGTGCAGAGACATTCCAGCAGAAGAAGCTCCCACTCACATACTGTAGGATGTCAGTCCAAACATAGATCTAGAGAAAAACTTTTCCAAAGGCAGATATGAGACATGGGCAACAATAGCAGCAGCATCCCTTTTCTACAAAAGTACAAAATTAAACCCTGTATGCACAATAAAACCTTGTAAAGTTTGAACAACATTGATATCTTTCACTTTAATACACCAAAATATGTATCTATTAAATATGATTTTGTCTAATTTCTCAGTATTAACCCTTTGACCGTCTTGATGGCTGCACACCAGGCTTGCAAAAGTTAGAAGTGCGGTATAGATGGTTTTATCAATCAGACGCAGTGTGAGCGCAGCAGATTAAGCTGTAAAAAGAAGCAAAAAGGGGAAAGAAACAATATTAGTGAACAGAGTGCAATGAAAGTCAGATCAGTCATTCTGATGACCTCAACCCAAACGTCAGCTCACCCTTTATGATAACTTTGGCCAGTGCCTCACTGGAGCCAAACTGGTTGGTGGCCACACATCTGTACATTCCACTGTCTGTCAGCTTAACGTGGGCTATGAGCAGTGTTCCATCCTTTGTGGTCTCTGCTCCAGGAGGCAAGCTCGCTCTACCTGCCCGGCTCCATGTGAACTGAATGGGATGAGAGCCGTGGGCAAGGCACTGCACACGCAAGGCATCTCCAGGCTGGAGCCTCACCTGCTCAGGCAAGCAGGTGGCATATGGGGGTGCTGCATGAAGAAGAAGACACTCACTCTTGTAACGAGTAATGAGAGAAATCATCCTGATGTATTATATCCGTGGTTACTGTCTGAACTGTCAACTCACTCTCCACCTCCATCTGCGTGTACGCCTCACTGTAGCCATGTATGTTGCTTGCATTACAGATGTATTGTCCTGAATCTTGGCGCCCCACGCTGGTCAGTGTTAAAACTCCACCCACCACTGTGTGTTTCCATGGCAATGGGGCTCGTAGCTTGGACCAGGTGATGACAGGAGGAGGAGAGCCTGGAATGAAGATGAGCAAGAGAGGACACAGTGAGAAAAAAGAAGTGAGAGAATCACTGAGAGGTATTTATATGCACACGTAGACATCTTACCTGTGGCTCCGCAGCCATCTTACCTGTGGCCAGACACTCCATTGTGACTGTATGCCCCTCCACTGCGGTTATTTCTGTAGCGCTCACTGAAGCCACCGGTGCCCCCAGGCCCCCCTCAACAACGATGTCAACTTTTACCTCTGTCATCCCCTCATTATTCTCAGCCTGGCAAATGTAAACTCCTGAGTCTTCGGGGTGCACTGCAGGCCACTGAAAACAGAGATGGCAATGATTAGGGTGAATTCATATTGGGACGATGTTGTAACCCTATCTTGTGATCATGCAACATATAGGACATTTGCTGAATTCCTGAAGGTGCCTTCTTACTTAATGTGCAGAGATGATATAGATCTTACAGAGGATGGCTCAACTTTATGTTGTTGCAAAAAAATATATTTTTCAGGGACACAGTTTATATTAATATGGTACCTTGCTTCAACCCTAATGACATATTTAAAGAACATTTTTAATTGATTTCTTGTTTTTCTGAACCATCTTAATCTGAGGTTGGAAGTTAATATAGTTGCCTATTTGCCTAATGTATGACAGCTTTTTTTCTGTTTGCAGCCCACACATACTTTTTCATACTGTTTCCTTGGTGCCATTTTATTCTACAATAGTAGCTAAAATCATTATGGATAGGAGTTAAATCATGGATTAATTAAAGAAATCTGTTCTGTGGGCTACACCTGTACCAGCAGATAGAAGGTACTAAACAGGATTTGTACAAATTTTATATTTCGTTTTGTGTGGGTTCATATATCACCTGTATGATGTTGGCATCGTTTGCCTCTGTGGTAACCAGCTGTAGGGTGGAGCCTTGGCGTTTCCAGGTCAGCGTGGGGCGTGGCCTGCCTGTGGCACGACACTCCACTGACACAGGTTCACCCATCCTGACCCGCAGGGGCCCAGGTGGCGTCAGCTGTACTTTCGGAGCGACTGACAAAGATGAAACGCAGACGTGAGCAACATGTTGATTTTCATGGTCACTTTAGGGAGCTTCCGAAACAAACTGTCAACCCCTTCCTGACGTGACGTGACCTTATAAGTTTATATGGTGAACTTGTTTGCAAACAGACACTTACATGTCCTGCAGTAATGGAGGCACATTATTATTCATTGGAAGAATATTCACTCTGTTGTAGGACATATATAGTTCTCTCTAGCTGCTGAATGCTCACCAGCTGGTTACCAACTGTGTCTTTCTACTGTTTAGTGCTGTTTTTAGACCTTTTCAGAGTGAACACAAATAGTGTATTTGTTGATCATTTTGTATAGCTTCATCACTGCAAGCAATGCCACTCACATTTACATTCAGCCTATGTGCATAGATCCCCCTAAATCCCTAACACTGGACCTTCAAGTAAGACTGGCAAGGTGAAAACAACATAAACTAGATAGAAATTAACTGGTCTGAACTAATACTCATACCACAGCTGGTGGGGTTTGTTCGTATTTGTTCTTTGTGGAGCACATAATTTCAAACTGAATTGTGAAGAGAAGCTCACATTTGACGTTCAGCACAGCTGAGGCAAAGCCGCGGCCTGCAGAGTTAGATGCTGTGCAGCGGTACTGGCCCTGGTTTCCAGGTCGGGCGTTAACAACCGTCAACACAGAGCCACCAGGACCAAGCTTAACATTGGCTATAAGAAAAAGTAGAGTTCAGTGAAACTTAATAGATGGTGATGTTGCACGTACAATGCTTACTCTAGCATGTTCTGTTTTTACTCATGACCTGGTAATGGTTGGTTATTGGGTCTCTTCCACTCCACTACTGGCTGTGCACTGCTGCCCACTTGGCACCTGAAGCTGACAGACTCCCCTTGGCGCACAGTAGCAGTCCGGGGCTCCACTGAGACGACGGGAGCCTGACCAGCCACTGCACAGAAAGAGAAAATTGGTAACACAACACACGCACAACAACACACGTGTCCAACGCAACTCTGTGAACCTTTAGACAGGCCTGGGTAAAATACAGTGTAAACACCAGCCCCAAAGCAAACAATGTGAGCAAATACACAGATTGAACTGCGGTGCTTTTGATGACTGAGCAAAAAAAAAGAAAAGAAGCACAAATTTTTCAAAGACATTGTGTTAGAAAGAAATATTCAATGGTTTTTAAGAGGTTAATGGCTGCTGGACATGTAGTTTTGATTTGATTTGCCCAAATTTTGAGATTTCTGCACTCACCCAACATTGAAATACTACTTTCAAAAATGAATCACCAGCAACGTGTCCTTCCAGAAATGTCTCCCACAACTCTAGATAATCCACAAAACATGCTTCAGCTGCATCCTCAACAGTGAGGTCTGTGGATTGTCCAGAGGTATTGGGACACTGCTTCTAAAAGTTCACACAAGTTTTTCCTTTTTGTTGTTGGTATGAACCTTTACAAAACTACAAAAATATTATCCATCCCTCCACACACCAAGAAAATTAGCAGAAAAGCTGTCAAAACGACAGATGCATCTGTTAAAACAGATGTCACTCTGTTCAATGTAAATCAGATTCATTACCTGAACATAATAAGGAACACAGGATCAGAGCTCCAGGTGAGAAATCCATGATGACGAACAGAGAACAGTCCCTCTGTCTCCCCCGTGTACAGTCTCCCTTTCAATATCTGTCTCTCTCTTTTACATACAGTCACTTTCAACCTTTAACCCCTAACGTGCCATTTACCCCTTCCCCTATTCAAACATTGTCCACTCATGCCAATCACGTACAATGACTTGTACCGCTGCATTGTATTTAAGCAGTTTTTTTCTTCTTCTAGCTGATAATTGTTTGATTTCTAACTCCAACATCACCTGGTTTGCCTGACTTCCAGAGACAATTCACAGACAGACTGTTAACTCAGTAAACTCTTATGTCACTGGTAATCTAGAGACATAAACTGCAGGAGGTCAAACTAGTGAAAAGTTACAAAAGCTGGACTTTGTGACTTTGTGAATCTTGACAATGTTAATTAATTATTTTTATTAATTATTGTGGGACTGCAGAACATGGGGACATTTCATAACTCTAGTATTCAGAGAATTCTTCTGCTTTCTAAGAAAACACTGATATGTGGCTGATGAAACTGAATTTTCAAATAGTCCTTGCTTTTATTCTGTTTTCACTTCATTTGTAACTTTAGTGAGTTGTTTGAAGAAAAGCTGTAGAATATTCAGAAATACACCATCCAAAAAATCTGTGAAAAACTAATTTAAAACCACAAAAAAATATAATGATCAGCTTAGAATTATTTATCAATTTCATTCAGAGTCCTTACTATTAGGTTTTCTGCACCAACTGTAAATTCCTAATAATTGTAATTATTTTGATTGCAGGGAAAGACAATGACGTTTAACAGGAAAGGTAGCAAATCAACTGACTTTAATATTTGTAGAAGAGCAAAATTCAATAAAAAGTCCATCTTAACGGGATGCAAGACTAATAAATATTGTTAATACACAAATCTGAATATTAGAACATAGTTATTTTTCCTTTTTTAAGTATAATGTAGTTTTAACCAATAACAGGCTTTTGATTCAGGATATTCTGTCATTGTTACATCATCATCATATGTACACTGCATCCTTTCAAATAATAATCATCATAATCACAATTTATTGAAATGATTATATTTGCAGTACATATTTTCTAACATTTCTCTCCATTCCAGGAGCATTTTATCTTACTAACTAGTCAATACACTGTAAGGCTCTAATTACATTATCAGATAATCCTGGAGCCTCGACAGCTTCTCCACTAGATAAATGAAGAATTGACAGAAAGCTCGTTCTCAGAGAGAACTGAGGATTTGTTGACATACTCTATTGAAGATTAACTACAAGAAAAGGAGTGAAAACAAGAGTTTAAGAAGGAAACATGAGCCTTGTTTGGCAAAAAACAGAATACATTTGTTTTAAAATAACAAGCCAGTTAGATGCAGTTGCACTGCTCAACACTAGAGGGCACAGATGAATGAAAACATGCATGATCCCAGTCAATGCACCATGATCGGAGACTGAACACAGCTATTTGAACTGCTTCAATAGTGTGCACAACACACAGAACCTGATCTCCTGGGATAAAGACTCTTTGGTTTGCTTTAAGGAAACATAATTACATATACAAACAACAATGTTTGTACAATCATAAAAATAAAAGAACCATTCCAACTCATCTCTTGACTTAAACAACACAACAGGATGCAAAAATGTAAGAAGTGACAGTGTGTTTATTCCTTTTTGGTCATTTCTTTCATTTACATGTTGTTGATGTTGGTGTCTTTCCATGATTTTTTTTTTTAAAAAAGGAGTAAACTCTACATGCATTCTTTTTTATTCTTTTCTGTTTTATTTAAATTCTTTGAAATAAAATGCTGAATCCACATCCAGTTCAAGGACACCAAGCACTAGCAGTACATTAAAATATTAGTTCCATCATTTCTTTATCTTTTTTAAACAGAAATAGCAGGAAAATGTGGTGAGTAATTGTGAAAAAGAAACAAAAATAATAGATGCCAAGGCGTGCATAAAGAAGAGGGGTTTAAAACCTTGTGGGAGGGATGTGAGAAATGGATCAATATTACAAAGTAAAACAAACAGAAGAGGGTGTTTGTGGCCCGGCTGGAGATCAGCCTGTAGTGTGGGGTTGTAGTTTGTGGAGCCGAGAGGCAACAGTGGTGCCTGTTGCCTGGTGCTCTGGGTAGGGGAAGATGGGATGAGGGTTCACCGCTGTCCTGCCAGCCATCAGCAACCTACAAAAACATATTCAGAGCGGGGCAGGTTGTTCAATACACATCCTAAGATTCACTGACAGTGTTAATATTTCAGCTTGTGGGGTTTGGTGCATCATTTTAAAAAGGTATTTTGTCCTTTGTCATCTTTCGTAGCATCAGTGTTTGCTTGAAATAATAACTAGTTACCAAATTATTTTTTGTCAAGTAAACTAGAAAATGCCTTATAAATGAAAATGAAAATTATTTATAATGAGTTTATTAGCAAGCTATTTCCTACTAACACATTCAAGTTTAAAGAGCTCTGGGGTGACTTTATAACAATAATTTACTCCATTCAGGCACCAAAATCTAAGTTTAAGTTTATATTTGTGTCTAATTTGACAACAAATCCTAAGAGTTCCTAACATATTGCATTCATGAGAATGAGATGGATGAATGTAGGAGCAGACAGACAATCCACAAACATAATGAGAAATATACATAAACTGGTTCCAAGTGACAACTAAAAACAAAGGCTGCAGCCACTACAAATGTAAATATCTTGTGTTCAGGTTCAGTTGATGATGTCAGCTGCAGTCTATGTGAAGTGAACTACATTACTAAGGTCAAACGTGTCACACAGCATGTTAACACAGGAATAGGCTGTTACCATGACTACACAGTTGGAGAGTGTGTAACTATAGCAACAGTCTGAAACCATGGCTACTTACATGGCGACCGTGATGAGGGAAGCGAGTCCCTCCGGACAGGTCCTCATTACCTCCCATCAGGAGTGTAACACAGGGCTGGATATCCTCCTGTTGGCATGCAGCAAGTTTTGATTTATACAGTTAAGGCATGAAGTTAACAATGTGGAGTCAGACCAGAACTTCAATGAAGTTAAATATATAAAATATACTGTTCAGTTAAAAAATCTTTTTTTCTAGGTATACTGAAAGCAGCTGAGGGCAGACAGGCGGAGTGAGATGATGTAATATTTACATATATTGATATTGTGATATTGTAATATTTATGGTCTGTGGGGCCTCTTTAAAATAAAAGTCATTTAATTTGAGTTTATACATTGACAGAGGAGGTGACTGTACCCTATATTACATATTCATGTATGTACCTGAGTTTGGTGTGGCTGGGGAGTTGGCTTGGCTTGCCTGTGAAGACAAACTGGCGGCTGACTTCCTTGTATACAGGTTAGCTTCGTCCTGCATCTTTGCAATGTTCTTCTTATAACGAATCCTCTTGTTCCCGAACCAGTTAGCCACCTGAGAGCGTTCAAGAGGTTAAAAAAAGGAAGTCAGAAGCAAACCTTGAAATTCAGCTGTCGTCATTACACTCAACTATGGCCTTGATCAGCTGTGTAAACGTGTATTTCATTAGTTTCTTCATGTTCAGAAGATTTTTGTTTTAGACTGCCTGACCTGAGACACGGTGATGGAGCACCTCTTAGCCAGCTCCTCCTTGGCCTCCTCACTGGGGTAGGGGTTTGCCAGATGGGAGTAAAAATATTCGTTCAAAATCTCTGCTGCCTGCTTGCTGAAGTTTCTTCGTTTCCGCCTGACAGAAAAGGGCAAGTGCAACAGCTATCCATCAGAAAACCAAACAGCAAATGCCCTTCACAGTGCTGTAAGTCGCACACTGGAAGACTGAAGTTACAGATACCAACCTCGCATCCAGGAACCGGGAGCGTAGGATCATGACAGCTTCACACGTGCTCTGCTTTAACTGCATCTGGATGGTATTGAACTTGCGATGGATAATTCCCACCATTCGCTCAATCTCTTTGGGGGAGACGGGCCTCGTACGGGACTGCTCTCTCAGCAGGTTCATCACGTGGTCTGTGAATTCATTGCACGCCTGTATGCAGGGAGGGGTGGGAAGGTCAAGTGTGAAAGTGAGAAACGAACAAAGAACTCAAACATTAGATGTTGTTTTCTTCAAATTAACTTTCAGCTACAGTGCAGGAGTACTGTCTTCTTTCTCATTGTGAAGGTAATTTAATGAGTCATGTTCTAGTTGCTTCAGCCTCTAACTGCAGGACCATCACACCAAGACTCTGAACACTGTTAAATACAGAGCAATCCAACGGTGATTAATCAGCCGTGTGTGAACTTGTCTGTCCAGAGCTGGAATATATCGGATATTAATTTAAAAGTCCTGCACTTCAGCTCTAAGTCTAAATCCAGCCTTCTAGTGTTTTATGAGCTACTCATTGCACTTCTGTCCATTATCCTGCTGAGATGTTTAACATCACCTCTCTGGCATACCAAAACCAAAATACTATCTTCAGATAACAGATGTTTCAGTTCTGAGTAGCTCACTCAAAAGACACATTTTTGCTCTAACAACACACCTGTTCATATTTCTCCAGCTCACTGTGGTACATCTGTCGTATATGAGCAAGCTTCTCTCTGTATTCGCTGTGCTGTAAGTTCGCATCATTAGCCATCCCTCCGGCCGCCACGGCAACTGCTGCCGCCGCTGCAGAGGCCCCGCCTCTCTCTGGACCGGTGACACCCTCTGCTAACAGCATGTTCTCCAATCGCATGATCTGAGGGTCTGGACCCTCCTCCTCTTGGATGCCTCGGATACTCAGGGCTGTGGAGAGAAACAGGCACGTCTGATGTGATGTAATCAAGTCAAGTTAAGGGCAGACTAGAGGACACTTAAAGGCAGATCTTCCAGTTAAAATAAGATTTTTATTTAGCAAAACAACATACTGCTGTACTCTGCCCAGAAAAACCATAACTTTCTACATCCTGCTTATCTGACATAATAATGTTCATTCAGTATTTCTTGCTCAGCCAAGTAGAACTAGAAAAACAGGGAACACACTGCTCGTGCACAACTTGGAAGGACCACATAACTTCAGCAGATGTTAGACACACAACCTGCTGGCACTCAGTCAAACCTTTAAGCTGCTTCCAAACATCCTGCTGATCGGTGTTTCAGGTTTGTCAAGTTTCAACTTATTTTTAGACCGTTTACATTATGAACAGCTTCTTTGCAGTTTTTACCTCACTGTTTTAATTATTTGATTGAATACATGCTCAGATATTCTCACTCTGAGAACCCTTCTGTGATTAGGAGATGAAAAAAGCACAAAACCAGGTGCTACAAGACAAGTTTCTCTTTTTTTGTGCATTCTCAGCTTACAGCACACTCTGTGACACGTGCTTATTGTGCAATACTGAATTGTGCACATACTGGGGGAGTTGTGTTACCTCCACAGCCAGCAGACAGCACAATTTCACACTGCAAGACCTTCAAAATATGTTTATTCAGATTTTTTTTGTTCATTTTTGTTCCTTTCAGGGGGGGGTTTCTTTCAAAGTGTCCCTCGACAGATTTCATAAAACACAAGGTAGAAAACTAGAAAACTATTTACATAAAAATTGAATATCACATGTCCTCCACTCTTGGCTTGACTAAGTCTCTTCCTATACAATATGTAGCAACAAATGGCTAACAAGAATAAGTCTGTAGATTAGATTAGTAAATCACCTTCAAAGGCATGAGTCTCTCACCCAAACACACACCAGCAATACTACGAGAACAACTCGACATTACATCAAATGTAAAGTGTGTACAGACGGCACAACTGAACTTCACTTTCTATAAATACTGTATGGCAGTTAGAGCTCTGTTTGTGTAGCTCTGTTTGCTGGAGGCAGGGAGGAGCTCAGTTCTGTACACTGGGACAACAGAGGAGGGAGAGACAGAGACACAGAGGCAACAAAAAATAACAAAATGTTACTGTGGTGGTGATGCCAGCGCTCCTTGGCAGCTCCAAGCTCCCAGCATACTCAAGCATCCTCTCTCTCTAACACACACACACACAGAGCTGTTAATTAGCGCCAGCTCTTAAGGAGCGACTAAAGACCCAGTGAAAATGAAAGCTCATTTGAGAGGTCGTTAATTTGCACAGTTATGCAAATTAGTTGGCAATTACAAGGTAGTTCCACACATCGTCTCACATTCATAATCCCTCATCGAGGGCAATGACAGCCTCTGAATGTGGCTGACAGCTTCCTGACAGACAGACAGACACACACACTCACACACACACACACACACACACACACACACACACCTATAAGCACTAACATTCAGTGATCGCCCCTAATTTTAGCACGTCACCAGACACAGCAGTAATAAACACAAATACAGCACAGCAGGTGCACTAAATTTGGGTTATCGAATATACTTAATCTGCTGTAATGTAATTAATATGTGTAATGTAAAGTATTTTGTATTAAATGTGTAGTGTTACATGAGTTTGAGTATATGCATCTAACACAGTGGTTTGCCAGGTTAACCAAAAAATAATACATTACAATGATTCGCAGTCACACCTGTTTGTGGAGCCTCACACACACACACACACGCACACACCTACACACGCACACACTTACTCAAAATCATTAGTGTCTTCAGTTCTGTCAAATCAAAGCCTGTAAAGAAAATCATGTTTTGATGAATGAAGAATCACCAGCTAATGGCCTAGTACTTCTCCATATCTGCATCCTTCTTTTCCCTTCTTCCTTCACTTATATGTCCATACTTTCTAACATCCTACCTTCTCTGTCCTTGACTCATTCAATTAGCCTCTTCCCATAACTTCTTTTTTAAGTTATCTTGTTTCATCAACATTTTCTGATTAAAATATTTGTCTAAATTGAAAAATTGGAAAAAATTAGGAGTTACAGTTGCAAAAGAGACATCAAGAAGAAGCTTGAAACGTGAGACACTGAAGAGCAAAATAACACTCCTCAGTATAACCCACTGAAATTTGACAGCACCAAACCTGGTGTATAAAATGATCATTTGATGTATATCTTTAATCGCCTCTTTCAACAGAAAATGAACATTAACACCTTAATGAAGATGGGATTTATTGCATAGCTGTTGTATTGGACCACATTAGTCTTGGCTTGGTGCACCTCATACACTGGCAAGTGTATAAGAGTTAAAGCAGAAGCGAGGAGAGCAGATGTGAGAAAAGGAAAGGCGACTATATTAGAAAGGGCTCAGGTTCCATTACTGTTTAATTAATTGACAATTAGCCCAAAGTCTAAAAGCCAGCCTTACTGATTGGCCTGTGACTGCACGGTGTGTACAAACACTTACACACACAGTCAGCGCACAAGATAAATGAGCTGGAGTGCATGACGACTCATGGAGCAGGGTGCTCTGACAGAGTAAATCCAGCTTTGTGAGGCCACGGGTGGCAAACTGTCCCCCACTGAGAATGTGATTATAGTGAAGGCTGACAAGACTCAGGGGTCTGGGGATTATCAACAGCCTGCCAGTCTGTGAAACACAGCCATTACTGCCTCTCCCTCCAACTCATCCATCAATCTGTCCCTTGCTTGCTATCTTTTTCTCCTTCTATCTCTTTTCTCTCTGTTTTCAATTCTTTTCCCGTCTGCACCTCCCGTGTTTCAGCAACGTGTCCTTCATTTGTTCAGTTTTCTTTCGCTGCTTCCGTCTTATTCTGTGCACTGTAATACTCTCAAAAAACTCCCAGAATATAAGGGATGGTAAAAATAGAGAAATGTATCAGGTACAGCATGACAGAGGAGTCATGGAGGAGGGAAAGCAGAGGTAGATGTAGGATGACAGGAAGGTGGAAAGATCTATCCCGCGCAGGGATATGTCCTCAGAAAACAGGAGTGTTTTGGACTGTCGCTGTCAAGTGAGGAGTTATTTTTAATGGTTGTGTCTTAATGGGCAGAGAGGAAGAGAATGGCAGTAGAAAGAGGGAGGCAGCATGAGCTCAGGCGAAGAGTGATATATGCTCTAAACTTCCACAACAATCCAGACACAGACACTGCCTGAAAGCACAGAAAAACAGCAGAGACAAAACGTATTTTACAATTTCAATCAGTTACAGGGAATAATGGGATTTGGTCAAATCAGTGGGAAGCAGCAATAACACACCAATGGAAAATGTTGAATTCACATACAAACGTTGTGAAACATGATACTGACAAAGGGTTCAAAACACATTTGATGATTCATTCCAGGTTATTGCTTACAGGGTTAATCTAGATCTTCACCATACACAAGCCCACCCCCCCGTCAAATTCACTATTAATTCCTCTCAAATATATCAAATAAAGCAGAAAAAATGTGACCTGTTTTTAAAGATTTATGTCTTCTAGGAACTAATGGGCTTTAAGTGGCACAGACAGGGAAGGGAAATCAAAAAGCACAAAGCGAAGGACTAACATGAGCTTTCATGGGATTTGTTGACCTGCCTCATCCTTCAAAGATCTTGACAATTAACAGCAGGAGAATCTATGGCAGAGAGGAGTAGCAGTCCATGGTCCTAGTTTCATACCAAAGCTAAGCACTGACTGAAATGCCTCAAACCCAAATCAGGCCAAACAGGCAAGCAAATGCACTTTTGTTCCTCCAGTTTTTACAGAAAGGTGGAAAGTTCCACTGATTCTTTACTGAATATATTTTACATCTTTCCCTTTTATCCATTTTTTCTTTTTCCTTTGTGGCCAGCTCTGTAAATTCAGGCTGTAGCTCTCACTCTAAAAGAGCAAAATAAAAATGATTTCTGTCCAGCGTGGTGGGACTGAAGAATGACAGCTAAGTTAAGATCAAATATTTAGGTATAAAATGTGTGGAACAACCATCCTGCTGCTGCTGTTCCTTTCATTCCTGCTACTCACAAGCAGTGAGAGCTGTCTCCCTATTACATCATCCTAACCACTGGCGCACATTCCTGATGCTAATCACAGAGATTAGACGATTCTGTTGCTGCCATTCATTTCTCACTCAAAGGAATCTGATGTTATATGACGCTCCTCCTTGCAGTGGTGCTTTTGGAGAAGAGCATCACCAAAAATCTCAGAGGATGTTTTTAGAAAAATGCCTTTGAAAACTGAAAGAGGGCGACACACTGAGCAAAGGAGAGTAATAGATGAATGAAAGCTGAATGTAGCTGGATTAGCTGCTTTTCTGTCTCCAGTCTAGATCACTGATGTGTCATCATAACTAAAATCAAAAGTAATATTCTGTATATTGTTTTTTACCTTTGCACACCAGTCAAGGATTATCTTTATTTTCTCCATTTGTTGTGAAATGATGAAAATGCTATGAGCCTGTGTGAGTTCAAATAACCCACTGGTTTAACTTTTTCTTCACTCACTGACAAGGCTTGACAGTATACACCTTGAGAGATCTGGTAATACCGTTTCCACCACGGAAGCAAGTCCATAGTGTCTTCTCTGCTGTATATTCGGCCCAGCTTATGAAGCAAACAAGAAAACATGGAGGAGGAGACTGAAATTGTTTTTGTTTGCGTGGACGTTCCAAATAAAAGAGGAAAATAATCAAATGTGATGATGTTTGTGAAAATCATAAACCCTAAATACAGTTGGTATACTGTGATATAAAATGCCATTCTCCGTAATAGAAAATTTGGTATAATATATTTCTCACCCCTACCAGCTGATGTCAAGACCAGGAAGGAAAAAGACAACTTACTTGTCCTTTCTTTGATCTCACAGAGGACATTGAAGAGGGCGGGCTTCATTCTGTGGCAGTTTAAAGCATGTTTCCTGTCACAGAAAAACAATGACACAGACATTGTGAGTTACACACCATTCTTATCAGCCATGTCAGGTGTTGACACCAGTCAACAATAAATCATGTAGCAAGTCAGTGAACAGATGATGATCAACCAGACCTGCTGAATGAAAACAGGCCCGAGCACATAGCTGTCTAATTCACTTGAACTTAAACACCTTAGTGAAGAGAAGAAACTCCTTAAAACCCTGAGTTAACAAGTTAACAGTTAACAGGAAGTAAAGATGAGACAAAACAATCAATACTGCAAAATAATTATGTACTGTTATTTTCCTGCTGAAAATCAGGATCTGATCTGAAATCTGCAATTTTCAAACAATGTGCTGTCAGAGAGACAAACCAGACAAAGCACTTCAGTAATAATAAGTAACATTAGCTAAATTAAGGCCAGAGGAATTTAATGATTATACACACAGACTATATATGACACTGGCTTTAATGAATATGCACTTATCTGCCTTTAGCTCATCCTTTTAAGAGGGGTACTTTCTTTCCTAGCTGCACAGATACAGTGGCATATCATAGGTAAGTCTGTTTTAGATATGCTATAAACATTTCAAATGCTTAAGATGATCATCTGTCAGTGCTGACTCAGGTTTTTATTCAGGAGGAGCAAAGCTAGAGAGACACAAATCCCAGTACTGGTTAAAGAAGGGTGTAATAACAGATTATTACAGCAAGTAATAGTGTAATAAACTATAATAACCAGTTTTTACACTAATTACAACATTATTATAGGAATGATCTGTTCAGATCTTCAGCATGGCATGGTCTGTCTTCTTTCAGGTCTCATGTGGCCCTGTCATTACCTGGCCTGGGCCTCATCCAGACTCTCATCTGTGATGGCCATGATCTGCTGCAGGATGTCACCGATGTCCTGCTGTGGAACACCGAGGTCCTGGTGTTTCCTGATGTTGTCAGGGTCTCCCACGTCCTCCTGGGACAGTCCAGTTAGTCCAATGTGACCCAACATCATGCGAGCCTGGTCCTCCATTGATCCAATGTGGGTGGGGGAGGACTACAAAAAAGGGGGTGACTCCCTCTTCAACTTTCAGCACTTAAAAAAACGAGAGTATGAAAAGTTAAAAAAAAAAAAAAAAAAAGATGCAGGCCTCAAAAAAACTGAGAGCAGTGTTTCCTCAGCTGGAGCGACCTGCGAGTCTCGGCCTGAACAACAACAAAGAAAAAGAGACACAAGGGCAGCAGCTTTACTATTCACTTATCTGGAGACAACAAACTGTGCTGATCGCTTTGTCATGGGATGTCCACCAACTATAAGCCTGTGGTGAAATAACTGTTGTTTTACTGAGTAGCGCGACGCGCCTGCGCACATGTTTTCTTCCCGAAAGGAGACAAAACCAGGAGGCTCCACAGGGGAGAAAAGCTTCAAAAAGGGACTATTTATTTGTATCTGAGCGCTCATATGTGCAAACTGGTTTAGGGGCAGAGTGGGATTAACATGAGCAACAAAAATACCCAAACTGGTTTGTTACAAGGCGAAGACAGTTTTGCTTTTGAGGTGACTATCGCCTCTTGTTCAAATCGCAGCAAATGCTAAAGAAATAAAGAAGAAGAGGGAACAACGCTGCAGACTAACCACAGTGTTAAATGTTGAGTATCTGGTGGATGAGCCTCGGACGTGGCCCTCCCTCCCTGCTCCTCCTTCTCTCCCTCTATTCACGAGTCATTCCGTCATTAAAAGTGTGAACCGACGGGGGGGTCACCTCCAACACAGTGTGGGAAAGGTCTTCCCGGGGACCTTCATCTGTGTGGTTCCGTCCAGGTCTCGCACTGCCAGCTTCGGACCATGAGTTGCTGCTGTTTCTTCTTTACTGTTCCTGCTGCTGCTGCCTGCTGCTCCGCACCTCCCAGAAAAACACACCACGGAGCGACGCCGTCTGCTGTCAAGTAGCGCAGGACTAGACCGGAGCACTTCCGCTCAAGCGTTTCAAAATAATGCACCTTAACCTGAATTTTTATTTTTTTTTAAAAGTAGTCATGAATGAGTTTCATGTTTAATTTTGACAACTAAATACCAAAACGTAAACTAATGGTGCAAATTCTAACTGTAAAATTTGGGGGTTTTTGCATGCAAATATCGCTCATCCCGTTACTAGTTACTTCTCAGTTTACAGTTAAAGTAGTTGGAATTACAATTAAAATTACAATTAACACAATGGCAAACATCTATACGCAGCGTCCTTGTGATGCATATAAATCCAACAACATGTTTGTGCTGAAAACGTCATGTTAATCTATATCCTGTTGTGTTATACATGTCTAAAAGAGGTGTGTGAAGTGTTACAAAGACCGGTGATCAGGTGATCAGAAATCATTTTAATACCCAGGGCCACACTGAATAAGACACTGTCATACAAAGAGCGGCGAACAGCCATCATACCTCAAGCCTCACAGTCATGCAGCATCATTTACAATGTTTGCTTTCTTGTTTGGAAAAAAGCGAACTTGGTCAGAAATTAAGTATGTCTGTGCGTTTTAAAATGCCCAGACTTATACGTTTTGGTACTTTTATTTTGAAAGTGACATTTAATAAATTCCGGTTTTAGCCTGTATGCTCGAAGCAGCTCTCTATCAGTATACGTCAGGCTCCTGGGGATGCTGCAGTTTGATTTGAAACCGCGAATATGCTGTCATTTCACCATGGAAACAATGTTGATGTTGATCATTCTACACACTGAACGTGTGTGTGTGTGTGTGTGTGTGTGTGTGTGTGTGTGTGTGTGTTCCTCCGAGAATACCTAAATCTTCCCTGATCCTGCAGCAGCTGCATCTCTGTAGTGCACAGTACTGAGCAATACTGAGTTTCTGGTGGCCTCATTTTACTGCACAGCACTGGTGGACTAATCAAACATGTTTATTCTTAAGCAGGATTTTGACCTATTTCACCATAATTCCATCATAGATCCTTGCACCCTGGTACCCCTCTGCATGTAGCTGGTGCCCATTTTTCCATCCCAGCCCATTTCAAACTATTCAACCAGCAACTAAATTGCTGTCACTGTGTTTATACTTTTACTTGAAAGTTCCAGTTAAGGCCAGAGCAGCCAGTTCTCCCTGGCCAGGGTCATGCAAACACTAAATTACAAACACTAACCTAGACCATGTAAAAAGATAAAAATGCATGTACACAGTATAGAAGGAGAAGGAGTTAGGGTCTAAGCAATGACCTTATCTTATACAGTTCTCCATTGTCCACAGATTAACACCATGCATCTTAACAAGAGCAAGGAAAGGAGGAAGCAGAGACACTATGGGAAAACGTAGAGGCGCTGAAAGAGGAGCAAGAGGGTAAGTTAGGGGACATGATGGGATTAAGAATGGTAAACTGAGGAGAAGAACTAAAAACAGAGGCAGGGACTGAGCTGGAGGAGGTGCTACAATGAGGGGGAGATTTTATTTGTCAGTTAGAACATTAGTTAGTCCCTATTGACTCACCACCTCCTTCTCAAGCACACATCTGAGTTGTGGGGAAGCTTTCTGTGTGTGTGTGTGTGTGTGGTGAAAATATTGTGGGGGGTTTTCTGCTCGATTCGGCATGATTCCGACTCCATGCTGCTGGTTGTACATGAGCTCGCTGTGTGTGAGTCTGCTGTCACTGTAGACACTGTAGACAGCAGACTGACTCGATGGAAAAGATGAATGAATCCCTCCCATACAGCAGGAAGTACTAGAGCGTCAATGTGCTCTCTCTCATTCAGTCTATCACTCTCATATTTACTCACAAGCAGGCAGTTGCATGCTCCCAAGACAACCATGCACAGAGATGTGCTGGCATTCAGACACACTCTCTGGCAATTTGCTTTGTCTCTTCTGCTTTAGTCCCAATGGAAAAAGGCTGGCTCATTGTCATTTATTAATCAATCAGCCAATAAGGCTAAATGCTCTGAATAAACACTGCTCTCATTTTCACTAAGATGGAGCAGTCCATCCACTCATGCCACCCCTACAATCACCCTCTGTGGTCTGCTCTGCATGTTGCCATGCCAACGGGGACCTGAGCACCTCTGGATGCTCCAATCAAGTGTCTTTTTCTCAATTTCACACTTGTACACACACAACATTAAAGTGGATTAAGAGCAGTGCCTTGTCACTGGGTTATTGACATTTTTGGTTTTCACTTAATACTCTACACTTTACACTAAAAACAGATGCAAATATCCCAGGAACATTCACCTTGGGTGGAATGAAAAGGCCACCATAAGCTGTTTTCAGGATTTCACCAGGGTGCTGCTCACGAATATCATTTGTGATATCAGTATCACGTGTAGCCCTGTGAAGTGTTTAAAACACCACATTCAGGGATAAGGCTTGTGACATTCAATTTGTTTGTTTGTGTCAACCAACCAAGAAAAGACAAAAACAAATGATGTGCTGTACTTTCTTTCTGTCCACTCATTGATTCCTCCTTTAAAAAACATTTTTCCCCATTGTTAGGGACTATTTTCAACATGTTTGCTTACTTGTGTATTTATGGCAGCAGGATTGTGTATGTGGGAGTGATTTAAAACACCCCACAGTGCTAATGTTCATGATAATGAGGGAACATATCAGCCAGTGCAGTGTTTTGGCTGGCTGATGTGTTTTTAATTGAACGATGGTGGAAAACAATAGCACAAAAGCACAAACCACATTAGATTTTGGTTCCACATGCAATGCTGTACTTGTTAGATGGATCAGTTTCAGGAATTCCTTGTTTGTAAAAAAAATAGATATAATATAACTACCCAGTTAATTAGAAGTGAGTGTGCACACATATTACCCACATACCCTCCTTGCCCTTTTAAAACTGCAATTCCCTACAATTCATCCCTTTCTCTCACGCTCCTTTATCTTAATTTGCCCCCCTTCTTCTCCCCACGTAACCCTTTTTCATTATCCTCCTGTCGTCCCTTCCTTTCCTCCACCTCAGTCTCCCCAGCTCACCCTAATTTCCATGTAAATTAGTATTGATTCTTCTCACATCACCCCTCTGTCCACACCAGTAGCCTGGATGTTTACGAACGAGCTAAAATAGGCTAAATGCTTATTTATTTCCTTTGTTTCCTTTGTGAGTACATTGTCTAAATAAACAAATCAATAATTCAGAATATCAAATATCATTTAGTGTACTCAATTAGAGGATGGCAAATAGCTTGAGAGACTCCTGTAACGCTGCCACCCTCTGTTCAGACTCGGGATGGCATTTAAACCTGACGTCTTGCCCCGTGGAATGTTGGGAGTTGGAGTCAGAATGGATTCGGTACTTCCTGCTTTGACAAGGAAGACTAAGAAACTTCGGCTGTTGACTAAGAAGTTGCTCGCCGGCCAAACCGTTTCGCCTCGAAGAGTCAGAAGTGAGCACAGAGACAAAGTAAGTACCTATGTTTTGTTATTCTAATATAAAAAATAAACAAACAAAAGAAGTTGGAGTTCGTTTTGGAGAAGAAGCAGCGAAGTTTTGTCAACCGAACAGTCGCTACTACTGTTGTAAGGTGAGCTCGGCTTGTCACTTGAGTACATGGAAAATGACAGCAAACCAGTGATTATTCATTATTTACTCTGGTTTTCTACTATAAATTTGTTAGGGAAGACAGACGTGTGATGTTGATGTCCAAGTTGCTGGTAAAAAAAAAAATAAAAATAAAAAAAAATAAAAAATAATAATAAAAAAAAAAAAATATATATATATATAAAGCTGGATACCTGAATTTCCTCAAAATAATAAAGTATCTATCTATCTATCTATCTATCTATCTATCTATCTAAAGCCGTTAAACTGTCACAGTAGTGATTGAAGCTAACCTGCCTCTGCCTAGTAGCAATTTCCTACCCCGAAACCAAAATAGCACATTAACAATAGGCATTACGTAAGGCTGCACAGGTAAATAAGTAAATCTCGATTAAGTCTACCTTTAGTTCACATTTCACACTTAACAGGTGTTGATTTAGTCATTTCTGGCATTTGAAAATGTTATTCAGTTAAAATTCATAGCTTTGATTTATTCCAGAGTTTTTTAGATTCTTGTGTACACTTGTGATTAATAGCTTAGTAGCTTAATAGTCAGGAAATGGTGATACATGTTGGTCATTGTCAACAACACAGACTTTGTCAGTTTGAAAAATGTCTTTTTTGAGAAACTAAAATCAAAGACTTTGGACATTTCTTAATTGATTACTCCAGATCAAAATAGTTACTGATTGATTGAATAGTTGACAGCGAATCAATCAGCAACTAGTTTGATGCAGCTTGTACAGGCTACAGCAGCAGCAGCTCTTTAGGTAACCTGTTAATATACATTGAGACAACATAATTTTGTTTGTCATTAAATCATTGTTGCAAATGTCAATATGATATAGTCGTTTCAGTTGTCAGGTACGTCATTTTCAGGACACTCTCACCTGTTAATTTTAAATGAGTCTGACAAAAAGGACATATATATACACCGAAATTACCAAAATAAGGGTGCCTGGCCAAAGAGACATTTTAAACATATAAACATTTCATAAAAAGGGAAATGCAGAACCTGGATGAACGGTCCCTTCACAGCTGTAGTTGAATGAATTCTTGCGCTGAATAGTTTCTTTCTGTCCCTGAACATATAGAGAAAACAGCACTGTTTAGACTGAATAGAATCGTTCTGTTCTAGACAATGTAGCTTAGGGAGAACATGAATTCCTCTCGTGAATGGCAGCCTGTTTACCTTTATCTGTCCTCACTTTTTGTCACATGGACACAGCATGTTAGTTCTCACAATGCCAATAAGCCGAGAGCATATTTCTTGAGAGCACATTCTCAAGAAATGACAGTGAATATCTCAGTAGTGTAAATTATATAAAACTCTCCCGTGGCAATGACAAGACCGACATGATTTGATCCATCATTTAAGTTTGTCTCCACAATTAAAACATATGCACATATATTATTGTTCCTATCTGTTCCTTGTTTACTGCACTGTTCTCTTTCTCAGATGTCTTTGATGGAGCATGGGGGCGTCCGACCAATCACAGCAGTGGCATGGACCTCCAACACCAGCACCTGCCCTAAAAATTTCACCCTGGTATGAACAGAGATTAAAATCAAAGGATTATACACATGTCTACATGAGCTACAATCAAAAAGTTACAAGACGGAGCCTAAAGACAAGAAAAAACAGAATATGATTTAGTTCTAGCTGCCATGCCCTTCTAGGTAGTCATCTTGTGCAACGATACATTGTTCCATGAGCTGTGCAACAGAGCTAAGCTTTGACAGTCTGACCATGGGGGATGAATTCATGCTGCAATAGCCTGCAAAGTCAGAAAAAAATCTTCTTCATCAACTTAGAGACTGCAGCCTTTTTCCACTGCTGTTTTGTCTGAGGAGTTGTTGCTGTGGACCACAGTGTTACCATGCACTCTTCACTGGTGATGATACTAAACACGAAGCTTGGGTTTGACAGAATTTGTTGTTTGTCTGCATGGTGACGATACACTCACAAGAGTGAGGCAATTGGCCCCAATGCATTGTAGTGACTCCTGGAAGTTACTGTGATGCTGCTTTCAGGAACTTTCTCAATATATTTTAATCAGACCGTGCCCAATGGTTCATTGTTAAGTAGGAACCTGGCAGCTGCACATTTCTCACTAGTGTGACTAAGAACAGTTTGCAATATAGTCTTATAGACCCACTCCATCTTCTCAATGTAATGCTCTGTGGATCCGTAACCAAAGTTTGCTTTAATCATATGTCTTGAAATTAAACAAAACTTAAAAGTAAGAGGGGCTACAAAAGTGGGGATGTGATGATCGGAGCAGCTGTATTTGTTAATAAATGTTAACAGGATGGTTGTGTTTTGATCAGCTGCAAAATTGACCTTTAGGAACAGGGTGGTTGTTTAAAAGTGCTCTAATAAATCTAAAGATCCAAACAAAAAAGAGGATGTGGTGTAACAGCCAAATCTGTAAAAGCCTACCCTGAGAGTGTGACTTGAGAACTATAATGAGAAGCATCATGACCAGCTATTTCATAATTGTCATAATTGTACACATTGGATCAAAATTTAAAAGGAGAAGACATTTGTTTTTCTTACACACTGCCTGCTTCTACAGAGCTACATGTTCTTGAACTGAACAGTACAACCATGCTCCTGTTCTGTTGGTCAGAACTCAACAACATGCTACAGACACTTGCCATGTGTCAGCACTGAAAAGATGCTTCCTTCTTCCTTTCAAGGCCAAAAAAATGATTTTGTGAGAGGAAATTACGACTGAGTTTTTCAGTTAATTATTAATCATTTGACCATGGTAGACCAGAGCAGTGCCTTACCAAAGCTAACCTAAAGAAGAATAGTTATTGAAGCATCACCCTTAAATTAAAAACTTTCCAGACATCACAAACAACCACAGCTTCCCTTAGTGTCTCTGCTATGTTCGGTGCAAGTCATGTAGCCAAATCAGGGCCATGTCATTTTTCACTTGCAGCTGCATTGCAAGATAATGGGAATAAGGCAGCAGGACTGCCTTCCACGTTGTCACATGATGTGAACAGTTTGTGGTAATTCACCTATAAAAACTGGTTTCTGGTTTGCTAACCAATCAAGAAAAGGAAAGGGTTTGGAAAATAGCTACACTCTCCTCTTGGAGGATAGTGACATTGCTTACGTGAAAGTTCCAAATAAAAGAGAAAAATAAGCTGAATGGGATGAAGTACAATATAGTGCGATTATTTAAACCATATGTTCATCTGTTTTATAGAAAAGTTACTATATCATGATATGTACTGTACTTGTGCAGATCAGCATCACAGAAGATGGAGCAGCGGCAAACTTTACACGCAGCTTTGGGATGAAGTCTGGATATTACCTCTGTTACAGCAAGGTAACAGACATACATGTAACACACAGAGACAGTACACCATGTTTGTTTCCTACCTTTGTTTCCTACACATATCCCCTCTGTCCTGCATAAACAAACTCTCTCTCTCTCTCTCTCACTCTTTCTCTTTCTTTCTCTCCAGGATTTGGCAGGTGGTATGGTTGTATCAGATATTCAGCTTATTTCGGACAAGGAATCTATCCCTCATGGTTATTGCTATATAGCAGAGCACCTTGAACCAAGTGAGTGCATGCAGACAGATTTTTGTCTTTCATTATATTCTCTAGCCTAACAGAAACCTTAACCTAATACAGACCTAACCCTCAAACAGTCTTTTGACATGGGCACACAATGCAGAAATGTCCTCGCTATGATGGTTTACAGCTAAACCTGATCCTCACACTGATAGCAAAACAAACCACACACACAGGTGTTGACATATTTCTGATATTTGGTTTGTTAATTTCTGTGTCTTATTTGATCACTGCTGATTTAATTTGCTGTCTGATGCATTTTATCTATTTGTCTATTTTGTATTTGTCTGTGTGCATCCAGAGGCCACCGTCTCGAAGAAGAAGCGGGTGTGCGTGTGCGTCGCCCCAATAGGCAGCGTGGACACAGCTGTGTTGGATATTAAACTGACAGCCAAAAGCAAAATGATGTTGCAGCACCACACATATGTGGGGTTGGTAGCATTCACATAAACATACATTTAACTTGCACCACTTTATCAGGGCCATTCTTAAATTGCAAACCGTAGTGGTCTGTCTCCAGACTTAGGCTATTTAAAGATCATTTGTTTTCAACTGTGCACTGGGGAATTTAATTGGTAATCATACAGTTGTTAATGTGCATTCTCCTCAGAGACATCCATGGCTACGTGCTGTGGTGCAGAAAAGGCTATTTTTCTAGCCCCGTGCCGCAAGCAAAGCCCCGCAGGGTCAGCCTGGACCTCCGTGGACTCTCATTGGAGCAGCAGTCTGCTCCATCTGCTCCTCTACCCCTCAGACCCAGGTAATTATTTAAAATCCAATATTGGGAAGTCCTACAGTGCTTTCTTATCATTTCACATAATTAGTACTTTAGACAGGTTGTGGCTCTTCTGTTGGTGATTAGAGGTGAAAAAAATGCAATAATTTTGTGTTTCTCTTTATACAAAACGCTTGTCAAAATAAGACAGAAGGCAGTTTTATAATCCTGCAGTACAGCAGTAACAGTCTCTGACCGGAAAACAGGGCACTCGTATCACTGATACTGTATATTTTTCTCCACAGCAACCCTCCTCCTGCACTGCCACATAATAAACTGAGTCAGAGACGATGCAGCCTCCATGCCAAGGACAACTTGGACAAACCTGCTGACAGCAGCATCCAGGGAATCACAGGTAGTCAAAGTCTGCAATCATACAAAGGAAACTTTTTACTGTTTTTCACCACTGTCGACCCGCTCAGCTGTCACCTGCCCTCTCTCTCTGCAGCTCTGGATGGAGTTCCCTTTAGCCTTCACCCAAAGTTTGATACCCAGGCAAATGGCACAGTATGTTTGACATATTCAGCCTTAATGAAGTGATGTTTTTCATTGTTAAATGTTTTTCCGTTTTATGCCTCAGTTGTTCCTCTTTGTTATATCTCTCTCAGACTCAGCTGAACTCTCAATTAAACAACATTCGCATAAAATCTCTCCAAGATATTGAAAATGAGGTAAGGTCACATCTGACTGTTTCAGCCCTGTAATTCTTGCAATAAAACACAACATTTTTCCCAATAAAAGAATTTTGAACTTGTTTATTTTTCAGTACAACTACACTTTTGCAGTGGAGGAATCTGCTGCTAAGAGGACCAGACCAACAGTACCAACAGGAGGCGCTCAATCCGCTCAGTGATCTTGAAACTTTGACAAAACTACAGTATCAGAATGACATCACACATCAGGGTACAGATAAAAGATGGCCATGTCCACATGCACACTATAGGCCTATAATATTAACCTTGAGGTGGAATTGTCATGATGTGTCAAACAAGGTTAATTAAAAGATTCTCTACAGACACTACATGAGTCTGACAATCCTACTTAGAAGCTGCTATGGTGGTTTGGCTGTTTGGTTGTCATGTCACCTTTGCATTCCTTTGTATTTGTTTACCCTGTCTAAACTGTATTACCATTTTCGAGCATTCCACATTTTTATTTGCCAAAGAAAAGGCCTGTTTGTATGGCCTTCAAAGACATTACCACATTAAAGAGAAAAATGCTTTGTCATGTCACGAAGATGCACTTGCCATTGAAGATGTCCTCTGTTGTATGTTTGCTGTTATCCATAAGTACTGTGGATCTTTGATTGTTTCAGTCAACAAGAGTTTTCTAATGGGAGCTGTAGTGCTGTAATACCAGTGGATAAATTTCTGCAGATGTTTAACTGAACTGATACACTAACATATCTTAATGTAGGATGTAGAGTTGTATTTCTTGTATCAAAGAGAAGCCTGATATCAGGTTTGCTTTGCTCCAAAAGATGAAATTATATCCGGTTTTGCAGTGAGTGCAGGAAGGTTGTATATTTTGCTCTGTGTATGTTTGTCTTACTTAAACAAGATACGTGTTCTGCTGTTTTTTTTGTTTTACTGTTAAGCAGTATAAGGACTAAATATTTATCTTTGTCATTTTACAATCTATAAAGTTACATTTTGTTTTTATTGTTTGTATAGCAAACTTTTACTGCATGGAAAAAAATAAAAGCAAAGAAAATTTTTATTGAGATGAAGATGATGGAGCATGTTAACAGCTTCTCAACAATCAATTCGACCAGTTACCCGATGTACATGAAGACACTGGAAATGACACAGAACAACCACAATATCATGTTTTATTCACTCTGTGCCAGTCCTCAACTCAAATCAGTTGATTTGACCTAAGTGGTTGATTCTGCTCATTCACAAAAACATGTTTGAAAGAGTTTTGCCGTTCATGTTTTGCCATTTCAGCTTTAACAACTGAAATGAATAGTGCTAATATAAAGTCCTGATTCACTAACTGCATCATTACCTTTATATCTAAAATGAACCATTTGATTCCACTTTCAGGTTATTTGTACAACATATTTACTCATACAGTTATTTACACAATTTTACCATTTTGACAGTAAGGTTTTCCATGTAAATGCAGCATTTCCCTTTTCTAATGGTGGATGGAAATGGACTCTATGGTGCATTACTGCCCCCTGCTGTACTACGATGGACTGTTTATGCTGAATATGTGATTATCCTTGTATTTCCTATTGTACCATTGTCTCGCTGCATATTCATATTACATATTCATTCATCTATTTAAACACTAACTAAACAGAATTTTCATTTTCAAGTTATTAAGTATTTTTGATGGCAAATATGTCAAAGTTATTTTTCAAGTCAAAAGAAATGTTATTAGATACTCATCTAGTACAAAGGGATTGAATTTATGCCTGTATTAAGAATGAACAGAAGTCAACAGAAAGTGTTATTTCAACTGGTAACAATTAATACAGTTTGCAGAAGCCAGGCCCAGATTAATTTACTTTGGTGTCCTCATTGCAAAAATAAGATGTGGTACCCTAAAGATAGGGCATCAAGATTATGTAATAATATACTTTTAGGCCTAATCCAGCTGTAATTTTGCTTTAATGTGATTTAGTGATAGACTCAGGATTTAAAAAAACAGGATTGCAATTAACTTAATAGCTCTAGTTTTTCTTCCTCGTTGTGCTATTACACCTTCCTTATTGTTTTTGTTCAGTCTAGATCACACTTTCTGCATGAAGGTTTAATTTAAAGCACTGCCACACAGTGACTCTCCTGCAGGTCTGTTTGTTCTGCTCTCCGGAAAACGGGCTCTGATTCCAACCAGCTGTTTCCCGCCTCACACAGATCAGCTGCACACACACACACACACACACACACACACACACACAAAGTAGTAGGCGGAGGCAGCAGACACACACACAGAGAGACACAGACACGTAGTAGGCGGAGGCAAGAAGCCACACACATACATTGGAGGGAACCCCATCAGCTGTGGGAAGCAACACAATCTAAACTTACTTTTATTTTTCTAACTCTATTCTCAAGATTACCCGATTTTGTCGTTGTGTTTTAGATATGCGCCACTGAGGAGCTACAGCTCGGTGCTAGAAACGAAAATCATTATATTTTCACAAGGACAGCGGTGGAGCAAAAAAAACACAAGAAAACACGGGACTACAGAAGGTGGCTTGTGAAAGCATGGAATATTTCATGATGCCGACAGAGAAGATACCCTCTCTACAGCAGTTCAAGAAGACGGAGAAGGATGTTATCGGGGGTCTCTGCAGGTGTGTGGCTAGCTGTTTTTGTGTCGATAAGAAACTGCTCGCACAAATCATCCCTCGTGTGGCTGTAGTGTGTGTATGTGTGTGTGATGCAGTCTTGACTTCAGTTAGCATGCTAGTGGGTAGCTGTGCTGAGATATCTTGGCAGCGGGGAGCGTGGTTGTAGAAATTAGCAGCTCGGTGGCCAGCAGCTGCCACTGGCGGCGAGGAAATATTGGCATATTATAACTTATATTATAATATCTGCCAGCCGACTTAAATGTAACAACTCTCACGGCAAGTTTGCAGCCGTTCAGCTCTGAAATATGTAAATCAGCGAGGTGAAATCGATACATTTGCGTCCAGTTGAACACCAACCACGTGGTAGTTAACGTGTTCCCCGCCGCTATGTTGCTATAAGACCAAATCACATGTTTATAACGACAGTTTCCCCACATCTCTTCCAATGTTTTAGTGAATTACTTGTTTGTTTAATTTATTTGTTGGTCTATTAAACAAGGGGTGTACAGTTGGGGTTCGGCTATGCAGCATGCGAGGTCAAATACAGATTCGCGCAGTAGCCATGGTCGTGTCGTGTGCTAAAATTAGCTTAGCCTGGCTAGCTAGTTATATGTCACGGCGCACTCGTTCTGTAACCATACTGCGTACGCACTGACACGTTTTTACTAGTATGTACTAGTTCCTTAAACTGAAACACGTCGTCTTATAAGTGGAAAACGGACATGGCTCTGTACTCGTTAGTAGCATGTCAATAGGTGCGTGCTAGCTTGGTGCTAACGGTGGAAAGCATTGTTCTCCATGATGCCAGGGGGCCTGCTGCTGCTGGCGGTGTCACATTTCACTGCTGCTACCGTTCAGACTGCACGACGCGCCCCCCGGCGGCCATGTTGGAGGCCCGCAGCTCCTGGCAACGGCAGTAGACAACAGCTGATCTCATCTCTAAACTTTAAAAACACACCCACATGGTTCAAATAGCTAGATTTATCTCAGGACGAAATTGGAAGTATCTATGCTTAAGGGTGCTGAATTGATTTCGTAAAGAAATGTAATGGGTGGATACATTATATATTAAACACTATTTTGCATGGTAATGAAGACAGGAGTCTATTTTTGATTCAAACCTTAAATTGATCAACAGTTTCCTTGAATAGCCAATACATATATGTTTTTAAATGGATATGCATAAATGACTTAATAAAGGTGCTTTTTTTTCTAAGGTGCGCTCTCCTCTAACTTCTAAGATTTTTGGATAAGTTGACATGTCCGGCTGGTAAACACACAGACAGAAATCAAATCAGGCTATTTAAATTTAGCCCTGAGCATTAGAGTTTGGCTGCAGATCCACGCCCTCCTTTTGTAGAAAAGAGCTATTTAAAGCCATGTGAGCTGTGTCCTCCATATGACCCCTTTTCATTCTTGTAAACATCCCAAATCTGGTTTTCTGGGTTCGTTGTCTATTTGGCACCATGGTCATATTCAGGCTTAATGGTTCATGTATTTCAACCTCTGAGTAAAGCTAACAGAGGAGGTTTTGCCACCATAATATCCAACTTCATGGGGTGGAGGTGTGTGTGTCTGTGAGGGAGAGGTTGCTGGGTTCAGCCAGCCTCAAAGACCTCTAGGCGGCTGGACTGAGGAATGTAGAGAGGTCAGGACTATAGCCTAGTTAAGTTACAGGTTAAAGGTCTAATCAGACAAGAGGCACAACACAAATTTCATTCTTGCAGTTTATTTTAACTGAAATTAGTGATGTGTTTTCAACACCTTCCCACTTCAGACTTGAATAAGAAGAAGGATCAAATGTGCATCAGAGAGAATGTTTAACATTCTCTGTGGGTCACAATAATGATGATCAATGTCAATGTCGTTTCATTTATTTCCTCCCTCAGCCTGGCCAACATCCCCCTCAGTCCAGAAACGGCCCAGGACCAGGAGAGACGAATCCGCCGTGAGATTGCCAACAGCAACGAGCGCAGGCGCATGCAGAGCATCAACGCGGGCTTCCAGTCCCTCAAAACACTCCTGCCCCATACGGACGGAGAGAAACTCAGCAAGGTGCAGAAAACATGCAGACACCGACAGGAAGAAGAGATGACACATTATGACAGAGCTTAACGTGATCGGAGGACACTGTTCTCATGTTGACTTTGTTTTTTTGTACCTGCCAGGCGGCCATCTTGCAGCAGACGGCGGACTACATCTTTGCCTTGGAGCAGGAAAAGACGCAGCTGTTGGCACAAAACAATCAGCTCAAACGCTTCATCCAGGTAACAGCATGTGCCACTGATATTCAAGCAGTGACAGGCTAGGGTTTCAATATGGTGCTCATGGCTGATGTGGTGTTGCGTCTCTGTCAGATGCAGATGAAGCAAACAGCCCCTGGTTGTGTGTTGGGTGATAAACATATCAATAAGGACAGTTATTAAAAGGCTTAGTGATTATTGCAATCTCAGCAAGTATCAAACCTAAATTTCAGATTTGCGCAACTTGTACTGAACTTTCTAGGTCTGTGTGCGCGGTGCTGTTGGTTCATCTTTAGGTTTTTTTGCCATTTGTTTAACACAGTGCTGATTTTTAGTCCAAAATTGAAGCTCCTCACACTGGGCACAAACTGACCAACGGGAGGTTTTGAACCAACCAGACATACTAAGTTTGCATATGTAAATACGCACATTGTTTTGCATCTAACCGTACGTGACCTCCATGTCACCACAGGAGTTCAGCGGCTCATCACCTAAGAGGAGGCGAGCAGAGGAGAAGGATGAAGGGATTGGGTCTCCAGACACGCTGGAGGAGGAGAAAGTGGAGGAGCTTCGGAGGGAGATGTTAGAGCTGCGACAGCAACTGGACAAGGAGCGCTCGGCTCGTATGCAGATGGAAGAGCAGGTAAGTCTTTGAAAGGCTCTTGTCAAGAGGAAGCAGTGGACGTACTCCACCAAAATACACAGACCAATCATCTCAACTTGCAATAAGTATGTGGGTCCTCCACATGATTATCAGTCAGCTTTAACGAGGTGGCAGCTGGTGGTGTTGACAGATTTACCGGTAGACCAGACAAATGCTGATAAGCTCACATCCTGGTTCTACCTGAACAGCAGGTTAAGACAAAGGAGAAAGAAGAGGCAGTAAAGACAAACAGAAACCTAAACTGATGGTGAAAGAGGAAAGCAAACAGTCCCCTGCGTGCAGGGTCAAGGTAGTTCCAAAGTTTTGTTGAAAGACCAGCAAAAGACTAAATGTTTTATTTTTTTAATGTGAATTACACTCAGCAATGTTAATTTCTGTAGAAATGATTCTGGCAATTATTATGTTAATTGTGTTTGCATTGTTGTATTTTCATTATAATGTTTGGTTTTGTTGGCTATGTTTGGTGTTGGTTGGCTGACGTGGTGCTGAAACGGCTCTTAATGTAATGAACACGTGCACCGTTGTATGTGTGCGCAGGTGCGATCTCTGGACACCCAGCTGCACCCAGAGCGTCTGAAGGTGATAACCCAGCAGGTGGAGGAGGAGCAGGCGATCCTCCAGAGCCAGACGCTGTTACGGCTGCAGCAGATCCACGCTGCAGACAGACAAACACACAGTCCACAGGTCAGAAACACACATACTTAAGAACATCTGTGTTGCAATGCCTAAACTCAGGAACTTAAATGTGCTCATATGGCTTCTGAAAGTGTTCTGGCCTTTTTAAAATTAATAGGCAATAACATGTAAACACAACCAGTCTCTGACATAATAATTTAAAAAAAACACACACACATTTTAATTTATCTTTTTCTGCCCTGTAGGTGCGTGCTCCTCCAACTCCCCCTGCCCCAACCCACCACCCCACGGTCATCGTCCCAGCCCCAACACTAACCCAGCATGCCCACCATCACGTCACTGTGGTGACCATGAGCCCGTCTGTCCACACCAGCACCGTGTCTACGTCCAGACAGAACCTGGACACTATTGTGCAGGTAGGAACTTGTCTCTTCCTAATAGGTTGTCATTTCACCGTAGAAACGCTTGTTGTTATCGCCTTATTAGACCGAATACTCGCTGCAGCCGTTGTGTTTATTTCTGTTTTTGTCTTTTCATCCTCTGCTTCCAGGCCATCCAGCACATCGAACGCGCTCAGGAGCGAAGAGCAAGCGCCGAGGAAGAGCAGAGGCGAGCTGTCATCGTTAGCCCCGCCCACATTGCCATGGACACCGCCTGCTCAGACACAGACACCGACACAGAGGGAGAGGACTGTTCAATGAACTAATCTGCCCCATGAACTCACTTACACACACACAAACACACACACACACACACACAAACACAAACACTTATAATACCTTCTCACTGTAAGATTCCCTCCAGGAGCTTGACTACTTTAAAAAATCTTTTGTCTTTGGCATTATCCAAACTCTTAAATCCAGTGGTTAAGCTCTGTGTCAGTCTTGTACTGTAAAGATTGGAAACATAGGATGGTCACCGTGCAGAGGAGGCCCTGTGGGATTTCTCAAGGCTGTTTTTGTTTTTTTTTTTTCTCCCAGTATCAGAGCGGGGGGTCTGTGGCTACTTGAACTCGACTTTAGGGCCTCCTCATGTAAAAAGCTCTCAGCATCAGTCCGTCCTTCACGTGTGTTTATGTGTGCTACACACAGTCGCAGTATCACATTTACCTGTTGTCACTGGCACGCTGACAGTATTATTTGTGCCACAAATTGATGGAGTCAGTACAATGAAAAGTTGAATGTAACAACACAATAAGCAAGCAGCTCCTGATTCTGAAAAGGGACGTGCAGTTGCAGCTCTCTTTCCAGTCTTAATTTGATTTTTCTTTTATGTTTTCTTGTTGGCCAGGCGATAATTGCAGAACCAGTGGCCACGAAATGCAACTTAAAACTACAACAGAAAGCATTTCTAAATTCAAAAAGCTTGGGGAAAAAAAATCAAACTTAATTGGACAGATAGATGTTGAATGAAATTATGTCTGATTTACTTGAAAAAAAACAAACAGGTTGTGTCTTTGACATCTGAATAAGCCCTTAAAATATAAGCTGATGAACAATTTTCATCAATCGTCTTGGTTTTAATGTTTTGGTTTTTTTCACGTTATTGCTAATCTTTTTTTTTCCTGTCAGGGTTACTGAATGTTGAAGGTGAAGATTTTGTTATGTTGAGATTAACAACTTAAAATTGGAGGTTTGTCAGGTTTTCCCAGGGAACCGGAGGCTTTTAGATGAATTTTTGCAGAAGTCTGATTGAAATCGTTTGTCGTTGACTGGTGTTAGAGGTTGTCACACCCTGGTCGCATCTTAAAACGCGATTTTAA
Organism: Datnioides undecimradiatus; assembly: GCA_008933995.1. NCBI lineage: Eukaryota > Metazoa > Chordata > Actinopteri > Lobotiformes > Datnioididae > Datnioides > Datnioides undecimradiatus. The sequence goes on along the minus strand of WARS01000016.1, from coordinate 17,016,462 downwards.
AAACAGGACCATGTGTAGATTGATTACTGGGTTACAAACGGATTTTCCTTTTCCATCAATGGGAAGTTTGACTGATTTGTAAATCTGAAACAGGTTTTAATGATTCTCCTGCTCTGTTTGCGCGAAGGCCTCCGGTTTTCCTCCAAAGACTTCCAGTCTATCTTTTAGTCTTGGTTTGTTGATTTCAGTGACTATGCACTAGAGTTTTTTGGTATTTATGCAATTCCATCTTCAATACATTTGTTGGTGTCATTGATACATGAGGTGAAGTTATCTATGCACCGTTGGTAGGTGTGTGTGTGCGAGCGTTACACTTACAGTATATGTATGAAACAAAGAATGTAGTCACTACTTGTAAGGTGCTCTTTGTCAACCTGGTGCTCTGCTGACCAGCAGTGAGCTGAGGCCCAAACTTCACACTTTGTCATGTTTTATTACAGATGTCTGATTTTTTTTTTTTCTTTTTCTTTTTTTGTGTTTGCGAAATGATATGCATCATTTCTACATCTTGGATTATCTTAGAGAGTGGGGGAGCAGTGAGGAGTTGTCTGATTACGAGTGACCGCACGTTTTGGGTCAACTCATTATAGTACTTGATCGTATTAAAAACAAAAACTCCAGGTGGCATCACATCAACCTAAAAATAAAACTGCAGGACGAGAGCACAAGAGGAGAACCATATTACTGAAAAACTTATGTGCCAGTCGATCAGTGAGCATTTTCAGTACATCATATGCCACAATACGTGCAAAACTTAAATGCTAGGCACTGAACTGAATTGCCACCGCCTTCCCAAATCTCCATCCCTCTCTAAAATGCACCAAGTCTGTCCACCTCATGTTCGATTGGTTATATGTCTCTCGGGAATTTGACTGGAAATCCCTGTTTGGAGCCTCCCTCCTGTCATACTCGATTCGATACGCTGACTTGACGCTGTAAACATTCCTTTCATTTGGATTTGTATCTGTCTTTTGATCTCTTATATGTTCTGTTGCCAACTGAATGCATGTTACTAATTGCTGTTTTCTCCTGTCTAAAGTGGGCTTTTGTTTTGACGTTTTATTTTTTTGCAGGTTTCCTTTCTTCCATTAACACATGACTGATGCGCTTAGTGTGAAACTTGTCTTGTGCAAGATGCGTGGACACTATTCACTCACTGACATCAATTTTTATATCTGGCTAGACTAGTATTTTTCATGCCAAACATCGGGGGGTGGGGGGTTTCTCATACATTGTTTGTGAAACTTTGTTTAAGGGTTTGGTGTTTTGCTGTCAGATGGTAAACCACAGCCTGAGTTTAGGCTGAGGTTTGTTATTGGTCTGTTAAACACTTCTCCCCAAATGGTTCTGTACATTGTGTTGCAGCGCTGCTGTTTTTTGGTGGAATTTGAGATATTTGATATGAAGCACTTGCTGTTCTGTACTGCCTGAATCAACAATGAGGAAGATATTTTTTGTAAACTCTTCGCTGGGACTCAGCAGCTGTTTATTATGTTCTGCTCTTTCTGTCTTTTCATGTCCTTCTTCTCCTGTTTTCCATTTTTTGGTGACAAGCATTTTTTATATATATTTTTCATTTGATTTGTTTGTTTGTTTTTCCATCAGTCCAGGTCGATGAGAAGCTGTTATATTTTGTTTATAAAAACTTGGGTAAACAGGCCTTTGTAAAGATGAAAAAAATAAAATTTGTACTTTTTTTATTATACCCCTCTGCTTCTGAAGTTTACCTCAGAAACCATTCGATGTGAAGCTTTTACTCCAGCAGGTGGTGATGTTGAGCGACTCCTCGTGATAGACAGAGGCAGCAGAGAAGTTGCTCTGTAGGCTGGAGTTCACATTTCTGATAAACACAGGTGGCACACAGACCTTAATTTAATCTCTTTATAGTTGGAACACAGTCGCGAGAGAGCTCCAGCTGGGAGAAATGTGCCTGACTTTATCATCTGAATGTTGGCGTCAAAAATAATGAACACGCCACAGAATAGTAATGATAATTAGAATTAAAGGTTGAATGGATAAACACATTAAAATTACAGATTAAAATCACCTCTTATACAGTTATAAAACTGAGTGGCTACAAAATGGTCCGCTAGTTTCTTTCTGCTCTTTGACATTCCTCATTAGTCCAGGCAGCTGCTCTGACACACAATGGCTGATATGGCTGCAGTTGCTGAGCGCCACCTCCACTGGCATGCCCTCTGACCTTCAGCCAGAGCTGTATATATAGCCAGGGGAGATGAGGGGAAGGCCCCTGGCAGCCAAAATGAAGTCTCTGCTGTCTGTGTGCTGCTTGCTGTCTCTGCTGGCCCTGTGTGCTGCAGGTATGTTGGGGTGGCAGTGGGATTTTGGGTGAAATATTTCAGGGTTTTGGAGATGATCAGATGCATCGTAGGAATTATTATTAGCTGAAGTGTTGTGAAGTTGCTGAACCATTGCAGTCGGATAGCTACATGTGTATTTGGTCTGTTTTTAAAGATATGAGAGGACTATGTATGTCTAGCTGAGAGATGACTATTTAAAGGTCTTTGAAGGGAAGGTTATTTTTTTTTAATTAGTGGATTTCAGCATGATAAGTATGCCACCACTTCATTTATTCACCGTGCGCTGATCATGTTCCCTGCCAGTCTGAGATTTGTGTATGTCAAATGTGCAATGTTTCATACAGCCTACTGGCTCTTGTCTGTACATCATGGCCTGGGTTGAGGCAAGCTGACGGAGCGGGAAATCTGTACTGTATGTTGTTGTGATGTACTGCGATGCGTTTGAGGTTGCACTGGAGAAAAAAATCAGGGGCTGAGGTGTGACACCAGCTGATGGAAACTGTCATGTCTGCTGCTTACTCTCTCTGCCCTGGAGAGCAATACAGTGACAGCAGTGACAGAGTGACTTGGACTCCCTACAAAGAGGCACTCGCTGTGGCAGCCAAAGCAAAAGCTGGCAGAAATTATTCATTTTCCCCTCTGGATCTGTTTCGAGTTGACTGTCTTTTTGAGGCAGTTGCACACATGTGTGTAATACCACTCGGTGCTAAAGTGAGGATTTTAGTGCTGGGTATTTTCCAGGATTACTTTTTACTTGATATCGAATTTATGTATTTTAAACTGAGCGAATCAGAAATGACATCTTGTGATATCTAGTTAAATTATGGAGGTTTATGTATTACTTGTGCTCCTCTGCTTGTTTCGCTGTGTTTTCTAAACTGTTAAGTGACATGTCCCTCTTAAAGCTGAGGCAGAGAATACCCTTGTCTGTCCTTGCACTGGTTCATTTTGGCCCCTACAAGTTGCTGTAGTCAGGTGTCAGGCGTCAGTCAGACAAAGTCACCAGATACTGTGGTCATCAAAGCCATACACTGATACAAATCTCTTTCAGACTCTCGGGAATGCACACACATTTCAATAATATATACATATATACTGTAGACATACACAGACTCACAATGCAGTGTGGAATATAAAAAAAAGCCACTCCTGCTCTGCTCCATCTGCAGAGCTGCTAATCTGTCATTTCAGTCAGCAGGGTCCATGTCAAGGGGGATGTCCCAGCTAAAACAGGCATGACAGAGGAAGAAAAGAACTGCTGCTCGAGCTATGGGAGTGAAAAGTAGAGCTGAGAAGATAAAGAAATGAGACCCTGGGCTACATAGCCTTAATGAGTTAGTATGGATGCTGAGACAGATGCTATGTTTTTTTGAACCAGCCAGGATTGTAAAACAACTGCTGGCTACATGTTTGTGAGCCTGTGCACTTTTTTGCTTTAGGCACTGACAAAAATTAAGAAGAGCTCATCATCCATCAAGACTATTATACTTGAGTTACACAGTAAGCGGGGTGCATGTCATCAGTACCAGTGCTGACGCATTTATTGTTCCAGGTCTTTACAGAGATACTGAGTCACGCGCAGCCACACGCTGTTGCAGGGAATGTGAGCAATAGTGCCGCAGAGTTGTAGGCCAGCCTCATGACAATCACAGGGAGGAGAGGAGCACCGTACTTCCTGAAAATAGGAGTGGAATTAACCCTCCTTCTTTTTACCCTCTGACTCATTGTGGGGCTATTTCTGTCTCAAAGATGTACCATCCAGCACACAGGCACCTGTCCCACTCTGTCCCTACAGCACCGCACTCTGCCCAGGATTCACTGCAGCAACACCAGGGCGAGGAGCCACCAGAGAGGCACATCACAGTAAACTCTGAATGTGGCAGAAGCAGACAAAAAGATCTAGCACACCACAACAATAACTAATAACTTCTGGGAACAGTGTGCAGTGTGCTCTTTTATGGATGGGTACACCCAGATCAAGTTAGTTTAGTTTATTTTAACAAGCTTGAGGCAAATTTAATTGTAGCACTGATATTGCAAATATATGAAGGTTGCTATCAAAGATCTAACTTGAAAGCTGCACTAACAATGTCCACATATGAAGATATATAATGTAAGAGAGCACATTCATACTGACTGCAAATTATAACCCAATTCTGCAGTTTCTCCTGAACTCTGCAATGCATGATACTGTCTTTTAGCATATTGTATTGGTTCTACAGCCTAGAACTTTACTGTTTTGGTTTCTGGCTGGCAGCTGGTTTCAGAAAAAAAAGTACTACCCTCTGTGTGCCAAACACAAAACAGCAGTGACACTAGCAAGTTAAGCACTTCTGGAAAAGTTAAGGGATCACTAAGGATCTTTCAGTTCAGCCTGACGGAGATGTGAACGTCTGAACTGAATTTTGTGCCAAACCCTCCAGCGGGTGTTATATATAATATTTCACTCAAAGCCATAAATGTCACCCTCATGGTGGCACTGGAGGAAAACCAAACGACCATTACAAGTCTCAGGATTTATCCTCATTTGAACGTCTCTACAAAATTTTGTGGCAACTAATCTGGTGGTTGGTGAGATATTTTAGTCTGGACGAAAGTGATGAATCCACCAACCAGCAGACCCACAACACCATCCCTGGAGCCATGTTGCTTAATTTAATTGATTAAAAACAGAAAACCTATTTGGGAAACTGCTTCCTTAGTTTTCCAGTAATGTATTGTTTTTGCATTTGTCTGCTAAAAGCTTTCCCTCTTTAAAATGTTGACCACATCTGAGATCCTCTATTTGATTTTCAATTGTCTCTCACATTTTCCTCCCCTGCTGTCACATCTTTCTCATCTTTCTAACAAAGTTAACTTTAATTTGATTTACTGGCCTCTACCACAGCAGAAAATGATCCCTCCACTTTATCTTCATAACTATTTTCGAGCATGCAGCGTGGAGTAAAGCCATCCAGCCTTGCTGTCACCCTGAGCTTAGCTTAAATCACTTGAAGGTGCACAAATACCTGCTCCCTACATAAACCAGACAATTAATGGATCTAAATCAAGGAACAACATCATACAGCCTTCAGCAGATTTGCATATTTGTTTAACAAACAAAACAGTCAATTTTCATGAGGCACTGACCTTGTTATGTAATCTCACTTAACTTTGGCAACTCATCATTGCTGACGTACTTCAGGATCCTGGCCACTGCTGCTGTTCATGTTACAACGCAGACGATGCTGTAGCACTATGCCTTTGGACATCATCCAAACCTCCCTCATTGCTCCATCTCAACAGCATTACCGACCTCCCTCCTCATGAATGACAAAGACTCTGACAGGCTCATACCCCACAACCTCTTCCTGTGACAGTGAGGGAAGACAAGATTAATATTGTCTTCATCGACTCAATATCTCTCTGAAATTCTCATAATGACACGAAAAGAGCTAATCTGATTTGACAGAGGCATTTCTGCAACACATTTCTGTAGAGGTGATTTGTGTGCTGAATTTTATCTCTTAAACTTTTGGATTATTTTGATTTGGAAGCAGTCTTGTAATCAAATATTGGCCTGTCCAGGACCTGGAAATCGACTGACAATAACCAGATTCTTACCTTGACCATTGCTTACACATGGAATAACAATAGGCATCTGTCACTTTTAGCAAAAGCCAAGAGTAAAACTATCACCCTGATGTGGAAAAACACTCTGAAATGCTGACAATCCCCTCGGGAGGCGATAAGCTAATAAAGCTTCCAGATACAAGAGGTGACAAGCTACATCATGAGAACAAAACTGTTTGATGTGTGATTTAGGGCCTTAAAATAGAGCATAGAAGCCATCATGGAGGACGATGTAGGGAAATGTGCATAGAGTCCTGCTGTAGACTAGCACTAAGCCTGCCAGCCTAAAATATAGATATGTCTTGAACCTGAAGGAGTTGCTATTGGTTTGGTTTGGTCAGCTTTAGGGTATTACACTAGTACTTTCACATTTAAGTCAGCTGTTAGTCATATGATGTATGTTGGTGCATGTTTTAGCAATTTCAATGTTCAGGTTGTTCAGCTGTAGAGTTCCTCAAAACCAGAGGGGAAGGGTTCCTCTGTGACTTTTCAGTGTCATCTTTTACAGTTTTGTGCTCTTGCTCTTGACCTTTTCCACATCAGTCATCTTGAAATGTCAGAGCAGGAAAAGCACAGGTGTAATAATGACACTAATGAGGGGTCTGGTCCAGTCCTTATCTCAGTGGAGCAGTTAGCACAGTACCAGAACACTGAAATCGAAGCATGAAACATGAAAATCAGGCGTTGTTTATTTTATTAACTAACTCAACCAGACAAATCCAGAATACTCTCCTACTTTCCTGTTAACCCACTTTTGATTTGCTGCCCCAATAAATTACAATACAACTAGCTAAAACCCTTACACTTGCTTATCCACAAAGTACTTTCATTTATGATGCCTGATTAGACTTATGCACACACACAGTACAGTCTTCAGGATTATTCTTCGGATTCAGTATCTTTATTATCTCACATAAGATACTGATTTTTCTAGCTATCTGGTCGCAACTTTACTGTTTTATTTCAATCTCTGTGTTCTCACAGTATCATTTCGGTTGCAGCTGGCAACTGTTTTAAGTCAAAATGCCGCAAAAACTTAAGGGACACCACTGGCCCAGACGCAGTGATCAACTAGCTGGTGAACACAGTGGCCCTGCAAGCAGCCAAAAAACTTTAGAACGTGTAAAACCCGTAACAGCTGCCCACAGCTATTAGTCCTCATCCTGCACGCTGACTCCATCTTGTAACATGAACTCTAGCCTTGCATTTAGCTGCCTCATGTCACACCCTGTACCACCACTATGGATTGCTCAGTCTCAAAACCTCACAGGCAGTTATAATTACATAGAGGTCATGGCTTTGTGCTCTTTGTACACTGTCGTTGTGAAGAGTATCTAATGTACATATGCATGTGGTATATTAGGGAGGGAGTCCCATGTTATAGTTGCAATTGTTTTGAAGCCATAGTAACTGTGATGTAAGCTGCTGTATAATGCTGAGGGATGGTGATGTGTTGTTACCTGGATATGATCTGGACTGTGTGCACGAGCTGCTTGTAAATGTCTTATTCAGTATTTCATTGACCCGAGAGGAAGAATTAAATCACCTTTGAGGAAAGTTCATGTTTATGAAACTGACATAATAACTTTCCACTAATCTAGGAAAAGCACAAATATTCATAGTAAGATAGAAAGAACATGCATGATACCAGCGTTGAAAATCAAATTTTATTGTAAGGTGACATATTAAAGGTTATAGATTTCAAACAACTTCAGACATGTAATTATGTTTTCCTTATCAAGAAAAGATTTTGTTCCGAAACACTGAAACTGCTTTGAAGTGACAATGGTCATAAATGTACACAATGACAGTAGATACACCTTTATTTTCATACCACAGTGTCCTCTCAGCTGTCTTCTTTTAGATTCCCCACACAACTGTCTGCTGCATGGTGCCCTCAAATAGTGCACGCTTTAGTGTCACCATTCAAGGAGCTGAAATCTGAGTCTTAAATCTGGGAGGTGCTGAACATATGATCTGTTCTGTTCTTGCACAGTAACTGAGCGCTGGTCAAGTGCTGACGTAACAAACAAAGGTGACTGGTCTGCACATGTCCTGCTAGTTTGCACTGTGCAGTCTGACTGGTCAGAAATTGATTTTTATAGATGCATTTTCTTTTGAAGAAAACATTTACACCACTTTCAGTGTCCTAAGTCCTGCACTACACTCGTTAATCTGAGCTAAACAATATTCTGACATTAACTCAGCAGACTGCTGGCTACCTCCTCACTGTTAAAGTGAGGCCTGCGCATAAACTGGCCTTTCCTTCTCACCTTCTCAACATATCAAGAGTCTTGACTTTCTTACCAAAATATCTGATCACAGTTCAGTGTAACAGCATTGCTTGTTTGTGGTGATGTAGTGGACATGGTTGTGTCCCATTCTCCCAGTCAAAAGTTAAATTGACTATATCTTTTTTGTTTTTCCTTTTTAAAAAAATCACCTTCTGGTTACAAGTTTGTTGTTCACTTATAGGTGCTGTTACTTTCAGCAAAACAGATTTAAGTGATTTGTTGTAAAACAGTACTGGTCAAAGAGTCTCACACATACAAGATGTTGTTGTAAAAACACAGATTTGAATCTAATCATATCACATATTTCCTCCTTTTCATTACTCTTAGAGCTCCTGGCAGAGTCCTCCATCCATGATGAGGAGCATCTGGTGCATCTGCAGCTCCAGCAGCCTGAGGGAGACCTCTTCTCCTGCGGATGTGACACAACAGAGGAGCATGCCAGCCAGAGCTCCTCCAATGATACCCCTGCCCCAGAGAGGGCCATGTGCCAGCCCTGCTCCATACCCCCATCAGCTTTAGAGACTGAAGAAGAGCCAGCTTCCACCTCAGAGCATGAGGACGAAGAAGAGGAGGAGGAAACGGCTCCTTTAGAGGAAGCTGCTTCCACTGAGGTGGTAGCAAGTGATGAAAATGAAGAGCTGGAGGAGGCAGCTTCCCAGGTAGAAGTAGAAGAAGAGCAGGTGGCATCTGACAAGGAGGCTGAGACAGAGGCTGTAGAGGAGACTGAGTCAGAGGATCAAAGTGTTGAGCAGGAAGAAGCCGAGGAGGTAGCATCATCTGAAGAAGAGGAGAAAATCAATGAGGAAGAAGAAGTGAAAGACCCTCAGGAAGAAGTTGCCGAAAAGGAAGATGCTGAAGATGAAGGAACAGTTGAGGAGCCAGAAGGTGAAGACATGCAGGAGGATACAGAGGTAGCAGCTGAGGAAGAAAGTCTGGAATACTTCATACATGAGGATTTAGAGAAGGAAGCTACTGATGTTGAAGAAGAGGAGCAGGTGGCAGCAGATGAATCTCAACCAGAGGCAGAACCAGTTGAGCTTCTTCAAAAAGACTCTCTACCAGAGGAAACAGAAACAGAAGTAACAGCAGGAGCTGAGACTGAAACAGAAGTGACAGCTGAACCTGAGACTGAACCAGAGTTGATTTCAGAGTCCAAGTCTGAGCCAGAGGCGATTTCAGAGCCTGAATCCAAACCGGAGATAACCTCAGAGCCAGAGATCAATGTAATTTCAGAAACAGATATGACTGCACAGCCAGAGATTCAAATCATTTCAGAGCCAGAGGTGACTGCAGAGACAGAGATCTTCCCTGAGACTGAATCAGAGGTGGTTTCAGAGCCTGAGTCAGAGCCAGAGCTGCCTGCAGACCCAGAGATCGAAGAGGTTGAAGAACCAGAGCCTAAAGTGGTTGCAGAGCCAGAGGTGATACCAGAGCCTGAACCAGAAACAGAGGTGGTTTCTGAAGTGCAGCCAGAACCTCATGTGGAAGAGGTCATACCAGAATCTGTAGAGGAAGTGGCTGTGGAAGAGGAACCAATGGAGACCAAAATGGAGGAGGCCCCTGTAGAGGAACAGGCACCTGTCAAGGAAGTGACAGTGGAGGACGTGAGTGCAGTGGAGTCTGCACAATCTCAAAACAAAGGTACGAAGAGATTACCATTTAGGTGTATGTCTAACTAGTGTGAAGCACTTAAGTTGACTTCCTGTCATCTCAAAAATCAAACTTAAATCTGGTGACTCACATCAGAAGCAGATGCCCTGTCTATATTCTGTCAGAGAGTCCAAGCATGAGGGATCCAGTTACAGTCAGTCTGTTCCCGTCCAGTCAGTGCTTCTGTAATTAAGGAAGCATTCCATTATCTGGTGTCTGGGTGTTGACACCTGCTATAAAAGATGATGGTGGAGTCTTAAAAGACTTTCCCATCTCTTACTCTGATCCTACTTCATCACCTCATTCTTTACACTGGTGAAAGTGTCACAGGAAGGATTCAGGAAAAAGGCTGCTGTACATATCTAACCTGAGTAGTGTCACATTATTCATATTTATTACTCTATAGCCAGGGAGTTGAGGTGAATACTAATTCTCACTCTTCTACCTTTGTCATTGAGGGTTTAGCTTTCTTCAGCTTTGGAAAATAACAAGAGAGCTGCTTGTATAATGTAAACTAATTAAAAAAAACATGAAATGATTCTGATGTTAAGGTCATGTTGTATTGTGACTGAGAGGCATTCTATTCTTTAGCATTATTTTGTGCGCTCTGAACCAATATCTGTCAAAATGTTTTCTTTTGTTCACAAAATAATTTTTTTTAGATGACAAAACAAAACATGTCCTAAAGTTGTGCCATGAATTGTTGAGAAGAGATGAGAAACAAAAGAGATGGAAATGAACTATCTTAATCCAAAGGAAGACACATTTCTAAGGATAAAATGATGATTTACTAATCTTACAGTATCTCTTCCTCAAGAGGTCAGCAGAGCACAAAAATAAGAGAAAACTATCTTAGACAACAGAAGAAAGGAAAAATCACACAAAATTCAGTGTTCATAAACATTGTAAAAGGATTTGTGAATACTTTGTAAATACTATCTAGTAAGGCATACTACATACTCTATTAATTGTTTCTATGTTTTAATTAATTTGTTTGTCAGTAGTTGGAATCATTTATACATAAGACAAGTTTTGTTTTCACATTATGCAAACCCTGTGTGGCTGGTGTTTATATCCATCTGGCAGTTACTTTGACTTCTAAATGAGCACTTTAATAACAATACGTTACATGTATATAGTGCTTTACAGGACACTCAGAGATGCTTAATTTAACTTAAAGTAATTTGATTCACTAAATACCACTTTAATAATAATAAGGAGAACAACAACAACAACAAAGCATTTTTTCAAAACAAGGTTCCAAAGTGCAATTAGATTATATGTGATTCTTGTTTTGGAGGACATTTAACTTTGATGGGTCATGAAATGACAGCAAAGGTCTTTATCCTTCTCTCTTCTTCTCTTTCTCTCTCGGGCATGCCGAACACCCAGAATATGACACTGTGTGTAGCTAAAGGGGAATTAGCAACAACCCCTGGTACAGAAATAAACTAACTGCAATAGCAAAGGAAAGGAAAAGACAGATGGATGGACAACGGTATGATATAACAGTTGGTCCTGTACTCAGCTCAGATGTTCCGGTCACTCACAAGTCAGGAAACTATTTATCTCTTATTTTTAATTGCCTTTGACAGCTTTTGGAGAGTAGACTGTGGCATATGCTATTGAAAAGCTGCAATGTTGTTTTTCAGGTCTTTTGTTGGATTAAGCATTGCTACTTTCTATAGGTGGAAGATGTATTCAGATCCTTCACTTTAGTAATTGTACAATGAACTGCACTGTGCACTCAGAACTTAAGTTAATATACCAATAAAATATACTTAAAGTATCAAAAGTAAAAGTATTGTGCAGTTAAATTTACTATTATATCTGATGTTTTTGGATTAATATTACTGTTTCATTAATGTGTATGCTGCATTTTACTGCTTTAGATGTTTACAGTTAAGCTAATTTCAAATTACATTATATGTGGTTGGTATATATTTCATTTATGTCGTTTAGTCTTCAGCAATATGTCATACTCTTCAAGATCATTGTGTGGTTTGGAGCAATGTGTCCTGTGAAAACAATGCATTTATAACAAGTAAACTTTTTGGAGATATGGGGTTTCAATGGACTTGAAAGATCTGAAAAATTGTTCTTTGAAAGAAAGCTAGTAAATAAGGCTGCCAGACAGATGCAGCGGAGTGCAGCATTTGCTTTTGAAATGAAGTGGAGTGGAAGTATTAGGCTGCATAAAATTAGAATTACTTAAGTACAAGTACCTCAAACTTGTCGTGTCACGTACAGTACTTGAGTAAATGCCCTTAATGGTAGTTCCATTCCAATTCTGCTACTTTCCTGCAGTCACAGGTAAATGCATGTCAGTGCTTTTTACCTAAAGAGTTGACTGATAATCTGATCCCCCACTCAGAACACGAAGAAGATGTGCCAGCAGGCCCTGCACTGAGGGACCGCTCACACATTGAGGACACGCTGCGATTGGCTTCTGCTGAACCCTCAGCAGAATTCTCAGGTGAGGACCAACAGTGACATCGGTGACCTAAGACAATATGTGGATCAGAATTGCTCTCTCTGAAGCACAATGAAAGGGTACAAGGCATGTGAAAGACTAGGCTCACTCTCAAAGGTCCATCTGGTGCTGCCACTGCCAGCGCATACACCAGACACACAGATGCACACAGCCAGTGAAACCCACATCCTGCTCATCAAAAACTGGATGTTCAATGATAACATTGCTATTCTGCCCGCTGTTTCAAATGTCTTTCAGACCTCTGTTGCAGGAATGCCTGAAGTTTTGTATTGAAATGAAAACGCTGCAGAGTGTTTACAGCTACTTCGTCAATGGAAAAGAAAAACAGATGTGTTTGCATGTGAATGAAAGGAAGTTTGAGTCAATTTTTGGGGGCTTTTCTGTTGAAACTATTCTGAAAATTGCTTCATGATGTCTAGGTCCTGGGGCCGTTATGTGTGAGTGTGTGTCCCGTATGTGTACATGCATGCGTGTGTGTATGTGTGTGAGCGTGCAGACATGCCTAGAAGCAGGTGATTAATCAGTGCAAAAGTGTAACTCTGTCCTCACCATGAAAGCACCTCTGTTCTCTTAAACCAGATTCGTTCATTTCAGTGGAAGCCAAAGTGCTGCAACACAGCCAGTCTTTTAATCACCTCAGCTCGATTCAATAAACTTTATGAGGGCGATTCATCATGTGCTGCCAAAGCAATTGTTGTAATCAGTATTGGTAGCAAGAACATTAATAATAGTCTTGTCCAAAATGTCTTCTCACCATTACACCCCAATTATTTCTCTCTCTTTCTCTTTCTCCCTCTCAATTTAGCTGCCATGAAGAAGCTGTTGAACATCTACCATACTGCCATCAAGCCAATGGAGCAAGCCTTCAAGTACAATGAGCTCAGGCAGCATGAAGTCACAGGTAAATCAGCTTTATGTTGAAGGTTACACCTGAATACAACGTACACAGAAGCAGTACTAGTATAGGTAAATGTCACATCTCAACAGGCTTTACAAGCCCGCATCACCAACATCACCAACAGTTTTCTGTATCTTCTGTATCTGCATTACAAGACAGATACTTTACAGAAAAACTGGAAATAAATTAAAAACTGTGTGATAATTTGTATTTCAAATCCACCTCTCTACCCGAGAACCTGAGACACTTTGTTGCGAGACATTACAGCTTACAGTTGAATGAAATTAACTCTATAAAATATGGAGTTATTATCATTCTGCATAATGCTGAGTAAGCAAACTGATATTTATTTGACGTTTTAATTTAACAATTAACAATTAACTGCCATATAAACGACCATATTATAGCCAGCTTTAGTCTGCAATCCAAAAGAAAATTGACCAAAAAATGGATTCCCTCACAGCTCACAACCACGTTTATCAGTCCACCCAACCACACAGTACATGCAGTACACAGTTTAATAAACTGGAGTTGCAGAGAAACAGCCAAGTACAAACAAAGTCATAATTAAGCAGAAATAGAGCCAAGACCTGACATTATTCAAACCAGGCACACGGAGAAGCACAATAAGGACTCTGTGTGCTGAAAATTAAAGGGAACGTTGTGTGGGCCAGACTCCCTACAACTTTGTTCCATCGCGCTTGAGGGCAGGGAGTATTATTTATGTGCCAGGGAGCAGGATGGAGACTTCAGACTGTGGAACGTGACTCTGGGGCCCCTTGTGGTGCACAAAGGAAAGACATATACATGGTAGGATAGAATGCCTTGATGCATAGAGTGTCGGGGGAACTTACTTACGTCAGCAAGAAGTGGCCATATTTGTGCGTGTGTGCGTGCGTGTATATGTATATACTCAACTTAAATCTTGTTAATGTAAGCTGAGACAGAAACAGACTCGTACACGATACTCAACAGTACACAATAACACAGATGTAGTGACATCTTTACAGCTCAGCCATCACATCCATGCTTTGTTTAAACGATTATGAGCCCTATTGGTTCCTGAGCTGTTTTAAATATCAAATCTAATGAATGAGGAGCATTGTGTCCTTGTATTCACCATTGCTACCTATGTTATAATTGCAGCTCGACCTGAAAACCTGAAAAAAGCTAGTTGATACAGTCCTTTTTACTTAAAGCGACATGTGTTGGTTCTTCCTCTGATTTTCTCTGTCTGTGTCTGATCTTTGTCACAAACTGCACAGATGCTGAAATCACCTCAAAGCCAATGGTTTTGTTCCTGGGACCATGGAGCGTCGGCAAGTCCTCCATGATCAACTACCTGCTGGGGCTTCATGGCACCTCGCAGCAACTCTACACAGGTTCACACTGATAAGCCCTGATTTTTTTGTGACACAGCTTGACAGTGGGAGCAAAACTACAAAACAACAGACACAGCAGTTATTAATGATAAGAAGTGTAAATGATCATCACGAGAGTAGTGATTAAGATTCAGAATTACATCAATATATTATAAGTATTCTGTAAGGCTAAACTGCTCACTGTTTACCAATATTTTCATGAGCCAGTAACTTTAACATAACAATATCTATCTAAAGTTAGCCAACAGCCATCAGCTCATAGCCACCATGAGCTATTGCTAATATCAGATTTTTGTAGTAACAAGACTGCGTTTTGTTGGATTCATTTAACATTTTATTTTCAAAAGAAGGAAACTAATGCCTCCTTTGAATTAAGTATGAATTGAATATGAAAGTGTTGTGTCAGTCAACCCTTGTTTGTCTCGTAATTTTTGCTAAACCACATGTCAGCAGTAACACAAGCTGATTTATGGTGAAATAACTAAACTTAACTTATTTGTGTAACTGTAAACTAACACAAATAAAATGATCTCTAAAATCACACATATGAATTGTGTTAAATAATTTTTTCTCAATCCCTTCATCAGGTGCCGAGCCCACCACCTCAGAATACACAGTCATAATGCATGGTGAGAAGTCCAGGACCATAGAGGGCATCGTCATGGCTGCAGACAGCTCTCGGTCTTTCTCACCCCTGGAGAAGTTTGGCCAAGGCTTCCTGGAAAGGCTGGTGGGCATCGAGATGCCCCACAAGCTGCTGGAGAGGGTCACCTTTGTTGACACGCCCGGCATCATTGAAAACCGCAAGCAGCAGGAGAGAGGTGACCATTGCTATTGGAAATTTTGTCACATCAAAGGTGTCTTTTACTTGCGTCGTAGCTAAGCTAAAAAGTGTTCTCTATCAGCATAAATAAGCTTCTCATTTTCCCGTTAAAATCCATAAAATGTAATTGTAATAGCTGCTCTTTTTGGCATTGGAATTCATGGTGTCACATTACAGTGTGTGAGATTTTCACACTAGAATTAAAGATTTCATTGTAACCTATTGGTCTAAAATGATTTATAAGGTAAAGGTCTAAGACTGAATCTTTGCATGGGTCACCTCATTTTTGTATTACATGGTTTCCTATAGCAGAAAAAATACTTACTACACCTACTACATAGGTTAAATCTTGTAACTAATGACTGTTGCTCTAATCATGTATTGTATCTCCTCCCTGCTCTCCCACAGGTTACCCCTACAATGAGGTGTGCCAGTGGTTCATTGACAGAGCTGATCTGATCTTCCTGGTGTTTGACCCCACTAAGCTGGACGTGGGTGGGGAGCTGGAGATGCTCTTCAAGCAGATGAAGGGCCGTGAGTCCCAGATCCGCCTCATCCTCAACAAGGCTGACAGTCTTTCTACCCAGGACCTGATGAGGGTCTATGGAGCCCTGTTCTGGAGCATGGCGCCCCTGATCAATGTCACAGAACCTCCACGGGTCTACGTCAGCTCCTTCTGGCCTCAGGACTATGCTGCAGACACTAGCCGAGAGCTCTTCATGAAGGAGGAGATCTCTCTGCTGGAGGACCTCAATCAGGTGTGACTTCCTGACATTACATACACAGGAACTGGAATTTGAGACGCCTTTTTTAGCTAAAACTGATTTTTAAAAAAAACTAGGTAGCACTGGATGTGAACATGTTAGTGAAGTCTTTCCTAATTTTGTCATCCTCACTATATTTCTCTCTATTTCCCTCCTCTGTCTCTTTATTTTCCCTCTCCCTCTCCATCTCCTCTAATTTCTCTCTTTTCTCCCCTGCAGGTGATTGAGAATCAGATTGAGAACAAAATTGCTTTCATTCGCCAGCATGGTATCCGTGTGCGCATCCATGCCCTGCTGGTGGACCGCTATCTCCAGACCTACTACGACAAACTGGGCTGGTTTAGCGACCCTCATGAGGTGTTCCAAGACATTGTCAATGACCCTGACAAGTACTACATCTTCAAATCCATTCTTGCTAAAACTAATGTTAGCAAGTTTGACCTGCCCAACAAAGAGGCCTACCAGGACTTCTTTGGCGTAAACCCGGTGTCCAGCTTCAAGCAACTCTCCTACCACTGTAGCTGGACAGGTGGCTGTCTACTGGAGAAGATAGAGAGGGCCATTTCGCACGAGCTACCAGCTCTGCTCAGCAGTGTCAGCAAGGGCTCAGACACACCTGCACTGGCTAAGGCTACAGCAGCCCCTCCGCCTCCGCTCCCTGGCACCTGTGAAGGTCCTGGGTGTGAGGAGAAACCCAAGAATCGCTGGAGGAGGCAGTGAGATGGAGGAGAGGAGAGCAGGGGGAAGAACAGAGGAGACAGATGGCAGTGGTAGCTGCAACAGCAACCGGAGGGTTTCTAGAAATAATCCCCACTGCTGTGATTGTCAGGACTGACTGAGGGGGGACTGAGCAGAGAGGGATAATGAGAGTAAAGCTCCTCTGGTGTTTAGGTGGGTCAGAACAATGAAATGGGAACATTTTTGACAACAGTTTGGTCAAAAACAAAATGCAGAAAAAGAGGCGTGTAGTCAACTTTCTATCTAAGGCCATCTGCAACGTGTAATGAATGTCTGCAGGAGAAACAAACTTCGGAAACATGATAACAGAAAAATATCAAAGATGACTACTTATGTCTGTTTAATACTTTGTGTTAATGAAATTTGGCAATGGTTGTTTACTGATTCTCACTGTTTTCAAACCTGTACATTATTTTTTTCCTCAGAGAAAGATGATAGCAGCGATTGCACACCTCCGGTAAACCTACAGTGCTGCCACTGTTCTCTCTTCTGATTATTCAGTCAAACTGTCATGCTGTGTATTTACAGTTAAACCAAGTGTAGGTTGTTATCATGGTTGGACAACACCCTCACTCTTCTTGTAGTGTTTTATTTAAACAGCTCTTCTGTACACTGTACTGTCATTTTTTTCTCTGTGGTGTATCATACAATATTCATTATAGAAACTAATTTTTATTTTAACATTTTGAAATATGGCACTGAGATTGAACTGACTAAATACAATGATGGTGTCCTTCTCAAAACTCCATCATATAATACATTTCATGTTCATGTAAGTTTGTATTGAATGCCACTGTGGACTTTTCAGTCCTCTGATCTATTGTTAGTTTTACCTCAGCATAGCTGCATACCACACGGGCATTTCCTTTCAAAATGTTATCTTTCCTCATTCTTTTAGGTCTGTTTGTAATTGTCATTCTTTTGAGTGATTTCTTTTAAGTAAACAACAACAAAAAAAAATCTACACGCTTGGTTTCCTTTGTAAAGCTTCAAAGACATTATATTTGCAATCCCACCCTCTTAAACAATACATAATTCATATCATTTGGTTGTTTAGCTGCAAAATGTGGGGAAATATGGGACAAACACAAGCTAAAAGCACCAGCTCTCATCCTCCAAACACACAGCTCTGTGTTGGAGAAACTGCACCTTGAGAATAAAACATTGCAGACTCATACAACAGCATTATATGAACTAGAAACACTATTAAATGTGTAAAAGAGTGAACACAAGAACAAATACAAAGCCCCATTAACAATGAAAATAAAACGCAGCTTTTTTATAGCTGTTTGCAAATTATCCCCTGCAGTTGGTAAAAACAGCCACCAGGAGGAGCCTCCATTCAATGTGTTAATCACACTAACTACATAGCAGAGTGCACGGCAGAAAGACACTTTACCTCTTTATTTTAAAGGGGTTCAACATCTTTACTTGGTACATTATCAAAAAACAACTCATTGTGCCTTTAAACCATTGGGTGATAAGTCACCTACTTATTGCATAGTAGGCACTTTTTCTGCTGATGGTTTGTCATGTTTAAATCTTGTTATAATTTCTATATTATTACATTACATTTTTTCAAAGTGGCGAATTCCTTTTGTCTGCCAAGAAGAGTGTATGTGTGTATGAGTGTGAAACCCAACAGTGTTTGACAGTGCTGGTCTGTCTGAAGTTAGTGTGGTATTGCTAACATAAACACTCCCACAACAATCAGATACACAGCAATGTGGCAGAGACAACTCAACTATGACGAGGGCTCACTCAGCTTTACTCTGAAGTATCAGATAAAGTGTATGTACAGGATTTAGATTGGGTCATGTGATTATAGTGTCAGACTGATAACTTTCACAATAACTACTGAAACAAAAAGACCTGTTCATGTAAATTATATAAACAAAAATTATATCAAGATGCAGCAGTTTGTAATACAAGACTGAACTAAGTGTGGCTTTCTTAAGGAAATATATAGTAACACAACATTATAACAATAATGGCAATGCATCACCATGTCAGATAATAGTACCAGGGTTGATGACATCTTTCTGACATACTTCTTCTTTACATACCTTATTAATTTCAGCCCTGAGATATGCATACTTTAAACAGCTTTTTTGAGCTGATGTAACACCATGTGTAATCGTATGGGGATGAGGATTCAGCAGTATACAGTTAGCATGACCCCAGACATGTGAATCACCACCCACATTTCAGATCTGTTCAGTGATTCCAGCATAATCAATTGCTGTGAATTGAAATGATAATTTATACTTTATATTTATATATATTGTCAAGCTAGTAAACAGTGCAGTGGGGCTAAACCGCTTGCTGCTTTAAAAGGAATCAATCAATTATTAAATCAGCAATACACATTAATAGATCAAACTTTGCTTTAAAATATCTATATGTAAATTGTGCCTATAGTCTGTGAACATATAACATGAGTATATTATATTCAATTCTGTCTCCATTGATTTATTTTATAGAAGAAGAACCATTCTCCTTTTTACCGTTTTAGCTTAGAGTTTAAAGTTGGACATTTGACTGGGCAGGCCATAACATGCAGTCAGTAACAATGTGCAGAACAGTCTGTGAATTTTAGTAATATCAGATTCATCAAGTGGATTGCTTTAATACTATTACTTGAGTGTTTGAATGTGCTAAAATTAAATCAAATACACTGCAACACAGTCACATGTGAAGGCCTCATGGAATCCAAGGATACAGCCTCTGGTTGAGTCATGACACCAGAGTCTACATCAGACAATGTAAAACATATAAAGTTTGGATCTTCTAGCTGGTCTAGAAGCTTGTGCAGGGTTACACTGTTGCTTTGAGATAAATGTTAACGTCAGATGCTGATGGTGCAACAGGAAATGTTATGGAAACACAAGAGAAACTTCAATTCATCCTTCATACACCTCAAATGTCTGTACATCCACAATCCATCTGATAGCTGTAGAGATACAGTACTGTGCAAAAGTCGTAGGCAGGTGTGAAGGAATGCTGTAAAGTAAGAATACTTTCAAAAATAAAAAATGTAATTGTTTATATTAATCAACTTACAAAATGCAAAGTGAGCAAACAGAAGAAAAACCTAACCCAAATCGATTTTTAGTGTGCCCACCCTCCACCTTCAAAACAGCGTCAATTACTCTAGGTACAATTGCACACATTTTTTGTAGGAACTGGGCAGGTAAGTTGCCCCACATCTTGGAGAACTAACCACAGATCTCCTGCGGATGTAGGTTGCCTCAAATCCTTCTGCCTCTTCGCTTAATTCAAGACAGACTCAACTGTGTTAAGATCATGGCTCTGTGGAGGCCATACCATCACTTCCAGGTCTCCTTGGTCTTCTTTACGCTGAAGATAGTTCCTAATGACATTGGTTATATGTAATAAATTTGGGGCCAATCAGACACCCCCCTGATGGCATTGCATGTATGGTTATGTTGTTTGGCCATGTTACCACATAGGAGGTGTGGCCTTTTTGGCTGCAGTTCTTTCATGACCACTTGTGGTTAGACTTCTCTGCACAGTAGATGGGTATACCCGGGTCACACTAGTCCTGAACTGAAGGCACTACTGGACATTTTCCAGTTTCGAAGGGAAGTAAGTATAATGTGTCAGTCATCTGCTGCACCAAGTTTCCTTGTCCAACCACTGCATCTACAGTCATCAACATTGCCTGTTTCTTGGTGCTTTACAAAAGAGCTTGAACAGCACATCTTGAAACCCCAATCTGTTTTGAAATCTTTGCCTGGGAGAGGCCCTGCTGATGCAATATAACTACCTTGTGACTTATTACTGTGCTTAATCTTGCCATGGTGTATGACTGGTGACATGAAATGGTTTTCCATAACCACACCTTGGTAGAAGAGTTTGGATGTTCTCACCCAGTTTTAATCCTCCTATACAGCTGTTTCTTTTCAGTGTTTCGACCTACATAAGAAATTGATGATCATTAGCACCTGTTTGGTATGATCAGTTAATCATACTCCTGACTATGATCCTATGAAATTTGTGACTTTGTATAAGTGTACCTAAAAGAACTGATACTGTTTTGAAGGAAAAGGGTGGGCACACCAAATATTGATTTGATTTAGATTTTTTTTCTGTTCGCTCACTTTGCATTTTGTAAACTGATAAATATAAACAATAAATGTTTTATTTTTAAAAGCATTCTTACTTTACAGTATTTCTTCACACCTGCCTTAGAATTTTACACAGTACTTGTGCTACTTATTGTAGTTTGAACCAAAGTGGAGGAACAATCGATTCTGCCAAACCTACAGCCACAATACTGGAATAGTAAGATAAATTGATGATATTACATGTTGGCTTTTTAACAGAGGAACGTGTTTAAGAAACACCCCTCAGCATTTCATATAAATTCACAACTCTCTTGCAGCTGACCTGGACCTACAAGACAAGAACTTAATTTTACTCAATGCCAAACCATACCTGAATGACAACAACACTCCATGCACAACTCACCATGGACACACCCTTGCATATGCAATAAATGCTACAAAGGTAAATATATGTTTGACCTGATATTCTGAGTATAATCTCTATTTGTTGAGCTGACAGGCAGTGCTCAGAGGTTTTAGGCACAAAGGTAATGTAGACTTATCAGTGCAGCTTTATCAACTCAACAAACAGGCCTCTCTTGTAAGCTCTCAAACATAAGCACATGCACACATTCACACACCACCCACATGCCGTGTAGACAGACACACACACTTAAAAGATGCATGGAGGCTTACTTGCTTTATTGGTTTCAAAGTTTCCTTCTTCAAAGGGGAATACACATACCAATTAGTCAGCACTATAACTTTGAGTGACATTTTTTGTCTTCTTGCTATTCACCTGCTGTTCACAATCTCATCACTTCACTATCTCTGGCTGAACAGTACAGTCAATAAAACACCAGTATAATGTGCATTTGCACTAATAAAGCACGTAATAAAGCCTTGGATATTTGATAGCCAACATGCTGTGGACATTAATAACAATGCTTTCATGTTTCCTCTGTGAAATTTCCACTGGATTTTGTTCATTCTCTGGTCAATTAGCATTGCGCAAATGGCAAATAGCAAAACTATTCCACTTCAATCTGATTACACAAATCTCAAAAAAGGCTACATATTAATACTATAATATGATCTAATATGTGCATTCATTACTTTCAGCTAAACCTACTTATATTAGAGGTAGTCAGGGTGAGAAACCCATCAATTCCAATATATTGTGATGCTGCATTACAGTAACATGGAAAGGTTGGTGTCTGTCAACCAATAGCTTGGAAATACCAACTCAAAGTTTTAGGAAGTAGGAAGTTAAGGTATTTGACAACAGATTACCACTTCTGCGTGACAGATACAGGTGTAAGTAATTATACTTTAAACAAAAACAAACAAAAAAAACAACACTGCCATTGCAGGTTTCTATTTTAAGGCTGTGGCTGGTAGTGTAAACATAGAGTTCGTAAGCACAACGTGTTGCCTTAAATGAACTGAATCACACAGAAAACATCAGCGGTGACGGTTTTCAAACTAGAGGCTGTTATTCACATGTGACGTGAACGCACCCGATCTCCACTCTGGACACGCGCCCACCAGCCAACTGTCGAGTCAGACAGAGACAACCAGGCAGTTACCGGAGGTCAGATTCTGCCTTCAGATTAAAAGCCCCAAATTGTTCACGTTTCAATTTGCGTCGAGTTTGTTGAGTAAATAGTTCACTCGGGATCAGGCTTAACGTTAGTTTGTAAGAGCCTTGTTGCCTCGAATCGTGCTAGTAACGTTACGTAGTTGCGTACTTATTAGCTAACATTAGCTTTGTAGGAGCTAGCTTACATTTGCTAAATAATGGACACCTGTTCTCATGAAAAACAAATGTAGTTGTGCAGTAAGTTTTTTTGTGAAAAAGTTAGTTTCTACTGTCTCTCTAGTTTGCGTTAGATAACTTTAGGGCTTTCTGCTGTCTCACCAGCAATGCTTATCATTAGTTATCATTAAAATAGCTTAAATAGCATAGCTCAATCATGACGTACGTTAACTGTCACAATGCTCTCATCCTTCAATCATCCTTGAGCCTGCTTAAATATACCATTACAGTAAGCTTTGTGATGTATTTGCATAGTTCTACGCTGACTTTGGGTTACTTTTGATTTTTTTTCCTGGTTATAAACGAACATTGTGTCCCATAAACATAAAAGATAGGAAAATTAATTAAATTTAAAATAGTACTGCGCCAAGCCAGATAACAGATGTGACGTTCACGTTCGTGATAACATTAGTTAACAGTTAGTCAACGGTCAGTTATCAACGTAAGATATTCTGCTTTTCTCGTCGTCATTTGTTCATTGTTTATGATCGCTTATCAAGGCTTTTCTGTAATCTGTATCTTTTTCGGCACCACCATCCTGTAACGTAACTAGCTAATGTGAGCCTGCGTATTTCGTACCGCGTGTAAACATAACCATTATATTGGACTTCTTGAAAGGCGAGACCGGAAACCTTGTTTTTTTTAACCGTGTTGTGCTTGACAGGCTGATCCCACCAACTCGCACCGCCACAACAGCTGGGGGAGGATTTCCGACCCAGTCACAGCGAAGATGGTGGCAGCTACAGGAGTGGAGATATTACGCTCGCCCGGATAAGACAGAAAATCAGCCACAAAACTCCCGCTTTGTTTCTGTTTTATTTACCCCCAACTCCAGCAGAGAGCTATATCAGAGGGGGAAAGGGAGGCAACCAGCGGCGGACGGAAGAGGACGCACAACAGCCAGAGCGCACAGTGTTGTGTTTTTTGGACACATGCATGCGAAAACTAGTGCTATCCAGACCTAAAGGAATTGGTTGAGACAAGGAGATAGTGCCGTGCGTGGGGCGTTTTTTTAATAATCCCGCCGAAGAGATATCTAAAAGTGTTCCTTTATTGCTCTGGGGATTTTCTACTTCTTGGCTCAGGGGGGAATGCGAAGGGAGGAAATCCAGCCTCAGCTCCAAATAACCAGAGACTCTTAACTGGGTCTCCTCTCCAAACGCAGGAAATACGGCCTGGGAAAAAGTTTGGGAGCTTTTGGAAACGAGAGGGGGCCTATCGCTGACGTTTTGCACGCGTTTTACGACGTGATTTTTCAGTTCTACGTTTTTTGTATTAAGATCTCCTGTTATTCCACTGAATAAGTTGAAGAAACTGATTCAAATGTTACACACCGTTGGTGTTGTTATTGCAAGAGTTTTGATCATCACTATTTATAGACCAGCCTGTTCCGACCGAGGCTGTTCCTCATAGCTGTATATTTTGCCAACTGCGCGCAACAAGTTGCAGACACTCCCAGCAGGGGCAAACCTACACTAATTTGGGCCAGCGTATGGTATTTTCAGCTCTTCTCTTTTCGGATTAGGCGTCTTTGAATAGTGCACACCCCTCCCCGACCCCCTCTTTAGAAGGCAGAGGGGGAATAAACGGTGGAGATCCGGAGAGGGAGTTCAGGAAAGGACGGGGCTGGATCCGTGGGAATAGGCCTGCTTGTCAGGCCTCTTATGATCTGGATCTTGGACTGGACAGGGCTCCAAAATAACTCAGTCTGGAATATTTTTAAGGGCCCACTGGAATAGAGATGGAAGGAGAATGTATGGATATAAGAAATGCAAATCCGTAGCACACTGAGCCATGCATGAGAAGGGATGTAGAGGAAGGTAAATTCGCCATAATTATCATTCACCTACTTTTTTAAATTAAAGGAATTAGCAGTTTGGCCACGTTTAACATTTAGGCACTTTAAAACATTCGAATAATTAAGTGAACTACTTTATGTAAAATGGTCTTAAATGAGGACCGAAATTATTACTTTCTACACTATATTTTTCTTCTAGTTTGATAATTTATGATGACGGAATTCATAATGTCAACAGATTTTTATTTTAGTACTAGTTTCTGTTCATAACGTCAATTATTGGGGTGTTTTTAAGAGGAGAAAGAAAGTGTAAATGGGCCATTTGTTGTGGAGATAAGAGGAACAGTGTAACTTTTGTAGTCACTTGCTGTGCACAACGCCAACTGTTGACAGCCTCTATCTGTGTCTGCTCGAGAAATGAAGCCTTGGAGCCGAGTGCTGTTTTTACACGCAAATAACGTTATTTCGGAATGAAGAAAAATCTGGGCATTTTTCCTGACGCCGTCTGAATTTGTAATGTCAGCAGTATCAAAATATTGCGCACATCCAAAGGAGGTAATTTCCAGTCATGTAACGTCAGGACTGACTTGATGAAGGCATAAAAACCCGTTGCATCACTAACCAGTCCTTTCCGAGAAGGATGTTCAATTCAGGAGGCAGAAAGAGTGATGACAGTGTTTTTACCGCAGCTGGAGAGAAAGCCGGGCTCAAACCCAGAGCCTCTTTGGAGAAGGATACATGTAATGTGAGTACTGACGCAAACCCGGGGTCGGATAATGGACTGCTCAAGAAACTGGAACGGCGCGTCTTGTGTGAGTGAATGTGCAGGCTGCTGTGTGCGTAGCAAAGACGTCTATGCCGTGCTCACCATTCATGCAGTGTGATTATTCCAACAAACACCTTTGCTGTCTCTCTCCCCCTCTGTCTGCCTGCCTGTCACTCTCTTGCCTTCGCCTCCTCCCTCTTCTCCGTGCCACATGTGCACACACGGCGCCCACGCACCGCGTCTAATTGCTTGAGCGCCATCAAAGGATATTATTAATATTTAACACCTCTCCCGCACCCCCTCCGCTTCCTCGTCACACCAGTCAATATGGCCACTCTGCAACATCACCGGCAGCTTCTCATGCATGGCACGGAAGTGAGCTGCGACTCCAGCGGGGATGGCGCCGTGACCGTGCGGATTACCAACAGCGCGCCACACGTGCATCAACATGAGCCACAGAGGGCTGCCAACAGTGGAGCTGGAGGATGTGGGACTGTGAGTAAAATGAACCCTAACCTCCACAAATACAGTATCTCTTCCAGCTGCAGCTCAGCAGACTCCAGACCAGCTGCAGCCTCCACTTCAAGGGTTCGCAGGAAGGTGCCGCCGCTCTTTGAACGTTCTGCAGCTCAATGCTGGGACCCCAAGTTTGATTCCTCCATCCTGGAGGAGGCGTGCCAAGAGAGGTGCTTTCCTCAGACACAGCGACGGTTTCGTTACGTGCTGTTCTACCTGGCAGTGGCAGCTGTACTCTGGGGGGTGTACTTTGGGGTCAATAGTGACCGCTGCAACCCCATGACCTTCCTAGCACCCACTGCTTCCTTTTTAGTCGTACTAGTGCTCCTTTTTTTGTTCACCTTGACCCAGCCCTACACATGGCTGTACAATCAAACCTCATTGCTCCTGATCGCGGTCACCTTTGCCATCACCTTAGCTCCACAGATACAGACTGCTGGCTACACTGAGCTTGAGTGGGCTGGTGGTGGGAATGCGTCATATATCACACCAGGCAAAGTAGCACCACCTCTAACCCCCTGCATCTCCCCTGTGGGCACCTTTTCCCTGTGCATGGAGGTACTGTTGTTGTTATATAGTGTCCTCCACGTCCGCCTTTATGCCTCTGTGATGCTCGGGCTCCTGTATTCTGTATTATTTGAGGCATTAGAATGGCTACCATTGCTTCAAAAGAGTTATGACACTACTGGATGGGGAACAGGGTTAGCGGGTTCAGTTTTTGATCGGGAAGAAGGCACCCTCCACTGGCTGGGCCCAGCCAAAGCCCTGCTCCACTTCTGTGCTCATGTCATTGGCATCCACCTGTTCATCATGTCAGAGGTGCGTTCCCGCAGCACCTTCCTCAAAGTAGGCCAGGCTATAATGCATGGTAAAGACTTAGAGGTGGAGAAGGCCTTAAAGGAGCGTATGATCCACTCGGTCATGCCGCGACGAGTTGCAGATGAGCTTATGAAGCAAGGTGATGATGAGGGCAGTGGTGAGAACTCTGGCAAACGTTATTCTTCTGGTGCCTGCTCTGCCTCAGCCATTTCAGTGGGTGGCGGAGGAAGTGGCGGAGCTTCACAAGCCCAAAGTGCCACAAACACCAAAAATCACCCTCACAACAATCACAAACGCAAGAAGACCTCCATACCCCGTGGACAAATAATCTTCCGACCCTTCAATATGAAACGCATGGAGCCCGTCAGTATCCTCTTTGCTGACATAGTGGGATTCACCAAAATGTCAGCTAATAAGTCAGCACCAGCCTTGGTGGGCCTTCTCAATGATTTGTTTGGACGTTTTGACCGGCTTTGTGAACTAACCTGTTGTGAGAAGATCAGCACTCTGGGTGATTGTTACTACTGTGTCGCTGGATGCCCTGAGCCAAGGCCGGACCATGCTTACTGCTGTGTAGAGATGGGCTTGGGCATGATACAGGCTATTGAGCAGTTCTGCCAGGAAACATGTGAGACTGTCAGCATGCGCGTTGGTGTTCATACAGGCACCGTCCTGTGTGGGATCCTGGGAATGAAGCGCTTCAAATTTGATGTATGGTCAAATGATGTTAATCTGGCAAACTTAATGGAGCAGCTGGGTGTGGCGGGTAAAGTCCACCTGTCAGAGGCAACTGCCCGTTTCCTGGATGACCATTACCAGAGAGAGGATGGGCGGGTGGTGGAGAGAGCTGGACAGAGTGTTGTGGAGAAACTGAAGGGTAAGTAGCTCTTCACCTTTGACCTCCTAATGAGTCATCCACATAAACTGAAAGTCACGGTGGAGAGGTTAAATATTTAGTCACAAAAATTCAAGACATTCACAGATAGAGAATCACTGGTTTTGGACACATGCTTTACTCAACAATGGTTATCACCTTAAAATATGTATTTGCAATGAAAAGAAAGCTATGTTTATCTTTAAAGTAAACTGAACTTGATCAAAGGCAAAAATATAATGATAACAAGAAGAGGAGGGCATTGCATCTGAGTGAAGTCATACATGTAGAGGATAAAGGCTCAAAGCCTACATTGTCTGAACATGTACACGTTAGCACGTGGTCATCAGGGTTGAGTGGGGTCACTGCATGCCTAGACAACACAAAAATATGTTATCTGACCAGTTATTCCTGTTGAAACAGTGTACCGACAGAAGCAGGAGATCAGGCTACAAGATTAAGAGATTAGAGCACCAGGAAGAGAGAAATGTTTTGGTTTACATCAATTGCATATCATTCAATGTTCAGTAGCGGTTAATGAATATCAAATGGCACTGTTATTACCTGTACAATTCTTTATAAAAATCGCCAAAGCAATCTAAGTCTGTGTAATGTGGAACACTCTGTTTGTACATTTAATACAATTAATATGCTCAAGGACATACATCACCCACTCTATAATAACCTTAATTACCTTATGCAATTAAGGTCCTTATATTATCAGTGATTTTGTATAAATTTGTATAAACTGTATTTTTTGTTATTTTGGAGCAGCACTCTGCAGATTTATTTTGGAGCTTCATATTTGAATGTCAGGGGCGCGTGTCATTGAGATTAGAACATTTAATCTCCAAATAAAACAAATGGATTTGCAATCCTCACCACAGACGAATGCTGACAAATCACATTGTGACACTATTAATGGATATACATGGTACAAGGCTGACAGGACAAATATGCATTTTGATTATACAGCAGAGAGGGCACTTAATTGACTGTGACTCACACATAAGGCTGATATATTTGATGATTTATAGTCAGGTCCTCTCTTGGATAAAATACAGTTTTGAAGAATTCAAAAATCAGTTTAGTCCAATTCAAAGTGTCCAACCTCCGTGGGCTGTTTAGCCTCTGTCAAAGCTAACAATAAGTGCATGGGTTGATTCATATCTCAGACTGTGTTTGTGGTTGTTGTGGTTGGCTAGAATGTTTGAGCTGGAGACTGCAGGTGATAAGTAAAGAGCTGATCGGCTTGGTCTTGTTTTTTTTTTTTAGGTAGGTACACAGCCAAATTTTATTGGGCTAAACAGGTGTTCATCACATCACTCCCACCACTTATACAATGCAACTTAGTGGTGGGAGGGTGCAGAGATTAGACAGAGAGCAGACAGAGGGTAAAGGATGTGGAAAGAAATTTGACTTGGCTGTCTGAAACTTGTCCAACATCCACTGCTCGTATTGAGTCCTAACACACACACATACACACAAACACACTCAGTCTGTCTCAATATTCTCTGGAAGGCAGCTTCAATGGAACTAATCTCTCCAGCAGGGAATTCCTCTTGGGCCATCTAATCTTAGGTCTCTTGCAAACAGTCTGTCTGTTCTATTGTCAGGCCTTATGTCAGAGTGTATTCACACTCGGCTCTAAATGGTGCCATCACTCTGTTTTCAGACTGGTGGACAGTGACTGAGTGAGATGTTGACACGCAGCTTTTGTTGAGGGAGAGAAAAGGGGGAGAGGCATCTACTTTTCTGCTGAAACAGGGACCACCTACAGTTTGCTGCTCAGAGAAATAGATGGCCATCACAGTTTGCTTCTTTAGCAGAGAGAAAGATGGGTTGACATTGTTTTTTTTGTTGAGAAATGAACATGGTTATCGAGTAAAATCCATCCACTTCTTATTGAGAGAAAGTTGTCAAAATCAGATACTCAGTCATAAAGCTATTCCTGTGTGGGAGTTAATAGGCAGGACGATCAAGCTCAATGATCAAATCAGTTTTTGTAGGTGTTCATGAATATATTTATTTATTTATCATTTGCGATAGATTTGTTGCTCCACCAGAATACCCCAGGTCTTATAAAACACATTTCCTTCAGAAGACAAAATTCTGTCTTTGTTTCTGAATTGTTACAATTGAGAGCTGCATTTTTTTCACAATTTATAGTGTAGATCCAGGCTTTCTGAGGATGTTAGTTTCAGTATTACTGGCACTGCCACTTGATCATTTCATTTCACAGTTCTTATTGTCCTCCACTATCAATGCAAATCAAACTGTACCCCATCTCTATTGCTTTCCATTCTCCTCTTCTCTTCTATTCAGAACACATCTCTAATACCTAGTCAGTCATTTGGTTTGAAAAGAGGTTATCCAGCAGTTAATAATCTCCAGCACATTCAATAGTGGACTTTGCAAAATGGTAGATGTTATAAATCACAATGTCTCAATTAAATGTCTCTCACCATCAGTAACTTTCTGTATTTTCATGACTGATAAACTGGTATGTTCCTTTAATTCCCCACCTCTCTGTCTGTTGAATCTTCAGTCTTCCTGTCCTTTGCTTTACATCTTTCTCTGTCACCATTCTTTTCCTGTTCCATCTTTTTCCTTCTGCTTTTCCTCATCCTTTTTGTGTTATCACATTCATTGCCTCAGTCTCTCACCTGTCACCCAGGCCTGTACATGTGGTCTGTTGTGTAACACCCCTTTAGTGCTGTCTGTCTGTCTTTAGTCAAGGCTTTGCTACAGATCCCCCAACAGGCCGAATGATACCACGCTTTTAACCAGTCTTCCTCTGCTAGTTCCTAAATACCCACCTCCCTGCTTTCCTCTGAACAGCACCAACTAAGCAAACCAAGCTTTGTATGGCTATGAATACAGCCAACTGGTAAGTTATTGTATTTGTTTGTAGAATCAGAAATGCACTGTATCTCTCTGGATTATAGAGGGATGCATTGACAGAAGATCTCTCATCACCGTTAAGTATGTGTAATGAAGATTTTGTCAAAACACAACTGCCAATTCTTACCCATCTGCTTTATGTATTTCATGAACGATTACACTGCAACTGACAAATACAGTAACTATGCTGGTTTGCAGTGAGGAATTTGAATACTAAGCAAAATAAGCAATATTTTCATGCTTCACAGTAATTTAAAGGAAGATGATTAGTTTAGTGTTGTTAAAGTTTGAATTATGAAATACACTGTAGAAGAATATTATGTACACTAAATATAAGGCAAACAAGATGCAATAAAATGTAAAAAGGAAAAACAAAAGAAAAGATAAATTTGGGAAAAAAAAATTAAAACTGAACATATTAGGCTGTACTCAAATATCACATGAGAACAGTTAATCTGAAAAAAAGGCTACATAATAACACACTGACAGTATGTTATGGAATAAGTAACTACTAAATTAAACCTTTTTATCATTTGCAATGTTATTATTTGCAACAATTAGTGAAAATACTATCAATAAATATGTTAATCTATAGATTTAAGTAAAAAAGGGCTACCTAGCAGCTATGGAGGGAGCACAAGCAAACTTCACTGAAGATGGCAGCAGGTAGGACATTACATATTTTACATATGCATCAGGATTTCCAATACTACTTGTAAAATGACATGAAATAAATTCATCACATATTGTTGAATTGTATTGTTACATATACTGCCATATTCAGTAAGTTGCATTAAAAGATGCAATTTATATTTAATATCTAGAAAATTAGGACATTAGCAAATTAACTTGAGTAAGTCTCTCTCATATCTGCGCTTATAGTTTCTCCTGTTTGTCTCATGAGGATGCTGTCCTTAGTTTTCCCTTTACCTTCACTTTGCCTTCACTCCCACATACTACTCTCATTTAGTGTCGTTAATGATACAACGATGTTTACATCCTCAATTTACATGCTTTGCCTCGTATCTGAAGCTGTCTGCTGCTACGGCTCTGGTCTTCTCCATCCCTTTCTGTGTGCACAAACAAGTCCATCCTTCCAGTCCAGTGTGTTGCACTGGGAAGTCTGTGCCCTCGGGCTGGTTAGTCTGTGCTAAATCAAACGTGTCACCTAAATATGCACCGGCAAATGGCAGATCCTTAACCATAACCAGGCTAGGCTCAGTGGGTTATGGGCTCTGCTATTCTACACTGTTTGGCTCTATCTGCAGTTTCTGGTAAAGGTAACATTTTAACTGTCCCACATGAAATTATTTCACTTCAGTTACACCTCACTGTTGCTCTATAGTCAATAGTTAGAGTTAATTTCACTGTGAAACATTTGTTTCCATCACAAGTAGCCATTTGCTTTGTAATGGTTATGTTACCAGTTCTCTTGATTAGCTATTCCTTCTTTACAGTCGGAGCTTGATGAGCCTTTCCTCCTTTTTTCTCCCTTGAGTATTGGAAAATACACATCTCCATCACTGTAATATGCTTTGCTCATTGTCCCAAGGCAGATCTAAAAAAATTAAAAAAAATTAAAATACTTTGGTAAGTTTGTGTGAAATTCTGCTGAAACAGGAACTTAAAAAGTAAAGTGGTGGAGACAAACAATAACTTCTGAAATGTTGAAGGATTCTTGGCTCATTGATGCCTCTTAACAACAGAGAGAAAGTGTCTCACTTAACACAATATTGACATTTTTCCAGGTGCAGAAGTCACTGATGAAATAAGTTGCATTATAACTACTATAAAGGTCGATTGATTCGGCTCTGTCCGTATTTCATGACAGGAGCCTGATCCCTAACAATAGTAACTAACATTATTGTGACTATTATAGGCCTGGGTTAAAAATCAGATATTCTATACATATGTATATTCATAGAGGTTGTAAGGTTTTGAACATGTGGTATTCATTATCCATTAAAATATTGATACCCTTGACAACTAGGCAGTCAATATAGCACTGACACATTACTGGTTTTCTAGTCTGTAAAGCCATGTGTTTAACTAAATATTTAATGAGCAGATCAATGGAAAATTTGACATCATCAGCACTTTGATAGACAATAGCCATTTTAAAATCAGAACCTGTGTGTGTTTGCATTTGTTTGTGGTTTGTGTGTGTGCGTGTTATAATGTAGATAAGACAATGAGGACATAAAACCAAATGACTGATCAAAGTCTCTGTGCCTTTAGATACAGAAAAAAACATACAGAGATATAGCAAGGGGGATAGAACACTATTTAAAAACTTTAACTTTTTTAAAAATGTTTTTGCAGCGCCCCTGTCTTATATATACTCACCAACCTCAGTGTGTCCTCTGTATGTATCCTTTGTATGCTCCCCTGTGTGTGTGTGTGTGTGTGTGTGTGTTATATGTGCTTCTGTACAAGAGCAATGCTCTGTGTAATGTTGAGAAGAGACAGTTGCCCTGAGGTGTGTGACCCAACATGGTGTTGTTTCATCCCCACTACTCGTACCTCATTGGTTTTCAACAATACTGTCACTAGATGGTTCTAAGGTCAACTGTAATTGTTTGGTGGTCTTGCAAGTGTACCTGTGTGTCTGTCTGGGTCTGACATTGTGTTTGATAAATTTGAACATGTGATGCTGAGGAGTGACAATAACCTAGGAGGAATTTACTGGTGAATGAGACAGGCAGGGCAAGATCACAAGTTGTGATTGTCACAGTGGTAATCAGCCACAGAAGAAGCATTTTCCCTGGAACCTGCGTCTTTACCCAAGGTGTGACAGTTATTCCTGTGGCAGGAAATTAAAAGAGAATCATGTTTAATCCGTCACTAATCACGTCCAAACTGGGCTTCATGTGACTTGATGGTGACAACTGGCAAAAAGCAGTTTTAAAATTTGTCAAGTTCATCAATAATATCAACGAATCTTCAAGTTGCATTTATTCATTATCAATGCCAACTATTTTCCAAAACACACTATATGAGTTGTCCTGCCTGAAGAGATTGTCATTTTACTTGCCAAGTGAGATATTTTTATTTACACTGTATGGAAAGCTCACTCTACACTTGGCATTGCACACTGCAAAAAGACAAAGTTTCATAAAATTTTAAGACATTCAAGACAGAAAGACAAGACAAAAAACCATGATCAGTGTTGTTCTCCCCTGACTTTTAGTGCAAATATAGACACTGTTCAAGAGTGACCCTGCAATCATTTACATTATGCACATCTACGGTACTATATTAGGGACTGTACATCCTAATTCCATTATCATTAATGCAGTGCGCCTGTTCCAGAGAGAGAGAGAGATATGATCTGACGGTGAATCATAATTTAACAGTGACAGCCAGTAGCTAATGAACCAGCAGAGGAGAGGAAAGGGCAGAAACATAAGCTTGCAGGGCATAGCAGGAGCTTTCTGCACACAGTCTGATTTCTTCTTTCCTCCCTCATCTCTCACACTGTCCAAATAGACCTTTAATAACCCCTCCTGTCATCCTCTCTATCTCTCTCTCTCTCTTAATGTCTCTGTAGTTTCACATACTCATTATTTTTCCCACACTGTTGTCTTATTAACTTTATTTTCTTCATCCAACCCACATATTTCACTATAAGTTTATTATTCCTAATGCTCCAGAATGTATTGAGTCAAATGTTTAAGTGTGTGTGTGTGTGTGTGTGTGTGAGAGAAAGTGAGTGAGTAAGTGAGTACATGAGTGTGTGTGTGTGTGAGAGAGAGAGAGTGAATTTGTGTGTTGAGTGTTGATAAGAGTACTCAACCCTGTCCTGGCCTGATTGCATGTGTAGTGCTCACATATGCGCAGCCCAACACATACACCTAATGTCTCATGATTCTTTTCAGGAAGTTTGCTGTCCATATAATACACGTTTCTATTTTTGGCCCTGGTCTGCATTATTTCTGTAATTTAAAAAAATCCCAAACATATGAGTCACCCGCTTGTGTTGTATTTAATCTATTAACAGGTCTGTCCAGTTTATCCAGTGTGTTTGTATGCACGTCTGTGTGAAATAGACCAAAGGTTGCACATGTTTATGTTTTTATATGAGATGTCATTCAGGGAAAAATTACATCACAGTAAAGACACATTACGTTGCCTTTGCACAAGTTTGTGTACATTTGCCAATTATTACTTCTTAACCAGATGAAGTCATGTTAGAAATTACTAGATCGTGGCTTGTTACAGGTGGATTCACACCCTATCTAGTATCATTTGCTGTTTTATCACAGACAAGTGACTTGCGTTTTTTTCATTGGCACCGCCCTGCTGTAGTTTTTGCCCGGGCAGCAAACTTTGTGGCTTAAAACACCCAGCCAAATAGATATTGATAAAGCTGGCAAGAATAAACACAGGTTATGTGAATTCAAATGCTCTATCAGTGCAGGAATGTTGAACTCTGCCTTGTCATGCACATTGCTGGTTATTAAATGCTGGGTAGTCCTGATAATTCACTTCCTGTGGACTCAAGGCCTGTCTTGCATACCTGTCATACTGTTACTAATTGACCAGCTCATACAGAATGTATGACTGTTAGAATAGCAGGGGTCAAGAATCAAATGTGTGTCTGGGTGTGTGTCAAAGCTGTGTCATGGCTCTCTGTTTAACTTTGTTTTGGGTTCGCACATGGACTACATGTATTTCTGTACAACATATTACCTGCTAGTTATTCTTTCTTTTTGTGTTATATGACAACTGTTTGAAAGTGTAGTTCTGCGACAGCTGTGTGTGCCAGTGTGGCAACAACAGCTGGTCATCTATCTAGTGTGTTCGTGTGCATGGGTGTGTGTATGCCCACTACAGTACTCTGGAGTGGTGCTGTGTTAAACGGCTCTGAATAATAGATACCGAGCGCAGCCTCAAGCCTGTTAAAAAATCCATGAGCTTCCTTTGCACTGGTTTTTATTGCTGAAGTGCTTATAAGAGTGGAATGAGAGTTGCCACAGTAGCCTGTGGGGAAAAGTAAGGATGACATTTGGGCAATCACAAACTTGATGCGTCAAGGTGTAAGCAAAGAAAGGGAAACACTTTCAGATGAATGACATCGCTCAAAGCTCTACAGGGCTCAGTACAAAACACTGAAACACTGAAAACAGTCTAGAAGATGTGTAGTGACATCTTTTAACAGTTTACAGTACATGTTTGTTTAATTGTTGCATTGGACGAAATACATTGTCCTTTTAAAGACTTAGAGTGTCCCACAAAATCCGAGGACTATGAATAATTTTTATAGAGACGATTGCTTTGTCTCCAAGTTCATTAGAGCTGTCCTGTATGTTTGACATGTGTTTTGTGATAGCTTAGTGCTTCTTATGATGGAGTGTGGTAGTACCAGTTTAACTGACCCGATAAATGTGTGTGTGACTTCACTGGCTGTCAGGTCTGTTGGCAAGGTTTGCCAACTTGCCTTTAACTTGTGTGCATTAGTCAATAATTTCCTTTTTTCCCCAGAATGCCCTTTGGTCTCAAAGTAGCAAAATGAAGCAGTTTTGGTTAGTATTTGTAGGTGGGGAATGAATACTGGAGTATAGCAAGAGCTAGAGAGTTAGGAAGAAGGCAGAATTGATGTCAAGAAAGAATTCATTTTTCTTGACCTGGAGCTACTAATGTGTTTTTCTTTTGAAATATTGAAAGAATATATCACTAAACAACAAAGTTTCAATATTCGATTTACAAAGTAGCATTTAGGCAAGATGTCAGTCAAGTCCTTAAATATACAGCATAAACAATGCAGTTCCCCGGTGGTCTGTGAATAAGGAGAGTCGTCTAAAGACAGAGGGAAGAACAGCAGAGAAAGGAGGAGAGAGCAAGGCAGAAGAAGGAGCATATTTTATGGTCCTTTCCCAAGGATTTCCCACAGTCTAGTTTAGGGCAGTGGAGGGAGGTGTGTGTATATGTGTGTGTGTGTGTGTGTGTGTGTGTGTGTGTGTGAGAGAGAGAGAGAGACAGAGACAGGAGGCATCGTGAATCCATGTTGTACAGCAGAATGAATCACCCAGTTCAGCGACTGTTTGACTCCAATGAGACCATGCAATTCAAGTGCACTTGTGTTATGGGAAGAAAAGGACCTTATAAGGATGATAAACATCTGTCACTCTGCAGCATTTTAATACCATACACTGTGAGGCTGTGTGTGTGCTCAGAGTTAAGATTTTGCCAAGAAGTGTGTGCACATGCATGAAACAAAGTGACGTGTCAGTCGTCATTGGTGTCCTCTTTGCAGTGGGACCAAGGTTGGTCATTTCTCGCTCAAGGACTGTTGCTGCCGCCGCCGCTGAGCAACAGCTTCTCTGAGAGGAACTCAGTGCCTCTGTGAACTGACATGCCAAAATGTCTTTTAACAGCTGTGTATGTGTGTGTGTATGTGTGTGTTTATCAGAGTGACGCAGCGACAGGCGGTGTGCGTCACTGTTCCTGTCAACCCACTGCACTACATGTCACCCCCACACTCCCCTGCAGACACACACACACTTGTGGGACCTTAAGAGGGAAGAGCCATTGATAAACAGATGGTGATGAAAAGGGATTTATACACTCTTGAATCTTTCTTGCTTTATTAGATAGATGTAATTGTAGTGGAGATGGGGGATTACAGGGGTTTGAGTAGTATTTAGATTTTTATCTAAATAAATGTATTTATTTATACTTTTATCAATAAGTTGTTTAACCCACATTCCAGTTCATGTCATGTTATTTTAGCAACCACCCCACCCAGTATGTATAAAGAAAAAACCTCTTGATTTTCACCAGATTTTGTACAGTTATAAACCTGTGAGTAATATTGTTTGAGGACGCATCACTTCGCCAGCATTGCTTTTTTTATACTTAACTAAACATTGGTGGCATAATGTTGTAATGTCAACGCTGCTGTGGTAAGCGTGGTAACGTGTAACACAGCAGCAGCTAAGGTGATAAAGCCGAGTTCAGACCAAAGATTTGCAACAAGACTATACGAGACGGTGTATCGTTTCCATGGCAACAACTCTCTGTAATTTACTGTTCTGTTCTGAGACTGCCTGCAGTCTCTGTAGTGTCTTAAAATATGAATCAGGATTCTAATTGGAGCTAACATGCTCTAGTAGTGTTTCAAGAATGGATGAAATAATAAATGCAAAAGTTGATTCGCTCTAAAAACGTTCTAAAGCCTGCCACTGGTGGTGCCTTCAGCTGGCTTGGCTGGGGCTGAGACAAACCAGCTCACACTGCTGCAACTTTTCCCTACAATGGTCTAAATGTTTTTTTTTTTCCTGTCACAGCTCTTTGGTCTAAACTGGCTAAGCTTGCCTTAACATACACTATGTGCAGCAACATTGCCGTTTATAAAGGCAGGTGTTCAGGTGCTTCAACTAAGCTGTGCAGATTTATTCCCCATATATAACATATAGTTGTAACCTGCTTCTTCTTCTCTCTCTTTCAGTTGAACTGCTGCTAGCCTAATTTTTAATACACCAGTGGTGGGTCTCATACATAACATATCATCAAAATATCATACCCGTCCTGTCCTGACAACTCCCACCTTTTACACGGACACTGATTTGCCTTTGGTACTGACAATGTCTCTGAAGCTGTCTTAGTGATGGATCAACAACAATGCCCCATACAGCGTTTATACATTTTCTACAAGAGTTAGGCAAACAGTTAGGCGAAATAACGATGCATTATTCCCACCTTGTACAGGCTCTGGGGCTTTGGTTCCAGTTAAAGCCAGTTCTCAATACGCTACCCAAGGGATGATGTGACAAAGGTCTTCTGTTTGACTCAAGCCTAAGCCTAATCATGGCCATGCACTATATGATTCACCAAGCTGCTTAGATGCTTCATGAAATCCCTAGGGTATGATTTGAAAAAGAGATAGAAGGAGGAAAGGAAAGGAAAGGAAAGGGAAGGGAAAGAAAAGGGAGTTAGTGAGGAACTCCCTTGGCTGAAATGATGGCATAAAAGAGGGAAGGGAGGAGGGAGGGATGGATGGATGGGAGGGAGGAATGGGTATTTGAAGGAGGATCGTGTGAGAGTCTCTTCCCTTGGTTCCATCAGCGTGTCCAAATATGGAGGCATCTGCTATTGCATGAGGCCTGTTCTCAAGACCCACCACTGACCAGGGAGAAAAGTGGAGGGTAGGGAAAGGAGGGGGTTAGAAAAAAACCCCAGAAGGACCAGTGGGAGAAAGTTTAAGTGAAAGGAAGATTGCTGAAAAAATGAGAGCCTGAGACAACAGAGACAATACAGAGTAACTGGATGGATAGGTAGTGAGAGGTGGCAGGAGATGAAAGGTTTGGCAAGACAAAAGAGAAAAGTTGAAGGCGAAGGTTAGAGTGATAGTTGAGGAGAAGTTAGACAGTTGGAAGGCCAAGTCTGCAAAAAGGGTAAAACAAGTAGAAGTCTATTTTTAGTGCTTGGAGTTGTTTATTTTCTGACTTTTCCAAGCAGCAAGATGAAAGTGAAGAATGAGAAAAAAGGTTAGATTAAGCTCAAAAAGAGAAGGGGATGTTAAGTTATGGCCTGCCTTCATTTGTCCTTTTCTTTTAAAGTTTTGAGGTTGACCTGAAGTTGCTTTGATGCGTAATTTGGTCGGGTAAATGTTTTGTTTCTTTGTTTCACTCTGACTTTCATATTCACACACATGCTCACTTCTCCCTGTGTGGGACCAGAGGGAGCCGGCGACCTTTGGGTCACTGGGGATGGTTTTGATCATGTGGTTGGAAGCCGCCATAATGTCAAAGGTCATTCGTCAGGAAATGCGGAGTCCAGATTGGGACTGTCCTCAGGGGATTGTCTGAAATGTCAGCTTTAGTTTAAAAGGTTTACCCAGGCACTCTCACAGTAGGACTTCTGTGCTCTGTGTGTGCATGTGTGTGTGTGTGTGTGTTTGTGTGTGTTCCTTTGCTCCTTTTTGAGAGGAAATACAGTTTGTGTTAATTCATTCAATTATTTATGGTCCCATTTGGTTTTTTAAGTTCAGATGACTTGCCTACTTACTTACTTAAAAAAAAGTGAATTAAAATCTAAACCTTTGTCAGATGTTAGCCAGTTGCATTTTGGCAACAACTCTCTGTAATTTAATGTACATTGCATTTTGTCCCACGCCTCTTTGGCAAGTTGCACGGACTGTTTACCACATGCAAACAAAACCTGCTCAAATGTAATTAGTCCATATTACTTGGATTACAAATGAATATCAGAACACTTCTGGTACCAAAGTTGTGTACTGTTACCTATAGCTACAGTATTGTGTGTAGAATCTGTTTAGAAAGTTCACCCAGGTTGTTTCAGCCAGTTCCTGTGATTCCACAAAAGGGGCAGCCACCTGTTTCAGCAGCGAAGACTCTAGGCACCAGTTCTTTTACTGATGAAAGACCCATCAAGCTGCACAGAGCTAATGAGCTTGTCAGGAAGTCAGATGCAGGATCACCATAACGTACCAGGGCAGATTTCAAAATAATACATTCTGTGCAGACTCATAATTTTAAAAACTGACAAACAAAGAAACCATTTGACTCCTTAGCCTTCCTACTCATGAGAGAAGCACAAAAAATACAAAAAATTAAAAAGTGGAGGACATTACAAAATGTTGATGCATCTCAGTGGAATCTCG
The DNA here is from genome assembly GCA_008933995.1 of Datnioides undecimradiatus. Classification (NCBI taxonomy): domain Eukaryota; kingdom Metazoa; phylum Chordata; class Actinopteri; order Lobotiformes; family Datnioididae; genus Datnioides; species Datnioides undecimradiatus. The sequence goes on along the minus strand of WARS01000016.1, from coordinate 16,976,295 downwards.
GGATAAAAGGAGAAAAAAAACAAATATTCTTTCTAATGAGAAATATGGAACAGCAGCAAATTCTTGCATTTTACAAGCTGGAAGCAGCAAATGTTTGACTTTTCAGTCAAGAAATGACTAAAAATCAAGAAATTATTATTATTAAATAAATCTTTTTGTGGTTATTGATTTTCTAAATAATTTTAGGATGATTACTGTTAAGTAACTAATTGACCAGTTGCTTAAGCCCCAGTGCAGTATGTTTGTATCAGTCTACATGGCTGTGTTGGTGCCTGGGAGTGTGTTTGTTCAAAAGTCATTTTCTAGTGTGTGTGTGTGTGTGTGTGTGTGTGTGTGTGTGTGTGTGTGTGTGTCCATAGTGTGTATGGTCTTCAGATGTACATGTGGAATCTGACAACTTGGTTTTGCTTCCTTTCCATTCAACCTTCTGTTCATTCATTCATTCATTCATTTGTATACACACATTTGGTCTCATGAAAATGACTTCACATGTGTTTGTGGCTTGTGTTTGCACAGTGAAGGTACTTTCTAATGAATGAGGATATGAGAGGCAAAGGCTATCACACAGCACTGCACTACTGTGGATGAGTCATACATGCAGGAAATGCCAAGTTTGTGTGTGATTTTGTGTTTGTGCTTGTTCACATACATCATCCATCTAATATGTTCCAGACAGCCAGATGCTGCCTATTTCCTGAAAAGGGTGTCTTCTGTGTAAAGGTCTATGACCTCTATTTGTATTTACCAGTGACAGGGTGTAGCAAAGCTTTATATGTCATGTTTAAAAGCATAAGTTATGTCTATATTTTCTGGTGTGACTAACATGTTTGATATATGCCTGTTTCAGACTGATTTGATCTGAACTGGTCAAGCTTGCTTTGTAACCATGCCCCCAGCCCGGGTTAAACAGAAGTATTAACAGGGCCTGTTTTTAGCAGGTTTTAACATGGATGGGAACATTAATTGCTGTTATTAAACTTAAATGATAAAGAATGTAGTCAAAAAATGTAGATAGTGTATGCAGGGGAATGCACCTAACTGGGATGATGACAGAGAGGAACTGAAATAAAAGCTGAGTTGATTTGTAGTGATTGTTATTACTGTGCGAGGGGGGTATATTGTACTACTTGACACACACTTGTCTGTGTGTGTTTCTGTAAATGTGTACTAGAGGACACCCGAATCTATATTTGACCCAAAAATCAACTGCCCCAGCACGCCTTAAAGAAGTTAGACATGAATGAGTACTCTGTCATTTTTTTTGTCTTGGTGTGTGCGCATGTGTTTACTGTAGTGGTTGTGGCTGTCCTCAGCTGAACCCTCTCTGCTCCAGCCAGTTTGTCTGAATAAATCAATAAAAACCATTGAGCTGCATTGAGACTTTAGAGTGCTGGTGTCAGTTTCTTTTCCAGAGTGCTGCATTTACAGAGCCTGGAAAGGATCATTACACATGCACACACATACACACACACACACACCCCTTCAGTGTGTTTCAATGACTTTGGCTGTATGAACTCCGTAGTAATGACTAGCTTTCTTATGCCTTAGAGCTCAGATAAACACACATAAGGCACAGTATATGTGGCACTTCATTGTACATCTAAAATGTAGGTAACATCCAAGCACACATATTAACCTACTGTGCACTTGACGGTTGGAAAACTACAATTTTTCAGTGTCTGTTATGTCAAGCCTTTAAACTCCCCCACAATTCAAGGCCTGTTTTAGCGTTTAGAGTGGGCTGCTGATAAAGTTAGGAAGCTGAAATGGAAGTAGACAAGGAATGTGGGTAATGTGAGGCATGCTAAACTCAGTGACCTTCAAAGTACTGTGGACCTCTTCCTCCCCCTCGCCATCTCTTCACTGTTTGCCACTCTGCTTTCATTATCTTTTTTGTTGATTATCTTTCACTTTGTGTCTCTAACTCATCAGTATTTTGCCTCTCATGCTGGACACAAGCTAGAGTGAAAGGGAAATTCACAGAATGCATTCTGCATTCATTGACTCCATTCATTGTCTGCCTCCTTAAGTGATTTTTTGATCCATGAAATTTCCTTATATAAATTGTTGTCTGGGGCCATGTTTGACAGATTTCATATCTTTTCTTCTGTAAAAAGTTGTATTGTTGTGGAAAGATTATTATGCTGAAAATAATTCTTACCCAGAGAAGACATTTTGACATGTCACAGCAGGAAAAACACCATGGATGGATTCTCATGTAGCTGCTTTGATTTCTGGGTCTTGGTAATCATGCATGTTGACATGGTGTCATCAATAACACACAAACAGAACGAAGGAGCCAATGCTTTTAAATTTTGAAAAGTGCTTGTCAACTTTGTGAAGTCAAAATGTGTTAAAATGTTAAAAAGGCATGGAGAGCACAGTAATTGTCAAAATTACCAACAAGAAGACAACACAAGAAGTAAAATAAGCTTGTAACTATTTAGTTGTTATATCATAAACATGAATGATTTATTTTAAGTTAATTTGAGAATCGTCTTCGTAAATTCACACAGAAGTTTTTTTAGAGCCAAGGTCTGGAGAAGCTGAAAGAAAGTCTGTCTTAAATGGAAAATTTGATGTTTTTTACCTGGACCTAATTTTTCTCTATTTTTTTTTAATGTGCTGACACCACTGACCTTTCTATGACAGTGAACTTCTGTGTGTGTGTGTGTGTGTTTGTGTGTGTATTAGACAGTCAGTTATTAAAAATTAAAAATTAAAAATATGGTTTGAATGTTGTACAGAAAGGCATTGTTAACATCTAACTAACAGAGTGCACAAACCTTGCCTGAGAACCAATGAATGGTGGAGAACAGGAGTGAAACTCTGCATGGGTGGGTGTGTTGTGTGTGTGTGTTGAGGTCTCATAAATGGCTTTTGTCGCCTGCCTAGCAAAGGACTCAACCCTTAAGATGAGGTTGTTGTAGGCCTAAGGGCAGAGGATGCCTGCCAAGTCTACACTGTCCCAGGGCCTGGAACAAGACACTCAGTACTTCCAAGCTCCCAAGATAAGTTCATTGTTAGTTATGCATTCATAACTTCTTTTATTTATGCAGACAGGGGACCAGGACAACAAGCTGCAGTTCACACGCTTTACTGGTTGACGTAAAACGCATCACTACCAGTGCACCAATCCAGGAATGTCACACTTGCAACAGATTTAAATACTGTACACTGAGAAATACACAGAGACTTGTCTGGCAGTGACTGGCTTCATCAGCATTTTGTGGACTTGTTTGACAAGGGCTGGAATGTTATTTAAGTCTCACACAATAGCTTTAAAGGGAGGCATTTTCAATAAAAAACAGGGCTTTTAGCAGTGTTACCATAAGAGCCACTGTTCTAAAAAATGCCCTACCTGTTGTATATTTTTTAAAGTAGTTACAGTTTTTAATTATATTTCTTCTACAATGATTCACTAAAATGTGAAGAAAATGGAATGAGTTAATGTAAAGGAATGACTTGTGAGGGAGAACAAAAGAAGATGTAGAGTTATCAAACCTCCAAATACTGTGGCGTACAGTGAGGAGAGACATGCAGACATGGAGGTGGGTGTCAAAGAGCTTTGTGTGTTTGTGTGTGTGTGTGTGTGTGTTTACAAAAATGTTGCAACTACACTGTAGTACACGAATCAAATTATGAGCACAGCATCAGCATCACTCAGCATCAGACTGACGCACATGCTTTCATATATGGGTCAGATGCTCATCAGTCACACTTACACAGACCGACGCATCATTGCATGTCTTTCACTTTTTCTGCTGAATAAAAAAAACTTCATGTCAGTTGACCTGACGAAGATATTCAGTAATGAATAGCTTCACTTAATGGGTCTCTTTCTCTGTACAGCTGTTGTTTTAGCATAGAATCTTAGCATTGCCTCCCACAGGGAGCTATCCAGTAAAGATTTGTCTGATCACCACAGATCCTTAAAAAATTTCCATTAGGTCCTTCAACCTTTTTCTCAGCCCAAGGGAAATGACAATTGTGTGCTTATGTTTTAACCAGCTACTCAGGCGTCATTGACTCCACCGATAAATCCCAAGCTGAAGAGATACCATCACCAGTCGACAAACTATGGTTGCTAATTGACACAAAAATAGAGCTGCGTTTTACACTGTTAGTGTTGGAGTTGCAACTTTCTTCAATACTATAGGTAACGCATCATATTAAGTGATTTATTTTGGGGGGAAAAAAAACAGAAAACAGCAAATTAATATTTTTATATTTGATATTTATTAATTCTCTTCAGCGATAATACAGTGAGGATATAGCTGAGCTATGAGCTATACATATTGACAGTAATATAGCGTTACTTGTAATAATGTCTTTGTGATATTTCTTACCTGCTGATATGTCTGTGAAGGCTGTGGACACTATTTTCCTATAATAATAAAGGGTATTAAATTTACTATGTACATTTTGTTCAGGAATCTCTCAGCTCACAGACCAAAAAGCACAGCAGTGTAGGAATGGGAGCAGTAAGATTTCTACATAAACACAGAAGTGATGTTGAAAAATGGCTTCAGTCTGTGCTGAAGGGACAACTCATGCCCATTAAGTGGGGGTGCCAAATGAGGGATTCCTTCTTCGAGGGAAGAGTGCACATACCAGTGAAATCTAACATCAGCAATCAGCTCTAGGCAGGGAGCCCATAAAGACTCCTGGACCATGTCCCTGTATGACCTACAGTTGCTCTCCCGTCATCACCATGCTAACAAGGTTAGCACCTTTAGCTGTTTGAACAAAGAGGCCAGCTAGCCAGGTTACTGTATGTTTGGACAGACTGATAGCAGCTGGCTCTGGGCCACCACTCTGATCCACTGTTTGTATATTTCCTTGTTGGCACTACACCAGTGTGAACATGGCCAGAGCTCTGGGCTGATGTGCAAACATAGTTGGTGAAACTCCTAGTATTGCATTACTACCTGTTTGTCAGTATACGTGCATCAACAAAGAGTGGCTGGTAGTTGGCTGAGCAGAGTATTTCTGCCCCCAGCAACCATTTTTACAAGTGACAGTTTCTTTAACAAAATGTAAGAAATCATGAATGCCTGTCACTCCCAGAGATCCCAGAATTTTGCTGTGAGATTTCAAGGCAGATTTCAACTGATCAACATCCAAACAAAAGTGTTTTTTTCATAATAGTATAAAAACAAAGAAAAACATTTTGGAATCTTTTAAACTATACTCAGAAAATGTTTTGTATTTGTACTTGATAACTGACAATCAGTTAATAGAATGACTAATCACACTGTAGATTGACTGATTGGTTTAGCACTAAGTTAGATAACACAGATGTCCTCATAGGATAGGATTTGTTGCCAAATGACTGTTTGGCATAAACAAATTTTGCATGACTTCGTGGTGTTGTAGTCTCAAGTGCTGTTGAAAGGAATGTCTTCTCAGTGTCCCCATCAACAATGATGATGGTGATTAACATCTGACTATTAATTGGTAGTATTTTGATGTCAGTGGATGACGACAAAATGCTGGAGTGCTGGATTGAGACACCTCCTTTAGAAACTATGCTTTTTTATGTGCAGCAGTTTTTTTTTTCCTGTCGCTTTTAAGGCAAATTAAGAACATTCTGAAAGTTGTGATTGTCTGTTTGTGCTCCTCCCTCAGGGCTGAAAACCTACCTGATCTCAGGAAGGAAGCTGGAGCATGATGTGCAGTGTGGCTGTTCTCAGGTGGGGTCAGGTGGAGATTTTGTTGGTCGCAGCTTGTCTTCCTGCTCTCAACCCCGCACACCGGACCTCATTCCTGGGGGACTATCTGGGGGAGCACAGGCTGCTGAGCCCTTGCTGCCCAACCAACCACCAGACAGGATTGGGGTATGTCCAAAGAAGCTACAAGTTGGAAGGAAAATATAAGGGGGGATACAGCCAAGTCTGCTGTTCATTTTGTTTGGTTATGATATCTGCCTATTAAAAACACTGATGATAACTGCAGCATTGTCTCACGCTTTGTGGCTGACAACACATCTATACAACCCAAAAGAGGGATGTTCTGATATGTTGCTTTTGAATGATATGCTTTAACTTGTCAACAACTTTCTCCACTGTCTTTCTCTCTAGCCTCCCTGTGTGTCCCGTACTGTGGTCTTGTCTACCGGGGTTGAGCAGGGTGATGATGTGGCTGTGCTGAACGGCTGCCAGGAAGAGCACAAGACCAGCAGTGCCAAGGTACAACACATACCCTACTGTCAAACAGCCTGTTAAGTGTTCGTCACTTAACCTCCTCCACAAACATGCTGCGTCCCTCTGATATTATCTTTGCTGCTCTCCTTCTTCTTCTCCATCCTATGTATCCTCTCTTTTCTTGTCTGCCCTCTGTACTCCCCCTCTACAGTTCATCCCAGGTCACAGTGCCAGGGCAGCCAATGGCCTCCTCAGTCCCCCGCTGGAGGACCCGGTGCGAGCCAGCCAGAGCTCCCTGTGCGACATGCTCCAGGAGAAAGAAAAGAAGACTAGCACCAGCACAGGGACTGGCACCAGTCTAGGCATGGCTGGCGCCACAGGGGCAGCGGGTACAGGAATGGATCACTCCGCCCTGATCCAACTGCGTGCCAAGAACTTCAGAGAAAAGAGTGACGCCCACTTTGTGGATGTAATCAGGGAGGACAGGTGAGTAGAGAGGTTAAAGGTAGAAAACATGAACTGATAATAGCTCTCAAGGTCAAGTGATTATGATTAAATAGATAATTATGAATTACGAATTCTTACTATATTATAATTTTCACCCTTTTAAACTTTTTATCTATCCATACCACCTGCAGCATTATACAACATTAAATATTCTCTCAACAAACATGCAAACTTCATACAGAAAGCCTTCGCAGTGTTAATGCAAATGGTAACCAAACATTTTCATATGGGGATTCCACATGCAGAGGCATTAGAATTTAGAAATCCAACAGCATTTTCAAACCAATAATAAAACTGTTTTGCTCTGGTACCACCGAGTAGATGAGTTGGTAAACTTGGACTGTTGTTTCCACAGAAGTAAATCAAAGAAACCCCTGCAGTTTATTAAGTAGTTCATTTCAGAATTCATTCTCTGGCTTGCTACTAGCAGGTGTTCATTGTGCTCATCTGCATCCCAGTATGCAAAACAGTCATGTGCAAAGGGTCTGAGTTGTTTTGGTCAGTATACCAGTACAACTGCCGTGTTCATGTCAAACCAATTGACTAAGCAAAGCAAGACAGAAAAGGTTTAAAAATCTCTGATGTGGAGGATCTAGTCCAGAAAAATGCCTACTTAAGATAGAGTAGATTCAATTTGATAATAAAGAAATATTTTTGGAAACGTTTGATTTTCAAAGGAAAATCATGTATTAGCTCGTGTGCTTATATTCAGTCTTACTTCCCTCCGTTCACAGCCTGATGAAGGACTACTTTTTCAAGCCACCCATCAACAAGATCAGTCTCAACTTCCTGGAGAGACCTTTGGAAAAAGCCTATCGCAGCAGCTACAAGGAGGAGGTACACACACACAAACACACGCACGCACAGTATCCCAAGAGAACCCTTGGTTGAGAGACACCTCAAACAACACATTTAGGGGTCTTGGACAGTGTGCGTTGTGTCTGTAGGAGTGAAGAGGGTTAGGGTTGTTGCGACTTTTTCCTTACGTGCCCCGTTTCTCCAATTCTATGCCACATTAGTGCAACACACACTCTCACTCACACCAAGGACCAGTTCCAGTTGGCCTGCGTTGACCCCACAGCCTCACGGCCCCCTGCTGTTACATCTGTGTTACTACAGAGCCGAAAATGACTTCAAACATTCAAATTCTCAGTTAAACTAGTTTCAAAATTTCAGTTTATATTTTAATATGTTTTTCACTTTTTAATTGTATTGAAATTCTGATAAAGATACTTTCCACAGTTTGGGAATTACAAGTTTTTAAGGCTATATTTGATAAATACTTTTGCTTAAGTTCTAATATTTTTGATATGAAGTATAGTCAGCACTTCGACTTTCTTTTAAGACAGATGCATGATAACACAAGTTTCCTCATGAAAATTAACGAATCCAATTAACAAAACACTAAAGTGTGAATTTAAGCAAAAAGCAACTGAAATTTTATGTACTTGACTTTATCAAGACAAGACACTTGAGCTGCATAAATTGAAGGCATGATTTTTGAGGAAATGGAGCAACCGCTCTAGTTTCACATCCCTCTGCTCCTCCAGGTGAGGAACCAGGAGCAGGTGCAGACGTTTGCAAGCTCTACTTTCAGCTCCTTCCTGGATGTTCTGCTCAGCTGTTCTGTTTTCCTGGCCTTGACACTGGCCTGCTTCCTTCCACCTCTGGTAAGCTCGACCCCCGTGGGCCCTCCAGCTACTGCTGCCTTGGCTCTGGCCCCACTGGCTGGCCTGTTGGAGCTGGCCTCCCTGGTGCTGTCCATACGGTAAGAAGGCTTCAACATATGACATGCACTGTGTGTTTTTGTGAGTGTGCTGTTGTCTGCAGGAATGAGCATATATACTGTATCTCATTTCTTGTATTGAGATTTTTGACCATATTTGAGAAAAGAAGTGGCAACACAAGTTTTTTGGATGGAAAATCCTCTGAATTGTTATGTAGGCTGTTGTTGTCAATGCCGTGCCATCATGGAAGAACAAGTGTTAAGTGTTGGTATAAAGCCTGTAGCTCTGGGCCTTAGTGGCACATAACAGAAAACCACTGATAGACCATTACATAGCACTACAACTTTCCACTGAAACAAAAACAAATTATATTATTGGTGGTTGTGTCTCACACCACAGTGGATTAGGTTTGTTGGTCAGATTCATTTGGTTCGTGTCCACGTTTTTGTGAAAGACCAGTATTGGCTCAGAAACTGGCAAAATGTCATTATGGTATGAGGTTGAGTTCAAAACAAAAAAACAACCTTTCTACATGGAGTTTCCAGTATCCAGAGTACTGAAGACGTGTTTTATTCATTTTGTGTTGTGGGTTTTAGGGGTATAAAGTCATCTCAGTGTAGAGCATAAAAAATTAATTTGCAAAGATAGTAATAGTAGAGCATGCTCATGTTTTCTTTTTGTGTTAATATGTCTTTTCTCCTTTTTTGTTAATTTTGGTTAGTTATTGAGCAAGTGTTTGTTGATTCTAATTTGATTTCATTGAAATGAGTGAAGTAATGAACCGATATTGTGTTGAAGTTGTGCCGCTGGGAACTGATCCTCTGTTGTCTCTTCCTCTGTTCCAACTCTATGTCTTCCTCACCTCTTCCTTTTCTCCTCTCCTCTCCTCTCCTCTCCTCTCCTCTCCTCTCCTCTCTGCTGTGCTCTTGCAGGATGGCATTCTATCTAGAGGAGGTGATGAACTGTACCCGGTCGCTGCTCCTGGTGGTTTCGGGATGGGTTGCACGTCACGTGATAGGGGCTGTGTTAGTCTCCCTTCCTGCCATCTCTGTCTTGTCGCACCTCACCTGCAGCGTCCACTTGCCCCTACAGGTAAACACGTCTTTTAGTGTGCAGTGGGTGTTAGTGGGCACTCAGAGATTCTGTGTCCATTGGATCTATTATAGTCTTAAGAAATCTTGCACAACAAACAGACAATCGAGTGGCAAGTGAGGAGATATGCACCAAAATTAACAATAAGTGTATTAAATTAAAATCTCTGACCTCACCTTTCAGAAAATTAACAATATCTTTTTAACAATATGGCTGCTACAGCTCTTGCTACTATTACTAAGGCCACCATCAGTGTCACCATTAGTTCTGCTGTTGCCACTGCTTTAAACTAATGCTTCTACTGCAATTATGCTGCCTCTGCTGTTACAGGGGCCACTGCTAATTGTGGTAGTGGTACTATGTGTGATTTCCAAGCTCAGATGGTTTGCCCTCAGTGATATCTGTAAGCCAAAGTAAGCAGAGAGGAGTTGGTCGGTTTGAAACCTTGCCCATGGTGGTCTGAAGCCAGAGATCCTTGGAGACCAGCAGAGCCGTTAGCTGGCATTAACCCTGATAGGAACTGTAGAAGGAAAACAGCTCTGAGGCTTCAGGAGGCTTTGCCTGTGGACCTTGGCACCAGAAATATTGACATTTCTTCTTGTGCGAGTCCTGCACATGAGACGATTGAGAGCAGCCATACTTTGCAGCATTTTTGCACTGTTTTGAGTCAGGGCCATTTCCAGTCCTGTTTAAGTTTGATTCACTCAGTCCAACTTTGAGCCAAAGGCTGCTTGCAAGATGTGTGGTGTTTTGATATCTTGTTTTTCAGGGATTTTCAACACCCTGTTTCTCGATCCATTTCTCTCCCACCCTGCTCTGTCTCTCCCCTCCACTCTCTCCATGTCTTAGGGGCTGGCAGATCAAAGCATTAGTCTCAGGGAGGGTTGTTAATTAGACATGCAGTTTTCTGGACTTTAATGCCTTTGAAGATTCATATACAACCCAATAACACTGCTGTGGTGGTAGCAGGGGCATGACTGGAAGAGGGGGACCCTTGTAGGGATGAAAGGGAAAACTATGTTGTCCTGTCAACGTAATCGTTAACCTGCGAATGTTCCCAGATTACTATGGTTGTCTCTGTGTGTTTGCTAGTTTCTTCTTTAACTCAAGGAAAAAGCTGCGGTGGTCAACACTGACTAATATACTAATATATACAGCTAAGGAAAAATTTACCCCACAGTTACCTCTACAACTCAACACAAACACGAGTAGAGCTGATGAAAGATGAGCTGCATCGTGTTTACTGTGTTTTGCTAGTACAGTATTGTCCGACGTTGCTGTGCTGAGTCACTTTAATGACGACCTTTTTCTCCAGGTGACGATGTTCTTGTGCTGTGCCACCATCCTGGCCATCATCCAGTATTGTAACTTCTGTCAGCTAAGTTTCTGGATGCGCTCAGTCCTTGCCACTGCTACAGGGGTCGTGCTGTTGCTGTTGCTGTACAGTCCCTTGCACAGGTACAGGTGAGCACTTGTTGTTTGCACACATACATGAAAACCTAACGCAAAAAGTAAGTGAACAGATACTGTACATATGACTCCATGTACTCTATATTCATGTATAGTTACACCGTTCACAGTGTACGTTCATTCAGCACTCATCTGAAAGCACCCAGTTAGCAGTGCTCGAGAGCACTTTGGAAGTGTTGAGTTTTTTCAGTTAAAACACTTGGGTTGCAGAATATATACTGAATATCCAAAGGAGTAACATTTATATATCTCAAGTACTTAATTTTGGATTACTTGTGCTATGAACAAAAAGCCAGGAATGTAAAAATGTCAGCACATCAGACTGAAGATGTCATCTGGAATAGACATGGATCCTCTAAGTGCTTAAACACGATGTGATGGTTTGGTCTTTGTGGTATTATTGTTGGGCCAATTCTCCACTATGATTGCTGATATGATAGCTTAGTAAAAAGTGACAGTGATGAGCACAATGTTTTGTGTTTTGATAGTTGAAAAATTTTCCATGCTGATCACAGAATGGACGCCCCTTTTCATGCTGATGATGTTTGTGTCATAGTGTAAATACACGGTGTAAACAATTCAAAAAGTATGCTTTGGTGGACACAGCCCCTTAGTGTGGCATCTCACATTAAGTTAAATTACAAGACTTGCAATCCAATATATGCTCTACTAGGTTCATGCAAGTAAAATATGCAAACCTAGCATTAAGAGCTTTATGTTTCCAATATGGATTGTACGTATATTTTAGCGTACACAATGCACCTCGTCTTTGATAGCCAAGTTCGGGCTTCAAATATAAAAGTATCAATACATTTATAGATTCATTTAATATTCTCAAACATTCGTAGTTTAAATAGGCGGTTTGGTACTACATACCTCTATCTACCTGTTTTTTAGCCAGTAAAGAGGGTTTAATCAGATCTGTGTTACATATGTTGGTTCATGTGTGCGTACTGTGTGTACACATGCGTGACCCTTCCTTTCGCCTGACTGACACCACTCCCGTCGTCTTTCAGCTCCGGTAATAACAGCTTGCCAGTTCATGGGTGAGTGTCTCCGTGGAAACAGAGGGGTTTGATGGATGAGTGACATTTGAAGGGTCAACAGGAGCAACAGCTCTCTGTCATATTTTTCATAACCGCAGCGCACTCTCTCGCTTGCTTTTACTCATTCTCATTCTTTCCTGCTCTTAATTCCCCTATCCTTCTCCCCCTCTCCTCCTCTCTTTCTCCCTATGTGCACCAGCAGTAATGGCTGCTAAATGTCACTGGTGGTGGAAGTGACTCATGCAGTCCGTGCTGGCTTGATTTTTGTATTAGAGCCACGAGTTAACGAAATACACCACTGAGGAGGAGGAAAGGAGATTCTCTTACTTTATCAGCCAGCATTTTGATGGTCACCCGCTTCTCATGGCAGCCACGATGAAAAATTAGCTTAATTTATAGAGAGCACACTGCTGTGCAACAGAGCCAGCATTTCCGGTAGAGAGCCTGACAGGTTTTATCAGTTTTTATTATATTCTCAACCAGCAGGGAACATGAGGCTTCTGATTAAGGACATATAACCTTTAAAACCATTCTTACACTGAGTATGCTGATGTGCACATCTGTGCTCATGCTAAGGTAATAAGTTTGAAGCGGTGACAGTGACACCATCAGATAAATAAATGAACTGTCATAAGTAGTTTTCAGTGCAGCATTTGGTCCACAGTTTCAGTGGGCCAAATTTTTGCTTTTGCTGATTTCGATTTAAAATTTTGGTTTTATTTCAAATTGAACTGAATCAGTTGTCTTTATTCCATTATTTATTTATTGGTGGAACGTTATGATTTCATGCCTTATCTACTTCAACATCGGTTGATGATTTCCCACATCAGCTATCACAATAAAGCAGGACAAATGTGATGTTTCCACACAAAGATGGTCACATTTGTGTAGCTTAGGTAGTCAACGGTAGTGAGCAGTGGGTTTGCTTTATTAAGGTCAGTGAAGAGAAGCATTTTTGCCACGTGCATAATGACTTTGTGTAAATGGTATAAAATTAAGAGTCTAGAATTACAGTCTAGCAAAATTATTTTGTGGACTGAAACTAAATAATCCTGTAATAAAAAGTTATTAAAGCTGCACTGGAAATATTTGATCATGATGTAGCATAGCATGTTGCACCTTACAACAAATGTGGTCTGGAAATGCAAGGTGAAACTTTAGTAGCTGTTTTTAAAGTGTGTCAGTGGCTATGTGGTGGATTTTCCAGCCTCCCTTTCCTCTCTCTTAATCCTCTTAATCATTTTCCTGTTCCGCTTCACTTTTGTTGAGTATCCCTGTGCTCAGTTTGAACCACTCTCACTTTTTGTCTGTTCTGTTTTCTCACTCAGACTGAACATTTCTACATCCGCTGATGGTGGTTCAGCATTAGTCACTCCTCGCCCCGACCCTCCTCTGCAACCTCTCGACCTTTTGGTCTCAGAGGCTGTGCTGGCCTTCTTCCTGCTTCTTCTCCTGGTCTGGTTCCTCAACCGCGAGTTCGAGGTCAGCTACCGTCTCCATTACCATGGCAACGTAGAGGCTGACAAACACCGTTCCAAGATCCAGACGATGCGAGACCAGGCTGAGTGGTTACTGGGCAACATCATCCCTATCCATGTTGCTGACCAGCTTAAGGTTTTTGTATTTGTTGAAACAAAAATTATTTAATTAGAGTCTTAACCATTATATCATCATTAATACCATCATAAATTAGAGCCCGACTGATATTGGATTTTAAAAATTGATACCTATATTGATTTTGATGGGAAAATGTTCCTACTTTGCACCAATATCACCATACAAAGGTACACACAAGGCTGCCTTTTCACCACCTCTGTCTTGTTTTTTCCTCAGGTGACCCAGAGCTACTCGAAGAACCACGACAATGTGGGCGTGATCTTTGCCAGTATCGTAAACTTTAGTGAATTCTATGAAGAGAGCTACGAGGGTGGAAAAGAGTGCTACCGTGTCCTTAATGAGCTAATTGGAGACTTTGACGAACTCCTGCGCAAACAAGAATTCAAAAGTGTGGAAAAAATCAAGACAATTGGTGCCACTTACATGGCAGCGTCTGGACTGAATGTCCGGCAGCTGGCTGAGAATGATGAAGACTCTCCACACGCTCACCTGAAGGCACTTTTCAACTTTGCCCTTGAGATGATGGGCGTCCTGGATGACTTCAACAAAAACATGCTGGGTTTTGGTTTCAAGCTCCGTATTGGATTTAACCATGGGCCACTGACGGCGGGGGTGATTGGCACCACCAAGCTGCTCTATGACATCTGGGGAGACACTGTCAACATTGCCAGCCGCATGGACTCCACAGGTGTGGAGTGTCGGGTGCAAGTGAGTGAGGAGAGTCATGCTGTGCTCAGTGCCATGGGCTTAGAGTTTGACTATAGAGGTACAGTGAATGTTAAGGGGAAGGGTCAAATGAGGACCTTTCTGTACCCCAAAAGTGGGGAAAGCATATACCAAGATCGAACGGAGCTAGGTGCCAATGTTGGACCCTCATCCGTTACATCAACAGCCATTAAGACTTCGGGATCTGTTGCCCAGGCAGCAGCTCTTCCTCCCTCTTCTTCCTTGTCTCCCAGTCCTCCTTCCTCCTCTCTTTCCACACTCCCTCCTCAAACACAAAGCGCTGTAAGGTCCTCAAGGGCAGGGCCTGAGCCTGTCCAAGCTAAGTCCACAGAGGTGAGGGAGGAAGGATATAGGGACGCTTCACACCTACCTTGTCAGCCCCCAGCCACAGACCTTCACCTCCCTTCCCACTTTGAACTAGGCCCAGAGCCTACCGCTACAAAAGTGCCCTCCCAGGTGCAGCTTGCTCCTCTTGCACTTCAGGAGGAGGGTGATCAAGAGGAGGAGGCCGACGAGCTAACAAAACTCAATGAGGAGTTTTATGCTCGTCTCTGATCTTTCCTCTCCTCTTCCCCTGTCTTCTGTCCCCGCTGCTGCCCCCAGCCTCTGCATCTTCAGGACTGATTGCAGATGTGGGCAGGATGCCCCTTTCTTTAGGCATGGGTGAATTGTCTTAAGAAGGGATGAAGAAGTGGGAGTTTGTCACTCCAACACAAACAGTGGCTATAAAAGTGGCTACTAATATCTTTTTTGCGAATGTTGCCTGAGTGCTGGGGTGGGCTAGACCTGTGCTGAGCACAGCAGTATATAGAGGGAGCAGGCTGAAAGAGGTTAGGAAGGACGGAAGTGTTGTTGGTGTTGTTCTTAATGTTTTTTCTTATTCGTTTTTGTTATTAAGTGCCTTCAGGACTAGAACAGTGAACAAACAAATATGAATACTGAACAACATTTTAATAATCTTAGACTACGGATCATGCTGTGGTTTCTTACTCCATGCTTTTTTTCAATGCAAGTATTTCTTTAAAAAAAAATCATTATTGTGCCATATCATTTGTTTTAACTTGATCAAAGTCTTGACCTTACTTAAGGGAAAATAATGTAGAGTCTATATAAGTGCCAGTGCAGCATGATGGGCTGAGCAGGGAACTATGGGAAGAATGAGGGAATCATATGAAGCAGTGTTAATTTATATATTCTGCTTTGACATGAGGGCTTAAATCAGTATTCATTTGTGCTAGAGTCTCAGTAAAAGGGGACACGCTACAAAGCATGCTGCATAGATTTTTAGTGTGTGTAGCAGCTAAATGCACATTTTAAGCACAGGTCTTGCACAGTGTTTTCTCGACCACTTGTATTTGGTAGTAATTACCGTGAAAAAGCTTTTAAGAAAGTTTAAACAGAGTTTTTGTCTGTCACTACAAGTACAATCAAAAGCACAAAATCAAATCAGATAAGGGAATATTGATTTGGAAAATGGGTGATTTAAAAAAGTGAGATCATCACAAAAGCAGGAAGGCACTTTAAATATAATTAAAATGATACTCCACCCAAGATGTATCTTTTCAGAGTGAAACACTCCCTGTAGATGTGAAAGATGGAGTGTAAGAAAGGTTATAGTTTGAACCAAAGCATGGTGAATGGGTTCAGATTGAACTGATGGTGGATTTGGCAGAAATGTCTTAAACCAGTCCTGAAGTATAATCCACTTTTCCTCTGTCTATTTGTGTACTTGTCTATTTGGGCCCGGTCTGCTTTTTAAGACCACTCAACTCCATTGAAACTCACTCGAAGGCTAGACTGAAACCTGCTGTGCTGCATAAAAGAGCAAACTACAAAACCTATCACACCAAAGTTCTATCTTTTATTTTTAATTAATTCTGTGAAAAGCCTAAAACCAACAGTGTACAATGATAGGAACAAAGTTCGTAGAAAACGTTTCCTCAAATGACTAAATTGTGTATTCTTTGAGGACTGTTGTCTGTAGATGATTCTGTGTTCCAGCGAATGTTTTCTGGATGACAGTGTGGAATATGTGGGACTGACTGTTGTAATGAAGGCACATTACTACCATCCAGTGCAACCATGTGGCTCATTGACGTGTTTTTATGAATGAACCTCTATAGTACAGGGAGTAAGATGAAATGTTGACATCAGGCAATACAGAGGGGTCGCTTTATCATTGTTTTTGTTTTTCCATCGGATTTGATAATTAAAAGAAAAATGCACCAGATTTATCCTTGAAAGCCTACAGTGGGGTGAAACTCTAAAGATTTTGAGTGGAGTATCACTTGAAGTGGGACTGTGAGGGACAATCACTAGTTCTGGATAAATGATAGGGTAGTCCACAATGCTGTTGGTGAAAGTGTCAAAGCACAAATCAACTACAGTTTCTACAGTACTGTGTAAAAACTCAAACCTTGCCATGTTCCATCCGTTATCCAGCAGAAAACAAACAAACATTGGTCAGTCCATGACTATAGATATATTCAGTAGTTAAGTATTGTCTGCCGTTAGCTGTGTGATTTGCTGTTAAAAGGGGTGGAACTTTTAACTTTATCCTGTCACAGCCTTTATAAAGAGGTGGCCCTCTACTGTATCTATATACTTAAATCGTGCCACTTTAATTGAGTGATCTATAGGTGCAGTGCAACCTAAACTAGCTGATTGTTTTGTGGTGCCTACAAGTATGATTGTATTTTTTGAGTATTTTGGTTTTCTGGAAGTTTTTTTTTTTTTAAATCATGCTGTTTTCATAATGAGGATAGATTATGATTGGATGTTTGGGGAAACGATGCTTGTTCTGCAGGTTTTGCTGCAATTGTTTTTGACAAATTCCATCTATTTTTGTGCTCTTTTTCCAGTTCCTTCATGCTGTTATTAACCGGTCGCCTGGGATAGTGTGGTGGTGTGCACCTCTGTAGTACTCTTTCGTCTTTACTCACTTCAGGCTTTGTCCTTGCTCCTGAAAGCGCTTGTTTCCCTCTTGTGCTTTGTGTCTGTGTGTGTGTATGTGTGTAAGATATTTAGTTATAACTAATATAAGTCAATAACAAAGAAAAAAATCACTGTACTATGATTCAAAAGAAAATCAATCAACCACATGGCCACCGTTTAACTGTATTTTTGCGTTGCTGCCTTATCTGTACAGAATTTGCATGCATCAAGCTACGTTATTTAAAATTGAGGGAAAAAAGTGACATTTGAGATCCGTACAAAGATCCTGCAGACGCACATGACAGCAACTTCTTTTACAGACAAGAGAGGGAGGAACCATATCTATTTATGTAGCCGTCTCCACCTGTAGCATAAGAAGCATCTTTGTTTACCTCTGCTATCATGCACTCCGAACATATACAATCAGTGCCTTCTGAATTACGGAATATGTTTAATCAGTGTGTGTGGGCTATGATTATTTGTATCAAATAATCGTGATAGCATAAGTACCCTGGAAATCCAAAGACGTTTCTCCAGGAGCTGTCACTCTAGATTGAGACACAAAATAGCTACAAGAGATCTGCTCTGTTGGCTAAATTCTTTTACAACAGGCACATCTCTTGTTGTTATACATATTTGCAACATGCTCAAGTTTGCCAAAGCTATTAAACCATATTACACTAAGTTATGACAACAAATGAGAATATCAGGTATCAGTTTTGAAGGAAAGTTCTTCCCCACACTTTCTAGATGAGCCTTCTGCCTCACATGGTTTGGTAATCTTTGGTGATTTTCGGGCCATGTCGCTGTAGCCCTGTCATGCACAGCAGTGACAGAAACTAGTCATGGTAGGTTTTGAGGGGTGGGATTCCACACCACCTCTCTAGTAGCACACATCTGTACACACATATTAATAAATCATTAAAGTGAACACTGCCGGCTCTGTGATCTGTGATGCAGTTCGGGACAGGTGTGTGTGCGTGCGTGTGTGTGTGTGTGTGTGTGTGTGTGAGATCTTGTTTGCATGGGAGTGAATGAGCTGAGATTTCTTCTTTGCTAGACACACTACATTTTTAGCTTGATTCTGCACCATATTATCATTCTTTTATTTAATTTCATCCTTTCTACAGTAATGTTGAACATCAAGCATGTGCTGCCAACAGACAAGAATCTTCAAATCACTGAGCATTGCTCATTGAAGGTTACTTGGATTTTTCCTCTGACAGTGTGCTGATAGATGATGTGGGTATGACAAGTTTGTTTTTTTTTTTTATTTTGGCAGAGGGAAACAAGTGTCCCTAAGTCCACCACTCGAGTTAAACAATGCAATCAAGAAAACAACTAAAGCCCTTTTTGGAGAAGAAATGTGATTTGTGGCAGAAAATAAGGGAGAGGCATAAAGACAAGGAGTGTTTTATTAGCACTTGTTAAAATCATTACAGCAACATAGCCTAAGCACTCATTTAAATGGTGACAGTTCCACAGCTTTTCATTATAAATTTTCAAGTAAATTCAACCCGTATGTGTTTTTTACTACACTGGGACAAAAATTAGACAGAGTTGTTTGAGTTAAAACCTTTGTGTATTCGTTTTATGTTCATGAATGAGATGTATTATGTATGTTTTGTGCACATTACCTATGTATCATTTATCAACACATGATCGTAATCTGTACACATTTGCACAAAGCACTCAGTGTTTGTACATATGCAGTTATTTTATGTCACATAGGATTTTTTTTATACATGTGCATGTGTCAGATTTTGTCAGAAAAGAATGAAAAATTGACACGTATTATCAAATTGATTCAATGTGTGTCTATTTGAATAAGTGTGAGTGTTATGGTTTTATTACTCTTTTTTTCAGTGTGAGAGAAATAAATCTCCAAGCAGAAAACAGTTGAGTGCACTGCGACGTATAGAGTTAAGATGGGCTCCTGTCAAACTGTAAATGAAAATTACATTGACAATAAGACTGAATTGCTATTTTTGTTTTGTTTTTAATTTGTTGATTTATCTTGGGTTGTGGTCTGCAGATTTTGGAAAGACATCCATATGGTCCCAGCACTGTCAGTAAAGTGGACATCTTTTTAATCTGCTGGCTAATGATTAAAATACAGCGTATACAGTGTGCACCTCCTGTATATTTTTCTAAATATTCACTGACAGAACCTGCCTAAGCTATTAGCTTGCTTTTGACATCAAATTTATTCACCCTTAACAATAAAACAAAAACCACGAGTAACAAGTAAGTTAGAGTGGATGTCTAAAGACCAGCTATCAAGTGGGAAAAAAATCAAACTGAAGAGATTAGTAGAATGTCATCAAAAACAAACAACAACTTACTATGTTGTGTTTATTTTGTTGTAGCTGTGTTCATCTGCTAACATCTGCTAACACAAAGAACTAACATGCACAACCCTTTGCTTTACTTTTGTGATGCCAACAGGGATATTATCACCTTAAAAATACCCAGATCATGTGAAATATATGCAAACAGGACATATAATTTGACTCCAGGACAGACTATACCTGCCTTCTTGTTTTATTTGTTTTTTTAATTAAAAAAGAAAAAGACAGGTCACCTTATCGCCCTATATGGCATTCTTCTTCTGTATTAATTGTATAGTTTGTAGAGTTTATAATCAAGCTGATGTTAAGAATTTAAGTTAAATGTTAATTTAAGTTAACATCATAAATAGCATAAACATTTAACGCAGGGCTGTGATTATTTTGCAAAATTATTTTAAAATACCTTGTTAAACATTCACATGTTAAAGTTTATATTTCAGGGTACATTACACACATAATAAGAAAATAATGTACTAGTAAAAATGATTAACAAATGAGTAAACTGACTTGTAAATTACTTCGCTGCAGCCGTCAATGGCGGTGCTGCAGCGCCCCTGGTGGTTAGCTGAGGGGGGAGTTCACGTAGGGCGTGATTGCGCGGCCCCTCCCCCTCCACAGCCGATCTGGAAAAGAAAAAAAAACTTTTTTGTATCGAAGGAATCAACAGCCGCCATCTTGTCGTGGCTCGGAATTAGGATTTCGGTCCAACACTGGTTTTTACGTAGAAATCGAGCGTCCTAACCGTGATATGACAGCGTCCTTCCCCCGAAAACGACATCTTAACATCGCCTCGGAGACATTTTGTGCGAAAAAACGGGAATTGGATCGGTGGTCGTCGGGCAAAAAAGCTCCGTATATCTGATTTCCCCTTCAGAGTGCGGCGATTCAGCCCCTGTCGCCGTTCGGGAGCAGTATTGTTTACCGTGGGTAAGCGGAGACCAGATCGCGACTTTCGAAGCTATTTGCAAAAATACAGCATTTTTATGCAATTGTGCATTTTGTGGAGCTTGGCGCGATTTTTGCATGAAGAAATTTGACGTCACGCAAAATGGGTACTACGAACATCTAGAAATTACGACCTTTCCACAGGAATGCAGCAGTCCACCTGATTTTATTGGATTGCCATTCTGAAGTGCGATTTTTACATGGGGAATATTTTATTTTGGGATATTTAACGATAATAATGTGGGTGTTGGGTGTTGGATTATCATGGGGTGAATGGCGGTGGCGAAGCGGGGCGCTATTGCATCTCTTTTGAAAGACTGACTCTCACAGCGAGGAGTAGCTACGGCTAACAGTTAACTTAGCTGGTAGCAGGCAATTAGCTAGCTATTAGCCAGTTAGCTAACGTTAGCAGGCTGCCAGCTTGCTAATGTGCTAACCGGGAAGGCTCGGGTTGATAGAACAACTTTCCTGTCATAAGTTAATCATAATTATCAACTTAAGCAACCAGCCGGACAAGACAATAACAACCATGGCTGAAAACCTGCTGGACGTCGGACCTCCCAACTCTAAGCGGCCGAAGCTGAATTCACCTGCCCTGTCAGCGTCTGATGGACCAGGTAAAGGCCTCAACTCTGTCTGCACATGTAAACACCAATATTAGTAAGATATGCACCTGTCATGTTGTTTCTTAAATGCATTGGCCAACCACGCATCGTAGTTTACAGTCATCCGGTTAGCCAGGTGTGTTGGGCTATTTGTCGGTAGTAGTTACTTGCTTTTACTGCAGTGTTGTGGTTTGGTTCGGTGTGTGATCGGAAGGACCCACGATATACTGAAATGTCATCTTAATAGGTACACTTGCCTTGTACCAATGCAGCCTTGATAAGTCTTGGAAAATATCGTACCCTTATTAAATATAACGCACTGCAATTCAACAGCACTCGAAACTGCAGTCTCCAAAACGACCGCACAGTTAAAGCAACGCCTCTCTCAATCAGTTTAAGCCCGAACTGAGCATAGTTGAAGGCTACAAAGTTGGATATCTTGCAGCTCTGTTGCGTCAAACAGCTGAAGTTGCGACTTAGTGTATGGGTGTGTTAGAAAAGAGCTTTTCTAATTATTGGTGGACAACTAAAGCATGAGGCGATACTTTTTCATCAAAGGTCTCGTGGGAAGATGGAGCCACATTGGCGTCCTAGACACTGATTATATATGATTATATTATAAATTCAAGTAATGAGTCTGCTTAAAAATCGTTTATTATAAAATCTAATGTTGCTTCAATTCATGGCATGTTGTGCGTCAAATAGATGTCTAATATAATTAATCAAATTTCCTAGCTGGCTCTTTTAAAGCAGCTCCATTCATTTGAGGAGAGATTTCATTTTATTTATTGCAGCCAGTGTTCAAATCTGTGTAGAGTAATGATCAAGCTTGCCAGAAAGAGGAAAAAAATGGGTGAGTGACAAACAGTGTTTGGTACTGGTGCTCAATTCAGCTACCAAGTATAAAAACATGAATAAGGACAGCCATAAACACAGCCATCTCCTTGGCTGCAGCACTCCTAGGCAAGCATATGAAACCACACACCAATCTGGATGTGATCGGACTGTCTTTGATTGTAGAGTCAATATCTTGCTGGCTGAAATCTTTGCTACACTTTGTCCAAGGTTCTTATGTGACATTCATCTTTGCAGACGTGCATTTATTATGTGAAATGTGTGAGAATGCACGAGACAATCAACATAGATGCCATGTGAAAATAAGTAGGAGTAGGGAATGTCTTTGTTTTTTTCAATGCATTAGTTTGCTTTTAAGATAGATGGGATTAATGAGTTTCTGGAACGAATGTTTCTGCATGAATACATTTAGAAGAGAAAAGACCATCAAAAGGCGCACTGTTGTAGTTATTAAATACCATCACATGCTTTGTTGCAATTTAATAAACAGAGTACATAAAAAAAATCTAATAACCACACTACTAGTACTGATGTGGGAAGTACTGGAAACTTGCGTACAGACTCATACTCTTGGAAGTGATTTGAGATGTAATTTCCTACTCATTTACTAATGTGATAAAATGACATTCTGCGACACTGTTTTTCTTGGCCACTTGACAGTTGGCTTTCATATTCATTTGTGAAGAGGTTTTTAGGAATTTATTTCCTCAGCAGCGGCAAAACATGTAATTTTAGTCGAGAGACATCTCCTCCGGGATAAACTGGGTTTACTAGACACCACTGGGACTGATTTACAGCACCAGATATTGGTGAAAGAAACTTCATGAGTAGAAACCAGCTAATGTTGTTGTTATTAAACTGGTCTGACATCATAAACATAATTAAGCTGTACATTTTAGCCTCTTGTATGTCATTGTTTTGGTCTTACTGCCCGGACATTTACCATATCATTGATTGTGAGCCGGCCTCATTAGCTGTCCTCACCAAAAAAAAAAGCTGGTGCACTCACTCTACACATATGTCAAGAACTAAACAGCAAAACAAAATCTTCCAAGTCGATGGTGAGGAACCTCAAAGAGTTAACAAGTTTTCACAGGAGTGCAAAAAAGGTAAAATGAAAATAAATAAGTGAGGGTGTTACTGTGAGTCTGCTGGATGTGTAAGCAGTAAGTTGTTCTCCGGTACATTATAAACATATATTATGCCTGTTTATTAGTCAACTTAGTGTGAAGCCCTACTGGTGAAAAATTGATAAATATAGCTTTAATATAACTCTGCCACACAAGTCAATGAAATGTATTTGTAGCTTGGCTAACCACGTCTATTAAATGGCACGTGTTTTCCATTGAGTTTGATCTCCATCTTGTCTGCAAGAAAAATAAGTTGGACAGCCTTTCAGCAAAAGCTGCTGTCACAACAACAATGAATTACAACGCCCATCACACATGGCAGAGTCACCACATGTCTGCAGTGATCAATCATTAAACCTGCCCCGCCTACTCTTTATAGTTTTTGCCAGTTACAATTGGGACCTAACGGACCCCTTGGGAGAGCACTGGGCGACACTATGATCAGCCGTAAAGCACTGCGGATAAAGAGTTGGCTTTCACTCTTTAATGACTGTCGTGCCTAGAGCTTTGTGAGCAGCACCCCTTATGCCCTGACTTTTGACCTTTTGCCATTTGCAGTATGGCCCGGTTTGAGTTGCAAGTCCCATTATGGGATGCAGTATAGCCCATGGGGAGTGTTTGCACAATATATGTGTGTAAAGAATATATGAGGCTATGTCTGTGCACTTGGGACGTTTTTAAGCAGTCAATTTTTATGTGTGTTTAGGAGGAGGAATTAATTTTTTGTATAGTGGCAGAGTGCACGCACGTGCCCCCTGTGTCCCTATTCAGACCATATGTCACTCTGCATGGTCCCTGGGTTTCCCTGACTCCTCCTCTGTCCATTAAAACACTGGTAGTGCACAAAGGTTTTATTAAGATGTCATGACTTGTGTCAAATTTTGGGCAGTAGCTTGTGTGAAAACCATGCACCTCCATGATAGACTGCATTTTATCTGTTGTGGGTTTTAAGCTAATTGACCTCTTTTCTTTACCAAAGTCAAGGTGTGTATGAGTTGGGTGAGTCAACACACTCCTGTTTGTCTTTATGTTGGTCAAAGCTACAGGTGTGCTGAAACCTAACAAGGGAATATCTGGTCCATGCCTTGCTGAGATCTTAGTTCAGCCGTGTGTCAGTCATGGCCCTGTCAGTGATCGCACCCGCAAACACCCAAATGCTCACTTACCACTATGCAAATGGCACCTTTTTAATGCCCAGCAGGCAGACAGTAAGCTCATGACGCAGCCACTAATGGAGCCATTTATGCTTCTGCCTGCAGGCAACTTGAAAAAAATCCTACAAATAAGAATGGGGCGGTGTTTATGACAACGTCCTCTTTTTAAGCTGGTTTAGGTGGTGTGCAGAATGAGCTAAATGTTGTTGTTTTTTTTTTCTTTAAACGCAGTTCATCGCCCATGTCCGTGCTTGTATTGAAGCATGTTTCCCCTTATTATAATACAATCTGTTCGCCAGCATTTCTGTTCTTGCTGATTCCACTTGCAGCTGCATCTGTGTGTGCAACAGAGAGAAGTGAGGCTGAGAAAAGCACTTTGTGTCGTACACAGACAAGAAAATTCTGCTTCTTGTTTGTGCAAATATTAATATGAAAAAACAGCTGCTCTGCAAAAGCTAAATGTTGCTGTATCATAAACTCTGCTTGCAATCAACTTAAACAGGCAGTAGTTAAGTTTTTAAGTCATTGTTATAAATAAAAGTTAACCGCAGAAGGTAACGGCTATCACATACATCGGTGATCAGACTGGTTTCCAATGCGTGCATTTTTATCTGTCAGCGGAAACAGAATTGTGGGAAAGTCATGCACTGGGGAAACCTAATCCATGTTTGCATGAAACAATACTCATACTGTTATGATGCAATGTAGGTTTCTATGTTTTAATTACCTCCTCAGTGAACATGCCTGATGTCACAGCTGCGATGTGGTTTTGGTCTGTCCTCCACACAACTTCACACCCCACCGCCGGCATTTTAGGGGCAGAGAGTTTTGCCTGCTTAAATTTGGCGCGCTCAGATTTGTTTTTTCTTTGTGTTTTGACCATAGGTAAGTAGGCTTTACAGTGAAATGGTTGCTTTCTTTGTTTTTATTTTGTAAATAAAATGGATAATCTTTGCTGTACCTATGTCTGGCATCTTCATCTGCTCCATGTGCTGCTTTGTGTGTTTTCAGTCAAAAGTAGACTTGGCAACTTTTAAGTGGAGCAGAGCTTATTGTGCATTTAAGTTTCAGTGTTTTGTTAATGCGGAAGAATTCCTGTCCACCCTGCTACAACTGATCAACACTGTCAGTCCTGTCCCCTGCTTGCTCTATGTATTTCCAATGGAAAAAGTTTTACTGTAAAAATTGTATCATGCAGACGCTACTGAATTTAATAATATTACTTGTTTTGACTAGCAGCAATGCACAGTGCCATGAATTTCTGCACAAAATGTGCATCTTGGCTATTCTATCGAGGGGTGTATCCAGTTTTGTGTCACCATATACCTTCTGTGTTGCTCTGGGTGATTTCACTCACAAGCAAACTTTCTACAGAGAGCAGGAGGGGAGACCACATCATTGCACGTCATTGGCATAAACTCTTAACTTCTCCTGCTATTGCTCATGCTCTTACACCTGCTATGGACTTATGTACTGCAAATGCTATCCACCAGCCAGTGGTTATCTGCTTTTGGTCCCAATGAGACAGTAAGGCTTTCTGTACCTACTTCAACCAAATTTCCTCACAAAAAACAGAACAAACAAACAGTCAGCCCCAAACAAAAGTGAAGACTTTCACGATATCGTGATGGCAGATTAGAAGTTGGTGATGCTAAGTCAATGTCTGTTCCAGAGTTACCAAAGGAAGTTGTTGAGATTTTTCACTTTGGTCCAAAATGGTGGACTAGCTGCTGCTAAGTATTGTTACCCCAATGTACAGTGCCACCAGCATGATGAAAATGGACAGACCCAGTTGAATTTGCTCTCTACTTGCAATGAGCAGTTTTTTCCAGTCGGAGGTTTTGCCGTTGAGTAAAAATTATCCACAGAGCCATCGTTATGCATTTTCTTTTCCTTTTTTTATCTTTTAAAAAGCAGTCTTTTGTTTTAATATGGAGACAGATACTACATCCTGTCCTCCTCCTATGGCTTTGCCCAAATTACCTCTTCTGCTTGTCATTGCCAATGACCACCTTTGAGTTTTTTTAGATATCCTTTATTAGTCCCACACTGGGGAAATTTCTCATGAATTAGAAACTTAGACTGTGTATAATGATGAATACAAACAGACAATTTTTGGCCCATGAAACAAATAATCAGAACTCTTACAAGTGTTGGTGAAATCACTAATTTCAGTTGTTTCACGTATTTGGTTTTGAAGGCATTCACCTCTCTCTGTTACATGAGACTGTGTGTTGTGTGTCAGCGGGCTTTTTACAGAATATCATCTGATTTATATTTGTACTGAGGTGCTGCTCAACTCTAAATTCAGCTGCCGCTGATTAATTTTTCATGTCTAATGATTTGGTCCTGGTATTGGCTCAGTAACTGGAATGGAGCTTAAGCTTTCATGGGTTGCATACTGCCTCAGTGACGCATATGTCTTTATCAGTCGTAAGTCGCACATGAGTCACTGGGTCTTGTTTTGTGTAAAAATGGTCAGACCTGAAGTTTGATAAGATCGCATGCTAGTAGCATTGACTAATTCCTTGTGTTTCAGGAATTAAACAGGAATTGGGCTCCATTCTCTCCAACTTGAATTAATAAAAACCATAACTGAAAAGCCTTTCATCAGATCTTCTCACACTTTCCTTACCTTCAGATGAGCCAGGTGTCCTTAAATTATTGTTAAAAAGACAGGATTAATCACCTTCCTGGCGCTAAGTGGTTTTGTTGCTCTTCGTGCTGTGATACGAAAAAGTAAAAGACCAGGCAGTTACGCTGCACCTGTCCCTCGAAGGCCAGACGCTCAGCCCTAGGGCAAGATGACAGACACCCCCAGTCTGGGCCACTGCTGGGTCTGCTTTGTGGGTATTTATAGCCACCAGCTCGCAGACGGAAGCCATGGGGGATATGACAAAAAAGGAGAGAGTGGTGTGGTGATCAGTCTCTTAAGGGAGGGGGAATCATTTAGTGGGAGAGCATAAGAATAAGGGAGTAATGGGAAACAAATGGAAGCTGGGAGAGTGGGAAAAGTAGAAGAAAGCTGCAAGAGGAGTAGTACTAAACCCCCCTCCCCCCCAACTCTTAGTCTTCCTTGGGGCTCTCCTGACTGCATGTGGCGCTACCTAACCAAAACATTGCTTTGCATTTTTGGACTCCAGCCAAGGAGCCTGGGGGGGGGTGTGCGCGTGTGCGCGTCAGTTCGTCCATTCAGAAATGAATGCAGGGCCAGGCCTGTGCACATGTGGTTGAATTGAATGCTGCTGCTTTGAGAGTATCCATGTGGCTGCTGGTTAGAGAGGAGGGACTGAGGGGAGTGAGGGAGAAAGACGGATGGTGCTTTCAGCCTTAAACAAGCTTCCTCCACATGCAGCACCTGCTTGCCTGATGCCAGGGACAGACAGCGGGCTAACACGGCAGATCTGGAAGGCTGTGTTTACTCAGGGAAGTGCGTAGGCCAAGTGCCCGCATTAAAGACTGGATTCTGCCTGAATCTCAATGAAGACATCCAGCAGCAGCAGGAGGAGTAGACAGCAGATGGGAGGGTGACTGCCTCACTGTATCTGCTGTGTTGTGTATTCTTACATCCTTTAACATTAAGCCATGTTTATCATATGTGAATAACTGATTAGCTTGATTTTGGTTTGCTTTAGATATGTCTTGAATAAAGTGACATTCCTCAACACTCAGAACCTTCAACTGACTCTGTGAGCCTTGGTGCGATCAACCACTCAGTTGAGGGTCAGGTCAGTCAGTTTCAGTTGACTGCTACTTTTTGCTGTGTATGTGATTTGAAAACAATAGTCCAAGTATGACATTTGTATTATTATTAAATTATCACTTAGCCTAATTGACTAAGCCGGCAGTGGATGCAGTTTTTCAGTTACTGTCCAAAACATTTTTTTCTGTATTTCCAACAAAAATGAAGTTAAAATCAACCTTCTAACTTGAAGGAAATGATGATGTTACATTTATTGTGAAAATTATTGATATTTACTGACATCAATGTTTTTATTGTGAAAATATTTTTTCCATGTTGCCCTGCCGTAATGTGCTGATTGAACAATTTGCAGTTGGTGTACTGTTAACCAGTGATGATAAAAACTTGGATCACTGGCAATGACAGTACAGTGACAGGTACACAAACACAGTTGTTGTGCTTGTGCTGCCGTACGCTTGGGCATGCTGCTAGTTGTTGTAGCCCGCTACATCGCTACAACGGTTGCTCCCATAGCTTTCTCACCCCGTCAGCTTCGGCAAACCAGTTTTTGCTGGTTGATGTTAAATGCATCACTAACGGTGTCCAAATGCGGGAATGTCACTCAAGACACTGTGAAATGGATTTCTTTTAAAAGTTCCTCTTTAGTTAAAAAAAACAACAAAAAAAACAAAAAAAAAACTATGGGTGCTTTCCTGAAAGAATCAGTTTTAACAAATTCCTTTCATATCATGAGCGTAAACTCTGAACTCCTTTTTATTGCCACTTTTTAAGCATGGTAAAAGTCACCTGTTGCTCATCTCACCTGTGATCGGTTGGGATCACAGTTGCCTGCAAAGTGCATTTCAGTCGCACCTAAGTACAGTGCACTAGCATACCAGAGAAACAAGCTAGCTTACAGTCACAAACCATGACATACTTTAATACACAGCATACACTGCTCAAATTGTAATATGGAGCTAACAGTAGACACAAGGCGGAGGACAGTAAACCAGTATACTCTCCTGCACCCTTCTCACTTAACTGATTAGTCAGGGCTGTCAACAGTCAAGTAAACCACCTCTCTAATGCACACACACCTCCTAATTTTTCTTGCTGTCTTAATCACTTCATCTCTCAGCAAATCTTGGCTCCCTGGGCTCTCAGCATTATGCTCACACCTCTGGATGGTGTGACACAAATATTCCTCCACTGCCTTGCAGGAACCCCGAGTGCTGTCGGATTCTCTCTCTTGTCACACCGCGTTTGTCAGCCAGCAGGGATGCTCTTATTATCACACTGTTGTTTCTCGTCTCGTGCTGCAGGGACACAGCCATGGTATAGCACCAGTTAACATGTTTGTGAACGTTTGGACTGAGCAGGAAGTTCAGAATACACTCAGAGGATGTTTGTCTCATTTTTGACACCTATTTTCGGTTAAGTTGCCTGTGGCACATGGTGAAAATATAAATGCACAGTATCCAATGCCTCTTGTACAGGCTTATCTGACAGCTTGCAAAGGCTTAGGAGAGTGAGGACTCCCTACTGACATATTGACTTGATGAAATGGTCAGGCGTAACATTTTCGTTTCTCCAAAATTTGATCAGATTGATCTTATTTTCCTTTCGTCTTTCTTCTCTCCTAGATCTGGGGTCGCTGTCGTGGGATGATTTGGAAAATGACCTTCCAGATGAGTTGATCCCTAATGGTGGAGACCTGAATCTGATGAGTGGGATGCCTTCAAATGGAGGAGCAGCACCTGGAGCTGGTGGGCCAGGTGGCACCCCGGCAGGCCTCGGCGGGGGTGGTGGTGTTCCGGATGCAGCCGCCAAGCACAAGCAGCTCTCAGAGCTTCTTCGAGCAGGTAGCACCTCCAGTATCACAGGCGCGGGGCTGAACTCAGCTAGCCCTCAGCCAGGCGGTATGGGGCCTCAGCTGGGAACGCCCCTGGGAAAGAGCCCCCTTGGCCAGGGCTCCCCCAACAACCACCCATCCCCCCAGGCCCAAAAAGCAGGAACACCAACTGGAGTAGCAGGACAGAACAACAATAATAATACTGCAACAATGGGCTTGAACACAACAGGCTTCAACCAGGCTATGATTAACAATACCCAGGGTCATGGTGGCCTCCTGGCCCAAGGAGGGCAACCCCAACCTGGGCAGGTGATGAATGGTGGTCTTGGACCTGAGGCTGGGAGAGGAAGGGGAGCAGGAGTAGCAGGCATGCAGTACCAGGGAACGACAATGCCAGGGGCTGCACCAGGACAGGGAGGAGCAGGGAGTGCGTTGGCAGAGACTCTCACCCAGGGAGGGCAGCAAATGGGGGCTCATGCCACCCTCAGTGCAGCCCAGCAAGCTGGCAACATGAGCAAGGTGAGTCACACTCCCCCCTGCGCCACTGCTCTTTCTAAGTGTAGCCATTACAGGATGGGATGTATCAAATCAAACATGGTGGGTGAGTGGAAACGAGTTTAGAGTTGAACACAAATGAGTGTTGTCTATACTTAATAGGCTTGATGAAGAGTTTTTGTTTGTTAGTGCTGTGGTCCTATTATTACATTAGTTTGACAAGCTTTGCACCCAAAGGCAGCCTTAATATATCGATCCTGGGAAAATTACTTTGGATCACCATATTCTCAAGCAACTTTAGTTGGACACCCTGATCTGAAAGTGAAAGCGCTATGTTCTTCTTGAGACAGTTCATGATGTCACCACCTTTGAATGTTGGGACTTTGCCACCTTCAGCTATAGTATGATTGTGTGCACGTGCTCAGCTCAGAGGTTGTGTCTTGCTGAGGAGAGAGCAGAGAGTCATTTTCATTGGTTAAGAACCCTAAAAGTAATTAATGCCAAAAGTAATTAATGCCAAAAGACATAAAGAGTTGAATCGATCATCTTAATAGATATGCCTTGGGAAACAACAGTGGCAGCAACTTCGCTATTGCACAGTAAGCATTAAGTGCACTGAAAGCACTGTGATTTCTATATATGTTGCACAGATGTTTATGGGCGTAATGAGCGAATAAAGAACGAAATACATTTTTACTTTTTTTTAGGATCCAGTGGAAACTCTCAAACAGTAATAGGCCATAATCAAATGAAGACGCATCAGCCTCACAACATAATTTTAAAGTTGTCAGACAGATAGTAGTGAAGATGAAAATGAATGAAGAGTGGCACAAACAAGAGTCACGCTGTGTTAAATTTGTGCTTAGGTAAATGTTTTCAGCCGTCTCCGTGGTAAATCTTGTGTTTTTTATACCTCGGTTTAACGTGAATACTGAAATAACGTTGAAGCAGAATGTTGTTTAAAATCAGATAATTATCCTGCTGTAAATGTGTTTTGAACTCAACTGCATCTACGCTGATTGATCGGGTCACAGTCTGAGCTCACCTGATTTACTACAGGAAGT
This sequence comes from Datnioides undecimradiatus, assembly GCA_008933995.1. NCBI lineage: Eukaryota > Metazoa > Chordata > Actinopteri > Lobotiformes > Datnioididae > Datnioides > Datnioides undecimradiatus. The sequence continues at coordinate 16,944,897 of WARS01000016.1, read as the reverse complement.
TTCTCCTCGCTTGTACCCCTTGTACGTGGGCAAAAATAATTTAATCAGAAAGAAACTCGTAATTTCTTCCCACCAGGATGGGGAGCTGTTTTGGTTTCATAGATTTGTGCCATCAGTCAGCATAGTAGAGGTAGTTTGCATGAACATGGTCCTGTCAGCTCCACAGTAGCTGCTGCCTTTAAGAGAAATGCTGAACATAGATGGCGGGGGTGTAATGAAAATGAGAACTATGATCTCCACGATTCCTAGGTCCGAAATAGCGATATGCATGCAAGTCTACTGTTTCCTGCATGTAGACTTAATTGAGGAGACTGCCAAAGTATATTTTGCAGTCTGTGACAATCTCTCCTTACTCCCTTACAACGATGAAGGCTGCTGACAATCACGCATGATTCGTTCTATAAATTAAATAAGATTAAGTAATCTAGGCGTCTAGAGATAGAGGAATGTATTGGGACTTAAGTCTTTCCAATGTTTAGTATAGATAAACAGGAGTATCTCCCATCTGTCTTGCTCCACATCCCTGTAGAAAGCTGTGCGTATCACAAACAGGCAAATCCAGGCTCATGGTGATTTATTGACAATCAGTGAAGCAACTAAACTCTGTTATTCTCACAGTAAGAGTGGGTCTGTAGTCTGGTTGGTTTTGTGAGGTTGCGATAATTGCTAGTACTGTACTTTATGTACATCTTAATTGGCTGTTTAATGAGTGGAGATGTTCCATTGCTGACCACAGCGCCACTCACTCTTTGTCTCAGATGACTTGGTACAGTCACTAAAGCCTTGGCGATCATTGATAATTAACTGCAGTGAACCTCTCAACGCTCCAAATGGCTCCTTTTCCTGCATGAGCGTATATATGTTTGAATATATACACTCTGCTGGTTTATTCATGTTATCCGTCATTTGCCCCGTCTTTTCTCCCCCTCAGCTAATTTTCAGCGCTCTGATTATTCAGAAATGATATGTGCACGCCACACTTGGCAGCTCTACTCTCACTTTTGGCACAGAGCTAATATTGACAGTGCTGTCACCCGCTCAGTCATTGTTAAGGTTAGTCTTGGGACTCTGAAGTATGCATGCGCGCGTGTGCCATTGGCTGCTTATATGTAAATCTTTTCACCAATGTGGTTTCACAGGAAATCAGTAGGAAGTTATCTATTTTACTAGCTGCGTTTCAGAGCCAAGACACTGAAGCAATACGTAACCACAACACACACACACACACACACACACACACACACACACACACACACACACACACACTTCAGGCTATTGTGAAGAGACTTGGAGAAGAGTTGTGTGTGTTGAGATCTATTCTTGGATAGAGTACATACACATGCTTTAACCACAGGAAAGATTAAAAGCTGATGTAGCAGTATCCGCGAGGGGGCTGTTGGTGTTCACAGGAAAAGTTGTGTGTGTGGACGTGTGTGTGTCTTGTAAGCTTATCTGGTCTCCTGTGATTATCATGTCATCCACACCTTTAGAGTCCAAAAAAAAAAAATCAACCACTACACCCTGTGTGTGGCTTCCTCTATTGTGCTTTAATCACCGGGTGTAAATCTCTTTCTGGGCATTTGTGTTGGTTAGAGACTGCTGTCACTCCTTCCCGCCCCATGCTCCTTTGTTATTGTATACGTGTGAACACTCCCCTCGCTTTCTTTGGCTTATTGGATGGCTGCTTTCCCTGTCAGTCACGCAGGGAAAGACCGGTATTGTAAACCACTTAATCAGTTAGAATGACAGAGGGCGAGTGCAATGAGGAAGAGGGAGGGAGGGCAGCTCAGCTGAATAGTCTGGCCTGGCAGCAGAGCGGTGAGATGATAGTTGGCAACTGTCCTGCCCGCCGATGTGTGGAGTGTGTCAGAGAGTGGGGGACTGAATGGAAAGAGCAAAGCGAAGTGGGTGTGCGTTTGTGTGTGCACAACTGTGTGTGTCCGCCTACTCAGCTGTGTTGAAAGGCTGCCAGTGTCTGGTCGTCTCAGCTGGGTCTTTTTTATCTGGTCTGTTGGAGTGGTGTCAACAGCCTGAGGGGATACAGCCTGGCCTGGCATGGCAGAGTCTGCTCTCGTCTCCCAGCAGCTCTCTGGATGAGGGGAGCAGCAGCAATTTGATCAGTGTGTAAAACATGGCACTAACAAGGATTTGATCCCCCCTGGTGCCACATCTTAATGTATGTAGGCATGGTTCTTGTTGAAGGTGGCTGATGGATAAACTCTTCTGTTGCAGTATGTGAAATTTCCCATTGTCACATTGGTAAATGTTTTGATATCGAATTGTTTGGAAACTTAATTGAAAGACAAAGAATAAGGATAAAATAACCTGGTGACCCAGTGAAATAAATGGCTCTTTAATTAAAGTACCTGCCGTACTGAGGTAAGTTTCTTGTAAATCCAATATTACCACACAGCCTCCACCTCTTGCTCATTGATTTGCAGTATTTGCATCACTATCTGAATACACCAGTATGTATTTATGGTAGAGCTACGCTTAGTGTCAGCGTGAAAATGTGATAATTGATGTATTTTAGCTAACATAGATTAGGGCAGTATGAGTGCCATCAGTGCCACGATACAGTGTTACTAAGAAAGTACAGTATCCATGTTTATTACAGTATAGATGTATGCAAAGTCCCATGCTTTAAAACACTATCATAGTCTGACAGCAGGATATTGTGTCTTCTATAACTGAAGTTCATTTATGAGCCCCAATCAGCTAAAAAACTGTAGAAACTGTTAAATTAATTCTTTTACAGCACCAACAGGATCTTGAGAGAAGGACTGCCAACTTACGGTCAGTTTAGTTTACACCTGTCAAAATGATGAAAGGGAAACGTCGACGTAGAGCGGCATTTATGTGGCAGCTCCCCGACCTACCCCCTGCAGTGTTTCAAAACAGTGTTGTGTCTCATGCTTCCACTGGTTCCAACATGTGCTACCAACTGGGGCTGGGTATTGCCACTGATTGGTATTTCAATTAAAATGCCACTTTTCTTTGGATTTGAAAGGTTTAAATTGTAAATTGGTGTAAATTGTACAGACAAGCAATAAACGTGGTTCATTTTTACAAACATTAATGTTTACACGAAGAACTGACTGAGTTAGAACGACACTCTAGCAGCTACTCAGTGTAGTGCAACTGTGGGTGATGTTTTGTGGTGTACACTCCAACCAGTAAATTTGTTTTTAGTGCTGTGTATTACACATTTTAATCAAATACTGGTCCAGGATTTCAAAACAAACTGCATGTTTGCTGTTAGGAAACAGTGCTGACTCCCTCGTATGTGGAAACACCTTAGCTAACAACGCCACATCATCTTCAGACACACGTTTGCTGCTGGTCAGTGTTAATTTTGGCAGCTAGTTTAGATTTAGTCAAAGAAAAGTCACTGCAGTTTACTCTTTGAGTAGAGGTTCAACATTTTCGGGGAACTTTCTAAAAGCCCAGTGATCTTGATTTACACTCGGTCCAAATTAACAGTGCAGTAGCTAGGTTGTATTTAGATGTAAATGAGTAGATGACGCACAGCTGGTCAAACTGTGAGATGCATATCACAATGATGTGTTCAGCTCTAAACTCTACAACCAGCCTCTTAAACAGACCCTTGTTGGAAACTAATGCTGCTACATTATGAACTATTCTGTCATCTGTCTTTTTTTCCAGATGGGTTTGGGCAGCAATGGGGGTCCATTTGGGGCCCAGCCCTATGGTCAGGGTGCCACTGGGCCTGGCCAGCAGCTAAACCCTCAGCAGCAGCTCCAGAACAAGGCTGCGCTTGCCAACAGCCTGCCGCCGTTCCCCAATGAACTCAAAGGGGCCGCTGTCACTAGCGTGCCAAACATGGTTAGTGCTTGTCAGACATATTCAGACATTACTATACTATACACTATTATAAGGTACTTACACAAAAGTTATTAAACACACGTTCACCCCACTCGCGGAGCTATGAACAAGTGCAATGTCCTGTTTCAGTTCATATTTCTGAATTACTAATTTATCATCACCATTATTATTGTTTTAACCGTATTCAACAATTAGAAAATGTCAGATGTTAAAGCCTGAACTGCTGTGTTAAATCTTGATTTGATTTGCATGACTTGATTCATGACAGTAGTGAGTCAAGAGACTACAATTAGGCAAATTACTTTGCTCTTTTATATGAAGAAAGTTAGACACCAAGAACTGAAAAGATTGCTCCAACAGAAAAACATTTTTCTTGTTTTCACATCTGCTCTGTAAATCACACCATGTAATTCTGTCTTAATACCACTGGTTAACTTTACTGTTGGTCTAGAGAGAAAAACTGGTCTTTTGTAAACATTTTAACCTGCAAATGTTTTACATTTTTATAGTAAATGTTTTATTCAGCCAATTATGAAATTGTTTTAGCACCACTGAAACCGAGGATCAAGGTGTGGTACCTACATTTAGAGAATCATCTCACCTTCAGTGACTGAACAGAATCTTCCTCTTTGTAGTATTAACAGACAAGAGAGATTGAAGTCATTATCTTGACCCAATTTTAACTTGTTCTTTACCTTTGTCCACCATGCAGCAGCTCCAGCAGCAGCCTCAGCAGCAGGCGGCTATGCTTCCACTGGCCGGCGGCGGAGGTGTGGCAGTGCCTTCGGCAGGCCCCACAGCCGACCCAGAGAAGCGCAAGCTGATCCAGCAGCAGCTGGTCCTGCTGCTTCACGCACACAAGTGCCAGCGACGGGAGCAGGCCAACGGGGAGGTGAGGGCCTGCGCCCTGCCTCACTGTCGCACCATGAAGAACGTCCTCAACCACATGACCCACTGCCAGGCCGGCAAGTCCTGCCAGGGTAAGTTGGAGCGTTTGATACAATCAGAAAACAAAATCAAAATGAGAAGTCCTTGGTGTGACACAGTTCGTACAAGTCACATCGCTTTTTCCTAATTGGGACTTTGCTGCTGTGTGGTCACATCATTAACTCAGCTCTTTTGATAAAATGATTTTTCTTCTATAAAATCTCCAGCTTTGCTGCAAACATTTCAGGATGTTGCATTGATCACAAAGCCACTTCTGCATTTTGTGAAATGAACACTCCAAGGTACTTGTTGGATTTATTTCTGCTGCGAGTTGGTTGCAGCAGGAGGCAAAGTGGCTAAAAAGTCCTCCTGTCGGTGCGAAATGAGGTGTGGCTTTGCCAACTATATAAAGATAACACAAAGTTTAAAGCCTGGACAAAAGCCTCACAGTTTTCAATGTCACTGAACTATTATAAACAAATTAGTTTTAATGACAGATACATTTTCCCATACTTCAAACTGTTTGCACCATTGTTGCACCATTTTGAGTGGTAAAGAAAGGCTTAATAGCAAAATGCATTTTTCTCTTATATCAGTATTGACAGTGTTTTACTAGAAGCTGGGGAAAATGGTTTCTTGATGCAGCTTTAATTTGCTTGATTACGCAACCAAGAACTAGTAGAAATCATCTCACGTTACTGCATTAACACTTTGCCTTTTTGAGGGATGACATCTCTTAGACAGTTTTCACACACTCGCTGCAGTCATTATGTCCTGTTTTTGCTTGGCCAAGATTGCTGTTTTGTCACCATTTGTGTTAAATTAGTACTTCCACACACCAGTGATCTGCTTTAACAAATCTGATCACTCTTTTATGTTACGGGACACCGCGGGGGTGGATGGAAGATGCAAGCAAACTTTTTTTTTTTCACGTCCCCTCCTGGTCTCCATGGGGAGACCATTAATCCAGCCATGAGTAGGCAAAACTTTCCCTCGACTCCTTGTTGGTCATACAATGTGTCTCTGCCTAATCTGGAATCAGCACAGGGGGATTTCCATCCACTCACATCTTGCTGGCTGGATCTGCTTTTCCTCGCTCCGCCAATTTATTTCTCTGGATCGGTGGTATCGTATTCTTCTGTCTGCTCTTGAACCTCCAGTCCCAGCTTCTCTCCGCCGTATGTCAGCAAAGGTATTACTGCAAAGGAAAAAAAAATCCCCTCTAGCTACTCTCATTTAAATTTGGCTCCGTGTCTTTGCTCTACCCTTGGACTTGAATGCTTAAAGTTAAATTTCAAGCCAAATAAACACAGAAGCCAAGGTGTGTGTTCAGTGTGAAGGGGTCTGTGTCTACGCTCCCTGCTTGCCAGCTCATTTCCTCTTGCTCTGGATTGCTGCGTCTCAGTGCCACTGGAGTCACCCTGGAGAGAGATTTTGTTCCCCAACACACAGTTATCATCTCTAGAATTATCTGATGTCTCTTGGCTTAGGTCATTTTCACCTTAGGGACTCTGGAGTCTACAGTATGACTAGTGTATGGTTTGGCTTTGGACCTCAGTCAGGCCTCCTCCTTCCTCTTTCATCACTGCACACTGAATCTTCAAAAAGCCATTAATATGGTAGCCCTGCTATGTTTGAGCCTTGCCAACAGTATCTGCATTTTTTACAAAGATAATAAAGTTTAATTGTGTTTATTTGTGCATTGCCCTTGGCGTTTGAAGCCATGTAGTAATTATATCTGGAGCAGCACTTTGAAGTGCCAAGCAGCTAGCAAGGCTGATTTTTAGCCTGCTTGAGACTTTATGTCAGGTTAGCTGCTAGCACATTAGCCTGGTCACAGATGAAATGAAGCGACTTAGTGTTTTTTTTCAGCCGTGCGTCTTGAAATGCGGCTTAAATTCCCTCTCCATTTGGCTTAACCAGCAGCTTCCCAAGAGCTGAAGTTAAAGCAGTGAGAAAACCTGAGATCTTTTGGGATTTGTGCCATCCGTCTTACTTCCTATATACTTTAGTTAATGTCCGTATTGCCTTCATTTTTCCTGGCTACTTCCTTAGTCCTAGTTTTCAAATTAATGCAAACACAAATTTGGGGTATTTCGTGCATGGTATTGTTTTGAGATAGCCAGTTTTTAGCCAAGTTGTGAAAAATCGAACTCGGGAAACTCGTGGCAAACTGACAGCTTCAAGCTGACAGTTAAAGCTGATAAAAGATAAAGAGAGTGACTCTTGGAGTGACAGCTGTGGGGGTTGTGAAAGGTGATACAGAAAGAAGATGCCATCTTTGTCAGTGGACGCGATGTAGAACAAAAAGACACAGAACAGAAAAAATGCTGCTTATAATTTTATCGTTACATAAATTCATGTGATATTGCTCATCCTTCTCGCTGAGTACTTGGTGGTTACCAAAAAGGGCGAAATGTCAGCGTTAAGATTCAATACGATGTTTCACGCTCTTTCCTTCTTTTCCCCCTTTAGTGGCTCACTGTGCGTCGTCCAGACAGATCATCTCCCACTGGAAAAATTGCACACGACACGACTGTCCCGTCTGCCTGCCGCTGAAGAACGCCAGCGACAAGCGCACCCAGCAGCGTAAGTACAAGCAGCAGGCCCAGGCTCGCTGTCGCTTAACGATTGTCAAGTTGCTCAAAATGACCACAGACACCGTAAACACAAGGCTGAATTACTTCCATTGACTATGTTGAATAAGCAGGACATCTAGACACGGCGAGCTTTGGGTTTATCTTACAAAGACCCGAAGTGCGACTCAGCCGTAATGTGGGATTATGTTGGTTTATCGAGCTCTAATGGGCCACAGTGACTGCTTTAGAAAGAAGTAGACCTGATCGCTGCTTTCCTGAAACCAGCCAGAGATGTTTGTGTGTAGAATAGGTGAATGTTTCACCATTCAGTCAAGTCAGGAAGCTTATTTATAGGTTTGTGCTCCTCCATGATGACTAAAAGCACTTGATGAATAAGACTGTAGTCCTGCTGGGTTTGTAATCTGACACACGGGAGGGATGGGAGTGTGATGGTGGGAAAGAGGGAGGCAACAGAACGGTGTGCTAGAAGTCTCCAGCCGAGCCATTGGCTGTGGGGCTGTTGACTGCTGCTAAACACTATAACAGAGCTGAGTTTGACACACACTGCCACACACTTGAACTGCTTCTCTTTGTTTTGTTTTTTTTGTCACTGTTATGTTATTACAGGTCCGAAGTCTGTTTTCTTATATACCCTACCATCTTCTCAATCCTTCTCTGAACTAAACTTCCCCATTTTTTTCCCCCTCTCAGTTGTTTTTTGTAACTTCACCACTCCGCTCAACATTTTTAATCACTTACAGCATTCCAGCATTGGTCTGTCCCTGTTTGGCTTGCATGTTAAAGAACATGATGTCGGGGCTTGCGTCTCTCCTGCCAACACAAACATAGCGCAGTATTTCTTTGTTCTGCCTCCTCTGATTTCTGTCTTTGCACAAACCAAGAGCTTTTTTAGCCCGAGCAAACCCTGAACCCAGAAAATTATGCTAATGCTCTGTCCCCTGGAGGAATTTATGCATTTATTCAGTTCTCTGCTGTTTAAAGCATTTAGCTTTACATTAATGTTCTCACTGTATCATGTGGCCATGTGACTGCATCTTGCCAGAGGTCAAAACGTGTGTGCACGTGTCTTTGTAACTACTGGTTTAAAATATATTACACATCTTTGCCCCGTTTTCACCAAAACGGACACTCTTCACATTTATTGGCCTTGGCACACTGTAGTAACATTTGCATTTTGTTTATGTGCTTTAGTTTGTGCCTCAGCAGTGTAGGCAAGATTGTCAACATTGAAAACTGCTAACAGTAAAGCATGATTGTATTTTAGTGTTTTGGACTGACTGCTCCGTCTCCTTCCCCAGCCAAGCTGAGCTCCCCCAATACGGGCCTCCAGAACCCCATGTCCTCAGTTGGTGTAGGCCAGCCCAGTGCTCCCACCATCAATACCTCAACCCCCATAGACCCCAGCTCCATGCAGAGAGCCTACGCGGCACTTGGGCTGCCCTACAGCAGCCAGGCCACTGGGCAGGCCCAGACTCAGCAGGCCCCGGGCCCGGGACAGACTGCAGGCACACAGAATGCACAGGCCCAGCAACAACAGCAGCTCCCACAGCAGATGAGATCCATCAATGCACTTGGTAAAATCAGACACACTTTTGCTATTCGTGTTTTTCTAATTTGGTGCTCTTAAAAACTTAAAAATTACAATGATAATGAATGAGTGAATGTATGTGTGTATTGAATAACTTGTAAATGAACAGCATACCCAACTGGAAGACACTTGAATAGATATAAAATGTATGTGAAACTAATCTGACAATATGCAGAAATAACAGGGTTATTTGTGAATAAAAAGAAAATAATCTAAAAAACCTGTTTATTTACATGTTAAGTTCAGCATGTTCTTCATTGTATAACTTTCTCTTCAGTGGTAGTCAGGGCGGTCATTCAGAGCTTGATTTTTGAAATTGTGGCGTGCTGTTTGCTCACACCTTCCCATATTTACAGGTAACCAGATGGCTCTTGGAGGCGCGACAATGGGCGTGACCACTTCAGACCAGACGAACCTGCACACAGACTCCCTTCCCAACGCACTCAACACTAACAGGTCAGTCCCTGCCAATAACTGCTTTGCATTTATTTACCCTAAGTTTGCAGGAAATTAAAATTAGCTTCCTAGAACATAGAGGTTTATTAGATCTGAGGCTATGACGACAGTATAGTTTTTAAAATGAAAACATTGCATATAAAAACAAAGAGATTTAAACTGAAACGTATAACCACCTCCCCGTTCCACCTCCAGTCAGCTGCTGTCAGACGGGTCAGCTGTGGGCTCAATGGGCAACCTCCCCACAGCAGCACCCATCTCTGCCACAGGCACCAGGAAAGCGTGGCATGAGCACGTCACTCAGGACCTGCGCAATCACCTCGTACACAAACTGTGAGTGCATATACATCCTGGACAGGTGTAACACTCTTGAGTGCTTGTTAGGTACAATTGCTGAATTTGCTATTCATTGCTGCAAATTCTGTTCCTTTGTGGCAGAGTACAAGCCATATTCCCTACCCCTGACCCGGCAGCTTTGAAGGACAGACGAATGGAGAACCTGGTGGCCTACGCCAGGAAGGTAGAGGGGGACATGTATGAGTCAGCTAACAGCCGGGTAGGTCTTCTGAAAGGGGCCTCAACTAGGACATAACTTGGAATAACTCGCCTTACCAAGTTGACTGAAATAACCACAAATAGCTATAAAATAAACTTCTGATTGTTTTCAGCAAACTTTCCCGTCTTCTCCTCCCTCCAGGATGAGTACTATCACTTCTTGGCTGAGAAAATCTATAAAATCCAAAAGGAACTGGAGGAGAAGCGGCGCTCAAGGCTTCAGAAGCAGATCATCAACCAGGCGCCTTTGGCTGCACAGGGGACCCAGCAGCAAAGCCTTCCCCAGCCCAACGCCTTTGGCCCAAGGCCACAGAGTGAGTTCAATGTTTGGACAGAATTACATGTAAAGTCTCAAATATTTAAATAAAATTCTTTAAATTTTAGTTGAAAGTTTTGGAAAATGACAATTATGTCCACGGTACACATAAAGTTTCTGGTATTTTATGTAGTCAAACTAATTTTCATCTATTAAGAATAATTTTCATTAGCTACCACGGCTGTATGGCCAGGTTGACAATATTACTCATCTGCTTATATCCCATCACTGTGGTAGGTGTACCTTCAGTGGTTTTGGTCGAAATAGGCCATAGCATTAAATGTTTCATGTTGTAATAAAAGCTCCTTGACTTGTGAAGCACTTTATTCACTGATCAAAATGAAGTGAATGAGTGATTATTTGGCTTTTCCACTGCAGCTGGGACATCCCTTGGTTCAATGTTTTGTTTTTCCGTTTTATAGATGGACCTGTTCCCCTGCCCAACATGCCAAATCAGATCATGAATCGCATGCAGGTCTCACAAGGTACGTCTTTGGATGTGATTAAATATAGAGAGAGTGTGTCCAGCATGTAAAACAAAACATGTAACTGCTAATCAATGCAGGAAACAAATCTGAGAATCACATTACAAAAAGACAGGCTCCAGTATAATAATTATAACCTTTATCTATAAAGAGATAATGATAAAACATAACAATTTTTGGCTGTAAAAGCATGTGGCGGTAACAATTAGTGAAAGGCTTTATTTATGTTTTGAGAAGTAATTTAAAAGATGTCACTGATTCTCAAAGTCTCAGATCATTGGTCAGGCAGCTCCAGAGCTGGAAGGCCTTGACTGAAATTTAGGGATTTAGGAACAAGAGTAGACAAAGGAAACGATAGAGAGAAAAGAGGTTATAGAGAACAAAGACATAGAAGAGGTAAGTTGTTTAAAAGGTAATTAAGCTAAAAGAATTAGTAAGAATAAAGAAGCATGAAGCAGAAGATATTAACTTACACACTTAAGATAACAAGTAAGACAATGGACAGAAGTTTTTACACTGAGAGATTCCACAGGCTGCACCTCGGTTGTGCAAGTGCTTCAACAGCCGTGGTCGAACTGTGTCACCTCAGCCGCCTGAGAAATGGACACATGTACAGGTTTTAACTTCATTTGAAAGCGTTGGTGTTGGCCTCAACAGCGAAAGTCTTTCTACACTCTGTCAGCATAGTGGGGTGCTCCCGCTCGCCTTAATGAATTTTCTGTGTGTCCATTGCTAAAAACTGTGATCCGTTCTTCTTCTTAACAGGAATCAACCAGTTCAACCACATGGCTCTGCCCAACGCCCAGATATCCCAGGCGCCGATGGGAGCCCGAGCTGCCTCGCCCATGAACCACCCACAGCAAATGAACATGAGCTCCGTCCCAGCAGTGAGGAAGGGCAGGGGACAGAGGGGCATGCATATCACAGTACACACACACACGCACACACATACTGTAAGTAACATGAGCTAACACATAGTTGGTGGTAAATTCACACTCTGGCTGTCTGCTCAAGCTACTGCAGGCTTATTAAAAATGTAGTCGACTCATCAGGTCATGAGTGACGTGGTGAGTTTTGAGGTGGTAACATTCATTGACTTGACTGACAATTGATCAGTCTAGTGATAATTTCAGCACATTAGACATTAAGACAACATAGACATCAGGGAGAAGACTGTAAAAAAGAGAAAAATCTAGATCTGCAGCAGCAGCTCACCGCTTTCACACTCACAAACGCATACAGCGCTGTAGCTGGAAGATCTTTACTGGCAGTAATGTGACTGATGTCTCCGTCGTGTTTGATGCTTCTGTTTTTGTCCGTGGAATCTCGTGTCACGCCGCACATAGTAATTAATCCTCTTTCCGGTCTTGTAGATGGGCATGTCTCCCTCCAGGATGCCCCAGGCCCAGGGCATGATGGCCGGACATGGTGGTGGTAGCATGGTAGGCCAGACTGCCAGCCAGGGACAGTTTCTCGCGCAGACCCAGTTCCCTCCAGGATCTGCAGCGGTCGCTGCAACAGGCGCCATGAATGTCACTGTGGGGCCCGGCATGGGCCAGCCACCCGCACAGGCTGCCGTTACCCAGGTGAGGCACGAAGAGAGATGAGGGCTGTGAACCTGTAGTAAACCATGTTGGATAACTGATCTGAGTAAACCCATCCCTTTTTCAGATTTGCTACAAAGTTGTGCTAATTCCAACCAGCTGCTGGGGAACTAAACACAAACTACTTTCACCAATCATACTACGCACTAATTGCTCGGAAATTGTTTTCATACCAATCACAAGTTCTCTCCAGACCTTAAATTGTGTGTGGTGTTGTGTTTGTCTGTTTGACCCGTCTGACTGTGTGTGTCTGCTTATCTTTTGTGTGTATGTGTTTGTGTGTCCGCCTGCCCTTTTGTGTGTGTCCTTCTCTCCAGCAGCAGCAGCAGAGCGCTAACCTCCCCATGAATGCACTTGGCCCCTCGCTGGGCCCTCAGCTAGCCTCCTCCCAAACCCCCTTGCACTCCACGCCTCCGCCTGCTGCCTCCGCCGCCTCCACGGCTGGGGGGGCCACTAACCTGCCGCACCCCCAGCCCTCCAGCCGCAGCTCTACCCCCACCCTCCCTGGCCCTGGCCCTGGCCCTGCCCCGGCCCCGGGTGCCACCCCACCCCGCCCCACCCAGCCCCAACCCCAGGCGGAGCTCCCTGCAGCAGCGCAGACGCAGCCCCCGCCTCAACCCCCTACCACGCCGGTGAGACTGAGACCCTCCGCATGCCCTCCACTCTGACTCCCCCTCCCCTGCAAACTCCCATCCCTCTCTGACTGCCATGTAGGATCCCATCCCATCCATATTCACCTTTATGTCTGATAACTGCATCTTCACTGTTCGTAGCATCCATCACAAAGGGAACGTACATCTTTCAACTTAAAGGCGCAAGAAATCAGTGTGGGAGGTGTTCATCTGTGCCGTGGCTTCAGCCCTGCATGCAAAAAAAGCAATTCAGCCATTGCCAGTAGCTCATCTTCATCTCTCTCTCTCCGTATGTCTTTCCCTCTCTGTGTTTCAGCTGTCTCAATCAGGGGCCAGTCTGGATAACCGTGTTCCTACGCCGGCCTCAGCTGCCAGCGCCGACCTGCACTCGCAGCATGTCGGAGCAGACCTGCCCGTCCAGGAGGTCAAAACGGAGGCCCATCATGACCACCAGGAGTTTGAGGCCGCTGGCGGCAAAACTGAGCCCAAAATGGAGGTGGGTTTAAGCCGTCGGTTTAAATACAGATAAACGGATTCATGCTGCTGTTACTCTTTTGTGGATCATCTCTCCATCATTCCTAATTTTTTAGTTAAAATTAAGACTGAATACGTTGCCTAACCCAACCAAACGTGATCCACATTTCGCTTTATACATCTATACGTGTGTACATCTATTGATCTATTTTGTCTGGTGTCACCACCCGTAAATGAATTTGAAAAAAGCAACAGGTTAAGTATTCAGACTCCTCGTTATTGTTATGAACCAACATAATTCTTACACTTGAACTTACTTCTCCTTCACCAAATAGTTAAATAATTGTCATACATCCTGATTGAACCGAAACTAGACAAAACAATGAGGGAGCAAACCTGGGGTCTTTGCACAGTGCCGTGTTATGTTGGAAAGGTCGTTATAAAATTCTGTTTACATTATTGGTAACAGTCATTTAGTCACATTGGCCCTTTGACTCACCCACTAGCAGCTGTACATCATCAGTATCCATCAACAGTTGAAGTACTCGAGTCAGTAGTGGTGGAGACAAAGTCGGATCTATGTAAAACCTGCGCAGTGACTCAGCTCTTTGTCTTGTCGACAGATCCAACTTGGATCAAAATGTTTTGGCTTCTTTTTAATAGCTTTGCAGATAAATTATGTGCGTATTATGACACTACTTGAGATCGTAGAATAGCAGATTATTAAAAGAAAGAGGGAATTCTAAGGAACAAACAAACTGACCTGAGGATACATGATGTGCCTGTAGACTGAGGAGGACTCTGCATCAACGCTGGTGAAGAAGGAGGAGCCAGAGGAAAAGCCGGAGCCAATGGAGGTGGAAGAGAAAAAGCCGGAAATGAAGGCAGAACCCAAAGAAGAGGAAGATGGTGGAGCCAACAGCACGACCTCCTCATCGCCCTCTCAGTCACGGAGGAAAAGTGAGTCTGATGCCAGGGGATGAATGAAATCTGTGTCGAGCCTGTGACTGATTGAAACTCTCGCAAAGGGTTTCAGTCATCGCCAGTTATGTTAATTCGCCTGCGCTGTGCCAACTGAGGGACAGTTTTGACTTATTTTGAGTTTCCATTTAAACTTATGATTACAACGTTATTAGTCTGGTACTCACTCTGAACGACGTCCAGACTCTTGTAAGACTTCCTTCATCTTGCCAGCATTTACACAAATAATGAAGAGGCTCTGAACCTCTTGGTAGAATATACACAGTAACTCCTGACACCCACTTGAAAGCCATCTAATGTAACTTTTCATTTGCAGTTTTTTTGCAGGCAAGGAGGAAGGTGTATTAAAATCTAGAAACGGTCAAAACTCTTGCATAGTAACAAGCAAATTACCGTGCAGTAGATGTTTGTCAGTGTGAAATTAAAGTCTGGTAATGTGGTTTTGGTCTTAATGTCATGTTTCAGTCATTAAAATATTCACTTATTAGAAATACTAATCACTAAAAAACAGCTGGGCCTCGTTTAAAGTTGTCGTACATTTTTGCAGTCTTTAAGCCAGAAGAGTTGCGCCAGGCTCTGATGCCGACTCTGGAGTCGCTCTACAGGCAGGACCCTGAGTCGCTGCCCTTCAGACAGCCAGTAGACCCCATGCTTCTGGGTATCCCGGTAGGTTGCACACATGCACTGAAAACAAAACCTTTTGAAATTACGAAAACTGCTGCTCCTGGGTTATTTTTAGATGCTGTGGCCAGTTTTGGTGCATGCACATAGTTCAGGTGCACTATTTTTGCTCTTCAGTCTGTAACACATTTTATTTGTACTCTCTCTAGGACTACTTTGACATTGTTAAGAACCCAATAGACTTGTCGACAATAAAGCGTAAGCTTGACACAGGCCAGTACCAAGAGCCGTGGCAATACGTCGATGATGTCTGGCTGATGTTCAACAATGCATGGCTCTACAACCGCAAGACGTCCCGTGTCTACAAGTACTGCTCCAAGCTGGCCGAGGTGTTTGAGTCAGAGATCGACCCTGTCATGCAGGGCCTGGGATACTGCTGCGGGAGGAAGGTGAGGTGATGGGAGTGGACAGCAAGGAAGTTAATGATACACCACATGATGTTTGATAGAAAGAAAGAAAACAAAACTAAAGCAAATTTACTCTGCTGGAAGAGAAGGAGTTTTATTTTTACCATGTGGTTGGGAATATTTTCATGATTTGTACATAAGGCACTAAAGATGAGGATAAAAATAAAAATTCACAATAACTGATAAATTTCCCTTCACTGCACAGAAAGGATTTGTTGGATCATTTAGTTGTTTGACCACCTTTTTCATCTTGCTTCTGTCTGCAGTATGAGTTCTCGCCTCAAACCCTCTGTTGCTATGGCAAGCAGCTCTGCACCATACCGACTGGAGGCACATACTACAGCTACCAGAACAGGTACGTGTGTGTGTGTCAGTGTACGACTTTGCAGTTACTGGTGCCTGTAATCTTCAGCAAGAACTGAAATCTCACCAAATCATTTGATACACATTGCACATTTTCATGCACGGTTGTCTTTTGATGAGCAATAAATGAAGCCATTTGAACTGTATTACCCAGCCCCTGCAGCCCAGGATCTGTTCCTCTGTAGCTCCAGAGGGACCCCTGTGATCCAGGCAGTAGTGTCGTCCTGACAGCTTCAGCTTTAATGGCTTTGCCTCCCGGTCCTGGCACTGCATGAAACTACAAAATTCATTTGCTCACAGCAGCCAGGTTCCAGCACTGCACAGAGAGGGAAACACTCTGAAGACCTAAACCCAAAAGAGACACCGAGTGCAACAAAGCAGTGTGTTAATTGTTTTTCACTCAGCATCTGTAGAGGGAATGAGTGAATTCACTGTTGCGGCCCCTCTCTCTCGTACACCAGATGAAAATATAACGCTGTGGTTAAGGCCACAAACAGCTTTGCCCATCATTGCCTTTTCCTCTCAGATGAAAGCAAACAGTTGACTGCTCACACCATGTTCCCTTGCACCGCCTGCTGCATAAACTGTGTAACTGCAGCCTTTTTTTTCCCCACACTTGAACTGGGCACTTTGAGAGCAGAGCAGCACAGCAACCCTAGTGATACAGCACAGCCTGACAGACAGCGTGAGGCTCCTGCAGCGCAGTCCATTTACACTCTCAATGGGAGCTCAGGGATTCCCCTGCTCTCTGTTATTAAACATGAAAGACAAGTGTTGTTTTGTGCGCAGTTTGGTCGGAAACAGAAAATGAAGTAGCTGATTACTAAATGTTGCAGCATTACACATTTTAAAACCTGAAAGAAAAACCTTAGCTGCGTTGAAATGTTGCCGAGCTGCATTGCTGTGTTAAACGGGCTGAATGTTGACTGTGCATTTTTGCAGGTATCATTTCTGTGAGAAGTGTTTCAATGAGATCCAGGGGGAGAGTGTGACGTTAGGAGACGATCCTGCACAGCCACAGACGTAAGTAAACCGGCTACTTATAAAACTCATGATTAAAAAAAACCAAACAAAACAAGTGGGTGTACATTAATGGAAATATTGTTGGACTTCCCCCTCTCTTCTGAAATGTGTCATTACTTTGAAGATCAAAGAGAAAAATCCCTCGTACTCGAGTACTGTCTCTTTGTGTGTCTTGTTTTCCTCCCCGCTGCTCCTTTCTCACGCTGTCCTTTTCTCTGACTCTTCAGGATGATATCAAAAGACCAGTTTGAACGGAAGAAGAATGATGTACTCGACCCTGAGCCGTAAGTAGATCCATACCCCTTCAGCGACGGGGGCTAACACTGACTGAGAAGCATTTCCTTTCCGTGCCTCTCTTTCCGAAGTTAGTCTCATATGTGTTGAATAATCATTTTACTGCTTTTTCCTGCTTCCTGTGTCCTGATCACATATTAAAAAGTTATTTTCTGCCACCCACATCTGCCTTTGTTTGTGTGCTTTTGGTGCACAGTCTGCATTTTTTCTCTCTGGTGCTCTCTTGATCAATCACTTTCGACTCCGTGTGGCCCCAGGGCGACTCATCAGCGCCACCTGCTGAGAGGAACTCTGCGTGTCTGTTGAGAGTTTTTCCATCAGAGAACACAAACCCTTATTTTTCCGATATGCAGTGATTTTCTTGACTGTCATTACGACCTAGTGTTTAAATTAAATGCACGGTACTTATCAATCCTCCCACAAAGGCGCACTTGCATTGGTTGGCTTGCAAATGCGTAACGACTGGAGGAACATAAACTTGAATGGGGATGTTTGTGTCGCCTGCTCCCTCAGCAGTTAAGATATCAACATTCATACAAACCATGTGCACTAGAAACAGATTAGGCACAGTTAGAGCACATATAGAAGTGTTGGTGACATGCAGCTGTTAGATTTCTGCGTTTCGGCCAACAGCAATTCTTTTCTTGTGTGTGTGAGAGTTTCCGGTGGAGATCTTTCAATGGTGGAGCCGATTTAAAATGTCGAAATGTTTCACTTCACGTTTGCTTGCTTTTCTTTAGGTTTGTTGAATGTAAAGATTGTGGACGGAAGATGCACCAGATATGCGTCTTACACTACGAGGTCATTTGGCCATCTGGGTGAGCTATCAGCAGCTACTTCTCATAGTTTTATGTAATTGTTTCTGTTTATCCTGTGTGTTTATTGCAGCAGTGAGTCTAACTTCAGTCTTTTTCTTTTCAGATTCATCTGCGACAACTGTCTAAAGAAGAGCGGAAAAACACGGAAGGAAAACAAGTTCTCTGCTAAACGTTAGTTCACTTCTCTCCATTTGAATTTAAGTTCAGGTCCTTGAAATGGTTTCTGTGCAGTGTTCAAAATGTCGACAGATTATTGCAGTTTTATCTCACAAGCACCAGAGACGCACGATAATATAAACCACCTCCACCTGCTCACGGGCTGCATGTGTCTCTCTCAGTGGCTTTGCTGCAGTGGTAGCCCTCGTTTTCTTGATGTTGGCCTTGTGGTTTCACTGGTGTAATTCGTTTTTGGTGTTTGTGGCCCTTGAGAACATACGACCTTTGTGGCATATGGTGCTGATTTTGAGCCCTCATGGTCTCTCTGCTTTTCTTGTTTGCCTAAATTGAAGGCTACTGCTGGTTGTTTAAGCCTCGTACAACAGACGTTTCTCTAAAAGTATCCTCTCTGTGTTTGTACACTGTAGGGCTGCAGTCGACACGATTGGGAATGTACATAGAGGACCGTGTGAATAAATACTTGAAGAGACAGAACCACCCAGAGGCCGGTGAGGTGTTTGTGCGAGTGGTGGCGAGCTCCGACAAAACGGTGGAAGTTAAACCAGGCATGAAAGCCAGGTGAGTGCATCGCTGACAGGAAGACACAAGGACTGGGTGAAAGGGTTTCAAATACGATTTTGAGCTTGAGTTTTTCATCAAAGACAAACAGAGTCTCCACGTACAGGCTCAGACTTCCTAGTAATGTATACTTTGGCATGTTACCAGATCATCATTCATTATTTATCAACTAAAATTGCCTCGTTCAAATGAATAAACAACCCAAAAGTCAACAGTCAAGATGAGGGAGGCCATAATGTTGCAGACATCCAAGTGCCTGTCTCTGCCCTCTTTGATTTGTAGATGCACTGGCACTGCTCGTATTTGTCCTGGGCTTATTTTTTATTGTCCCTGCCACACAAAGCTGCATGCACTCTATAAAGCTTTTATACCCACTCAGAGTGATTGTGGAACCTGCATGTTTGACAAGATGGAGTGCACACCCTGCCTGAGTACCTCAGAGGGCTGTTTACCATTTCATCACACAAGATCAAAGCCTGCAATGCTCATCCCGTCTTTGCAGGTTGCAGGCCCTCATCCAAGAACCTGTTAGCTTCAGGTTGACTGATTTAAGGCTGTTTGGTTTTATTGACTCCGGGCCACTTGACTTGAATTGTCCCATTATGCTCTTGAGTGTCGCGAAAAGCAGCATCGCACAAGGCAACTTCTCAGGCAGCTCATGACTCCTGTTTCCAAGAAGCCTTTAAAGTAATACAATAAAATCAAAATAAGCTTTTAAAACCAAAAAGCCATTAAAGCTAAATACGTAAAGTATCGCACAGCTGCATTAGTATAAAACATTTATACATCAGGTTTTTTTATAACAATTTCAAGATGTTTTTTTTTTTTTTGGTAACATTCCTTTACACTTAACCTGAATAAAGTAAGAGAAACCCTCACATAGTCTGCACCTTTGTGTTGAGAGTGTAGCTTCTCTAATATTTGCTTTGTCTTTATCATGACAGGTTTGTGGACACGGGTGAAATGCCCGAGAGTTTTCCCTACAGAACCAAAGCACTTTTCGCCTTTGAAGAGATTGATGGTGTGGACGTGTGCTTCTTTGGCATGCACGTGCAGGAGTACGGCTCTGAGTGCCCATTTCCCAACACTAGGTCTGTACATCCTGTTTGTATGTTTGGTGCATGACAACAAAGGAGAGGTACCTCAGGTGTTTTAGGTGGTTGAAATTAACCATGTCTTATCTCTTTACCTCTGCAGACGGGTCTACATATCATACCTTGACAGTATTCACTTCTTCAGACCTCGGATTCTTCGAACAGCAGTTTACCACGAGATCCTCATTGGCTACCTAGAATATGTCAAGAAACTTGGGTGAGCCGCCTTCTACTGCTCCTTTTCTACTTCACCTCTAGAAAGACGCAGCTCGGGACTCAGTTCTGTGGGCAGCAAGTTATGTGTTGTGTCTTTGGTCTGATGTTTGGTCTTTGTATGCCCGCAGGTACGCACAGGGCCACATTTGGGCGTGTCCGCCCAGTGAAGGAGACGACTACATCTTCCACTGCCATCCTCCTGACCAAAAGATCCCAAAGCCGAAGAGACTGCAGGAGTGGTACAGGAAGATGCTGGACAAGGCCTTTGCTGAGAGGATTCTGCATGACTACAAGGTCAGAAGGCGAAATCTCTTCACTAGAGGCACAGACTCGTATCTGAACATTTAGAACAAAGTACAGTGTTACGTGTGCATGAAGAACTTTGATAAATTTGTAAAAAGAGACGGATGTTGTCCTGTTAAGTGTGGCTTTACTGTGATCCCGATGCCAATTTGATTTAGACATCTATGTGAATTGTGGGTATTCTTAACACACATTTTACTGGTGTTGACATTGGACTACTGAATGCAACACAAACACATTTTGAAAAGCTTAAACTCATCCATGGTTTTGGTTTTCCTCTCAGGACATCTTCAAACAGGCGACAGAGGACCGCCTGACCAGTGCTAATGAGCTGCCGTACTTTGAAGGCGACTTCTGGCCCAACGTGCTCGAGGAGAGCATCAAGGAGCTGGAGCAAGAGGAGGAGGAAAGAAAGAAGGAGGAGAACACAGCTGCCTGTGAAACTCCAGAGGTGCGAACAATGTCATGGTCTGACAACATACTAGATGTAGACATATATATGAATTCAAAGATCCACTTTCTAGTCTTGTTTTACTGCCTTTACAGCCATTTTGTGCTTTCAAGCCTCTAAATATTATTCTCCTATACAGCACAGTCAACTTTTTACACAAACAGCAAGAGTGAGCTGTTTTGTAATATCTGTCATTGTACGCCATGTATCTGCCACAGGGTACACCAAGTGACAGCAAAAACGCTAAGAAGAAGAACAACAAGAAGACGAATAAAAACAAGAGCAGCGTAAGCCGAGCCAACAAGAAGAAACCTGGGATGCCGAATGTAGCCAATGATCTGTCCCAGAAGCTGTACGCCACCATGGAGAAGCACAAAGAGGTCAGACTTGTTTTGTCGTTTTATAGTATTTAGCAGATATTGAAAGTTTGTGCATTAGATCCTAAATGGAAAAAAATACTTTTTTAAATTCTCATTAATCTCACTTTGTCTTTTTTCCCTGCTGAAGGTGTTCTTTGTGATCCACCTCTACTCTGGTCCCATGGCCAACGCTCTGCCGCCCATCGTTGACCCTGACCCTTTGCTCTCTTGCGACCTAATGGATGGCCGCGACGCTTTCCTGACTCTAGCCAGGGACAAACACTGGGAGTTCAGCTCCCTCAGGAGGTGCAAGTGGAGCACCATGTGCATGCTGGTTGAGCTGCACAACCAGGGACAGGACCGCTTTGTCTACACTTGCAATGAGTGCAAGCACCATGTGGAGACACGCTGGCACTGCACTGTGTGCGAGGTGAGTTGTTACTACCACTATTATTAGTGTGCTATGTAGTATTTTTGGAATTACTCATGTGTCAGTGCCTTTTGTGTTAAATGGCTAAATCACTTTGTGTTAGAATGTAACTGAATGAAGACGTGATATTGGAAGACTAGGACAGATGAGAATAAACCATGACTGATATGACCCTGGGGTCGTAACAAGGGAATGCATTAACTTTCTAACATCAAGAAACTTTTGACAAATCTATTTATCAGACTCATTTTAATGACTGTTTCCCTGTCTGCCCTTTTGTGCAGGACTTTGATCTGTGCATTAGTTGTTACAACATAAAGGGACACGAGCACCAGATGGTGAAGTGGGGTCTTGGCCTGGACGACGACAGCAACAGCCAGAGTGGAGAGGCGTCCAAGAGCCCACAGGAGAGCCGGCGCTTAAGTATCCAACGCTGCATCCAGTCCCTGGTCCATGCTTGTCAGTGTCGCAATGCCAACTGCTCTCTGCCGTCCTGCCAGAAGATGAAGCGAGTGGTGCAGCACACCAAGGGCTGCAAGCGCAAAACCAATGGTGGCTGCCCTGTATGCAAGCAACTTATTGCTTTATGCTGTTACCATGCAAAGCACTGTCAGGAGAACAAGTGTCCTGTCCCGTTCTGCCTGAATATCAAGCACAAGCTTCGCCAGCAGCAACTGCAGCATAGGCTCCAGCAAGCCCAGCTGATGAGAAGAAGAATGGCCACCATGCAAGGCAGAACCATGCCGCTGCCGTCCCCACCGGCCACAGCTGCCCCTAGCACTCCTACTTCCCATGCCCAGCCCAACACTCCCCAGACGCCCCAGCAGCCACTCTCCAACCAGCCGCAGACGCCCAACTCAGCAGGTGTCATGTCCCCCTCCTTCCCCAGCACACCTCGCAATGGCCAGCCTCAAGCACCGGTGTCCCAGGGCAAGCCTGGACCCCAGGCCTCCCCTCTACACCAGCAGCAGTCTCCTCTCCCACAGGCGCCTCAGCCACCTCAGCAGTTACAGCAGCAGCCTCCTCTTGCTGCAGTCAAGATGGCACGGCACATCGAGATGATGGCACAGGCCCAACAGAACTACAGAGTCAACATGAACGGCTTGCCCATGAACCCCCAGCAGCCACAGCAGCGCATGACTGGACCAATGCAGCCACCTATGCAGATGGTGCCAGGGCCCAGGGGACCGCAGGTCATGCAACCAGGCATGGCCCCAGGACAGTGGCCTGGAGCTGCAGGGCCCATGCAGGCAGCTCAGACTCAACAACAAGGCCTTGTCCCAGGTCAGGCCCCACAGCAGGCCATGACCATGCAGCGAGCCATGATGCCCCCAGGGCAGCAACCTCAGCAAGGCCAGAGGATGCTGATTCCACAGCAACCTGGTGCCCGACCACAAACTCCCCAGAGACCTGGTGCTATTGCACCCAACGCACTGCAAGACTTACTCCGCACCCTCAAGTCTCCCAGCTCTCCCCAGCAACAGCAACAAGTCCTCAACATCCTCAAATCAAATCCTCAGCTAATGGCCGCTTTCATCAAACAGCGAACAGCCAAGTACCATGCCAACCAGCCGCAGCAGCAGCAAGCAGGTCAGCAACAGCAGCCCGGCATGCCAACAATGCAGGGCATGGCTATGCCAGGAGGGGCGGTGCAGAGGCCGGGGATGCCCCCTCAGCAGCCCCAGCAGCCTCCAGCTCAGGGCATGGCCGCATTAGGGGCTCAGGGGCAGCTGATGAACGCGGCACACAACACCAACCCTCAGATCCAGGAGCTCTACCGTCGGCAGCTCTTAAGGCAGCAGCAGCAGCAGCAGCAGCAACAACAGCAGCAGCAGCAGCAGCAGCAACAACAACAGCAGCAACAACAGGGTGTGATGCCTCAGGGCCATCCTGGCCAATTCCCTCCTCAAGCGCAGGGCACAGCAGCTACGTACTCCCAGCTTCGCATGCAGCAGCAACAGCAGCAGCAGATAGCGATGCAGGCAGGTGCAGGAGCTACTGGGGGACCCATGGGCCAGCTCCCACCCATGGCTCAGATGGCCCAGCCTGGCATGGGGATGGACTCCACCCAGAACTTACTGCATCAACGAATGCTCCAACAGCAGCAGCAGCTTCCCCAGCAGCAGCAGGCCGTCCTCAAGCAGCAGTTGGGCTCTCCTGCCCAGCCCAGCCCCATGAGCCCCCAGACCCACCTGCTGGCCGGCCAGCCCCAGGGTGGAGGCCACCTCCCTGGCCAGCCCACACTAGCCAACGCCCTCAACAACCAGGTCCGCTCACCCGCGCAAGTCCAGTCCCCCTGTTCATCCTCGCAACAGCAGCCCCAGCAGCAGCGGCCACATTCCAGTCCTTCACCGCAGGTCCAGAACCAGCCGCAACCCTCGCCACAGCACCCACATCCACCCCACTCGGGTTCCCCACATCCGGGACTCAGTGGCCCGTTGTCTGGGTCCATGGAGCAAGGACACTTGGGGACACCAGAACAGAGCGCCATGCTACCGCAGCTTAACACACCCAACAGAGGGGGCCTGAACAGTGACTTGGGGATGGTGGGAGATGCTACAGGGGACACTCTGGAGAAGTTTGTGGAAGGATTGTAGCATTTTTGCTGGGAAATAAAGAACACAGTCTTGCTCCCAGGGACTCCTCCTCCTCCTCCTAGGTTTCCTTTGGACTCTTTGTCCCATTAGAGGGCTTTGTTTGTTCTTTCTAAGGCTGAGAACGTTTTTTTGTACTGACATGTAAAAAGTTTCAACTGTTGTAAAAAGAAAAAAAAAAATTGGTCGAGGAAAAAAAAAAAAAAAAAGTCAACACTTCTAGGGAATGTAATTGTTTCCTAAACCCAGCTGATGGGTGTTTCTTCCTTAAGATGTTGAGGGATTTGCAAGTTGCTTCTTAAATGAAATTTAAATCACAAAGAATATATTTTTTGGTTGAGACCAAATGTGTTCAATACTCAATTTATTTTTGGTTTGTTTTTTGGTATGGTTTCATGCCTTTCTCGTTTCTTTCACTTTTTTTTTTTTAAAGAAAATGTACAATTGCATTATATTATTCATATCTTTTTATTTTGTACCTTTAAAAAAAAACTAAAAGCATTTTTCTGTTGAAACTGTAAAATAATTTGTCTGGGAATTGGGCCAGGTTTTCGTTCTCTTATCAAGCTGTCATTCCTGGCAATTGTAATCTAGTGTTGTACCATTACTCCAAGATGATGCGTTCAGGGACCGTTCCCCTTCTCTTTGTATGTATGAAGAGCACTCAGTTGTATTAAAATAGGAAATGGACTGCGGCAGGTTGTGTATACACGGGCATGTATGCAGGCGCACATGAAGACACTGACACACAAACCCTCACAGTCACTTAAGTAACTACAGCTCTGTCTGGTTTCACAAACACAGACAACAAGGACTGCAACCTACATCTCAGTGGCCTGGAATTTGGAAAATCTGTCGTGCAGGTGTAGAAAATTGTTGCTTTGACATTAAAAAGAATTTGTCATACTTTTTTGTCATACAAATGTTGTAAAGTGTAAAGAGAGTGTGAGAAAGAGACCAGCCCCCTAAGCTGAGGTGGAATGATCACCGGTTGTTTGTAGGCCACATCTCGGATGAGGGCCCATCCTCTAAATTTTACACTAAGCCGTGTGCTATCTAGAGATGAAGGGCACATTTGAGATTCACCCTGAGGAAAACAAAATGTTATCAACCCTCATTCCTCTCTCACAAAAACTTGAATTGGGGGGATTTACTTTTTCTCCTATTGTAAATCAAGTTAAGCAAAATACTATAAATATAAGGAAGAGAGAATGACATCACTGTATAAACTGGTAAAAGACTCATTTCTTACTTATATACCATATTGTTAAATAAACTGTGTGCAACAGAAGAACTCCAGTACTCTGTTGACTAAATAAGGCATCACTCCTACTGGTTTGTGTTCATTCAGCTTTTTCAGCTCAGCAGTGTTTCATCGACTGCTCACCAGCAACGTTGCGGGGGGGGGGGGGGCCTTGTGTGTGTACTTTTCCAGCCTAAATTAAATTCATTCAGTGTAGTTTACATGTCGTGATGCAGGTAGGTAGGCAGATACAAATGGTTAATAAGTATTTGTTCAGTTGTTGCAGAATATAGTGGAGGTAAGCATCCCACCTTGCCTTAAGATGACAGATTTCACCTGCTTGCAGTGGAGAGCATTAGTAAACCACTAAGTCAGCTGTTCTCTGCTCAAGTGAAGGCCAACAGGTTAGACCAAATATTTTCAGCACCAATGAAAATTATGAAATTTAAGTATCTTGAGCAATTCACATGAACTATAACTAATGATAAATTTACTTTGAATCCATATAATACAAAACAGATCCAAATATTTATACATTTTAAAGTCAAAGTAATTGAAGTTTGAGTGATTTCATGTCAAAGGTACTCTGCTACAGCCACAGTCTTACAGTCTCATATATACTATACACAATATATACATAATAGTTAAACCTTACTTCCATCCTTAGTTTGGGTTTTTGGGTGTGGATCCTGTTTTAAGCAAAATATTTGTTTGGGCAGTTTTGAATAGTAATATCAGTAACACCTCAGATCCCAAAGTGGCTATAATTTAGAACTTTACAAAGACAGGTGCAGGGGAGACCTGAGACCTGAGCATTAGTAAATACATGGAACATGTACATACATTAATTCAGCTTTTGTTACTTCTTACTAATACATATCCCGTTTTGTTATTTATTGGCAGTAAATGTCATTACTTTGGGATGGCACGGCCGCTAATAGCGTCTAAGGAGGCAAGTAGAAATGCTACAAGTGATTCAAAGCGACGCGTCTCAGCCACGTGACCCGGGCTCATTCGTTTATTCGTCATCACGTGACCGGAAGCTAAACTGAAGCGGTTGACTAAGAGTCAATTTGAAATGAAAACATTTCAAATGTACTGTTTTATGTGTTATTAGCCAATATTTTGGATACATACCGCCACATATAGTGTAAAATATATGACAACCGCCACCACGACAGACTCGTGAATGAGCAGCGAAAAGCTTAGGAGCAAATTCATCCAACCAGGGTGAGGATAAAATGATAGCATGACCAGATAGCTAAGTGCCTGCCCTCTTGCTAACCAACAGATTTGCTAAAAACATACGCTTGGCTTTGCTTACTCCAGCTCAAATTAGGTGTCTTTGTTGGTTGTTTATTACAGCCGGGAGATGCTGGCATTTCCAAGGCTTTTTAAAGTGGGACAAAGTGCACCATCATGGATGACTCGGACCAGGATTTTGAAGATCTCTGCTCCAAGTTCGTGAAACGAGTCCGCAAGAAACCAAGTGATCGCAGACAGCCAAGTAAAGCAGCAACCCAGCCCTCCAGTCAAGCAAGCGATGGGAACAAGAAGACGACGAATAACAAAAAAGATGGTGACTCCGGGTCAAAGTGTGTTGCGACCCAGCCTGTTTGTGCCGGTGCCGGTGCAGGTGCAGATCAGCATGTGGTCTGTGGGGGGACTGGATTTGATTCAGGAGATGCTGGATCGTCGGTTGTGTCTGCACCAGCAGGATCGAGAGCTGAGACGAGTTTATCTGCGAAAGACAAAGTACTTCAGAGAATGCAACAGTTCAAGAGAGCCCCTCCGAAGATGATGGTGCACAAAGGCAAGAGCCAAACAACGACCCATGAGATCGATTGCGTTCCCCCACCTCTGGTGCAAAGACAAGGTGAGATGACATGATGCTCTTTGCACACGTTGCTAGTATGCAGCATCGTTGGCCCAGTGGACAAAGGAAATAACATTTTTTTGTGTCACCATCATCTATGACTTAGATAATACAAGCTGTTTTGTCTTTTGTGTCATATTTATTCATTCTTGACTTTTATTTGCCCACTTTTAACTCACACTGGATTCGAATGCAGGACATGAAACGGTACTCAGTACTCTGTATAAATAGAAATAGATTATCATAAGTTTTTCCACACTGTCATACAATGGAGCCTGCTGCTGTTGCATGAAATTTGACAGTATGATGATCACTATTAGTGCTTTTAATACAAGGCGATTATGAGAAGTAATATGGATACAACAGCCCAGCAGATAAAAACATCCAGTATTTATTTCATTTAAATGGAATAAAATGATTTCAGTTGCATTGAAGCTCTGCAGAATACAAAAAAGGTAAAGTTGGATTTATGATATCACAATACTGGTGGGTGAGTGAGTATTTGGGTGAGAGTCTTTGGATAATAGCACTTATAGTGCCAGTATGTTAGCCTTTCCTTGCATGTGTGTCTTATATCTCTTCTCTGTACTCAGATACTACACAGTCCTTCAGCTCAGTCCTCAACCCGGTGCCCCAGGACAGTGACGAGGCTCTGGCCCTGTGGCTGCAGCAGGAGCTGAACCGCGAGGCAGTAGAAGTTCAGACGGTCAACCTGGAAGACGAAGGCCTCTTCTTCTGTCAGATCTGCCACAAAGATCTGTCACACATGACCCCCGAGGGGCGAACGCAGCATCTCAACAGGTGTGGGCATTTATATTTTCGCTGTTGGCAGGTGACTAGCACTGTCATTTTCAGTGATTTGCAGCAGTAAAATGAACTTACACATTTTTAATGAAAGGCTTTAAGAGGCACCGGAGGGCTTTGACACACTGAGAGTGAGAATGACCCCTCTTCGCAGGTGTTTGGATGAGAGTGAAGAGAGCGTGCCAGCCCCTCCTCCTCCACCTCCTGGTGTCCCTGACTGCCCCATCTGTGGCAAGAAGTTCAAGTCCCAGAAGAGTCGCTCGGCCCACCTGAAGCGCTGCTCCTCAGACATGGGTGTCCCTCCGGCTGTGCTGCTGCAGGTTCTGCAGAGACAGTCTGAGGAGACACAAAACGTCCCAACTGCTAACACACTGTGAGTCAGCCTCAGTATTTCAGTCCAGTCACAAGGAAATATCCTAAAAAAATAGATATTCAGAATTGGCTTTTGATGATGACTATTAGCATCCCCTCATGGACAGGTTTCTTTGCATCATTTCAGGCCCACTGAGTAACAGAGAAAAGTTATCAAGTGTAACCTGTTCATGTGCCTACCAACAATTTATGAGCACTTAAACCTTTTTCTTGCCTTAACTATATATTTTTTCTCTTTAGTGCAGAGACTGCTGGCACCAAAAGAAAAGGCCCGTCCAAACAGGGCCTCCCTGCAAGGAAGAAGTCCAAAGAGGCGACTCAACCCCTGGACGAAGACACCATGGTGGCCCTGGCTCTGTCCTCCTCCCTGCTGGAACAGGAGAGGGAGTTAGACAGACGGTTACAAGCAGAGACTGGAGCCTCTCACATATCCATGAATCCAGTGTTAAAGTGGAGGCCAGACTCAGGTACAGTGACATCACTATATCATCTGTGTTCGTACATACATACAGCAGGGGCTGTTTTATCTGACAGTGAAGTGTGTGGTATACATTACTGCTTTTATGCAACATTTAGTCATACAAAGACAGAAGCGTTGGTTTATTTGATTTAATTACTTTTCTGTTCATCTTTACTTCAGACTGAACTGGCTCATTAATATTTGCAGTGTCTGATTTATGACCTTTGACACCAGTAGTGTAATTTGAGCAGGAGTGTTCTGATCATATAAATTTAAAGATTGTGTTTATATATACTCACAAAGCAAACTGCTGATTCAATGCTGCGGGCACAGAAAATGCTTGTTTCAATGATTGATTCTCATGGTATATGTAATTTTATATGAGATAATGTATTTTGAGTAGTTTTTCACACAAACAAGTGGCAGCAGTTAAGCTCAGGATGGAAAACAGGGTTTTGTAGGAAGAAACACTCCTGTTAAGCTCATTATAATTTGTCTGTTGAGGGTCAAAGATATGTTTCTGTGTTTGTTTCATCTTTGGTCTGTCCTGAAACACTGTACACAACACTGTCAGCTGAACTTTCAGCATACATTTATGGGGCAAACTTAAATAATTAGTTTCAGATCAAAATGGTTTTATTTTCAGTGTAGCGCCTACATTCATATACATTTAGAAGACAAATTTAAGTTTTTGAGCTTCATGGAGATTTACAGACTTCACCCTAACCTCTCATCACAGGTGTTGTGCGTGGGAGGAGAAAGAAGGGTGCAGTCCCTCGTCCTCCTCCGCTCCTCCTCATTCAGGATACTGAAGCGGCCCTGTCGAGGCTGCAGGAGCGCGTGTCTGCTCTGCTCCTACGCAACCGGCCCCCCTCTCCCCCCACCCCAACCCGCTGCCCCAGTAGTCTGCCTGGCTGGAGTGGTGCTGCCCCCCTCTGGCAGAAGAGCACACTCCTGGGTCAAGGCACCACCTGTCTGTCTTATTTCTACACCCCTGAGCTCAGAGAGTTCATCGTGCCTTGGGAATCAACAATGGTGAGAGGGACCAAAGAGATGTTTATATGTTTACTTTTTTGTACAGGGAACTGAAATGTCTTCAGCTTTTAATTCCCTTTTTTCATGACTATTTAGACTGCCCTTTCCACCAACATGCAGCACAGCACAGCAGTGAATTTCAAATCCAAAATCCACTAATGCAACCAAAACATTTGATGCACATTTCAGATCGACTCATGTGTCAGAACACTAATAACATTTGTCTAATAGGAGAACTTTGAGTGCAGCGTTAACTCACTCTAACTGCCGTAATTAACTCTTAAGTGCTGTTACAGAAATGAATCAGAAAGGCTGCAATATGCTTTGTTTTCCTAGACATGTGTAATTCCAGTTTATATATTCACTGTACAAGAGCTACAGATATAAGAGAGCTACAGATGTAGTAATACAACAGAGATAGTCAACCCTGTTGCCGGCATTTGGTAGGTTCCCAACAGCTTAACATTTTATGTCCTTTAAAGACTTTTTGCATGTCTCATCTGATCCATCCTTGGCAGCCGTCCTACCACTGATTATATCCAGCATTTATCACACACAGGAAAGACATCTGATCATGTGGCTATTTGTCAAAACCTCCCACCTCCAATGATGACTTTTTACAGTAAAATTCATATATTCAGTATACTAAGACTTAGTGTTTTGTGTTAAAACCATTAAAAAACACTGACTGCTGCTGAGCTGGCTGTGTGAAGAGGTTTGAAAACGTGAACCAAGTATTGAGAAATGTGAGGGACCAGTTGTTTTAAAAAACAAACAAACACACAAAGCAGTAGTTTCTTTTCCCAATTTAGATTTGTTAAACTTCTCCTGTACATCAAACACAACCGTGTATAGAATATGACCTTTCATGATACTTTAAACGTTTTTCAAAAGAAAAGAAATCACAGTTGAGTCAAACGGACGCTGTTTTGCCCCACTTTCAGACTGACGCAGCCTCCACCAGCACCATCAACAAGCGCGAGTCTTCTCTCCAACCTGCAAGTGTAGGAAGTCTTGTCAAAGAAAGCAGGACCTCCATCCTGCCATCCTCCTCCCAGACTGCCGCCTCCTCTCCGGCTCCCTCCACCCCAGGGACAGGGCAGCTCCAGGTGGGCAGCCAGACTCTCCAAGACCTGATTGAGCTGGCTGAAGATGGCATGACACTCACGCAGTGTGGTTACACTGATTCAGGTGCAGAAAAAGGTAATGCAAGGGTGACTATTACAGTGGCACTGTGCATATTTAAATATGAGATCACAGAAAACCAACATCTGCTGGTTTAACCCACAGTTGTAGAGAATTCTGTTTGTTTCCTATATTTTATTTGCCTTTGACCTGATTGTCTGTTACAACAGAGAACGGCGCCAGTCTATCCACAAACCTTTATGTGAGCGGCTTCATCTTTGAGGAGTCAGAGGAGCAAGCTGAGCACCCATGCTCTGAGAAGGTGAGGAGGATAACTGATCAGCCAGGAGGAGATAAAGAGCAAGGCAGCAATCGATCAGTCAGACCACCGTTAATCACACGTGTTCATCTTGGATCTTTTCCAACTAATCTTGTTAGTTGTGTTTCTGCAGAGTAACTCTCCTTTAACTGATTTTACTAATGAAATGAAGCCTTAGAAATGATGGTTTTCTTCACATATGCTGTAACCGAATACTGAATACCCCAAGTGTAGTGTGAAACTGTGACTGTGTCTCAGGACTGAGATGACACATACAGTAGAGTGTTTTGTGTCTCGTGTGCCCACTCCGTTTCTTAATGTATGAATTTTGCAGTGCACTCACCACAGACTTTCCTGTTGGTGTTTCCTCTTTAGGTGACGCTGTCTAGACTGGCCTCAGACCTCAGCAGCATGGTGAACAACCCTCAGCTCAGTGACCTGCAGCTCCAGGTGGACAGTGGAGAGGTCTACTTTGCTCATTCCTTCATGGTGTACGCTCGCTGCCCCCTGCTGGCAGAAATGGTAAAAAAACAAACCAAAAAAAAAAAAAGCACAGACTCTGCAAATGAAACACAGGCTGCATGCAATTCTAGAAATCTGTTTTCTGTTTTATTCCACTCTTGAATAATTAATGTAATGTAATGACATGCTGAGTGGACATTAATACTAAATGCTGTCACAATAGTGGACAATTGCCAGCCAATAGTTTCAGCTCCTCTAATTAAGCCGGGCAGAGGCTTTCCAGTGGATTTCAGTGATTAGCAGTGATTTGTCGGCCGGTGTTAGTCCAAAACTTTATTTAGCAAAAAGATGCAGGATTGCAGTGACCCTGGGAGGAATGTGTAATGTGTGTTTTCATATGAGCTACAGCAAAGATACTTACTTTTTTCCTTCATCTATTTTCTGTCTGAACAACATATTTACAAGGTCTACAAACTAGTCAAACAAGGTCTACTTTCCTCTGTTCACTCTCATCACTGTCCCTCCTCTCCTCTTCTCCTTTTCACAGGTACATGAGAGTGGTTTTGGGGTCCAGGAGAAGGGAATGCCTGCAGCTCAGAGGGTGCTGATGAGCGACGTCCCGGGACAGGCAGTCTTTGCTTTGCTGAAGTATCTCTACACCGCCCGCTGCTCTGTCCCAGCATCACTGCGGCCTCATGTGATGGAGCTCGCATCCAGGTGAGTCTGCAGTATATGTACCAGAATCTCCATTAGGTTGTTGTTCTGACATGTGTCGTATTGTGTTTAGCAGCATAATGTATTAAAGTCTCTCTCTCACTCACTCTCATTGTATTTAGGTTTGACCTGCAGGAGCTACAGCAGCTTTGTGAGCTCCACCGAGGTGATTCAGCGACTCAGGAGGATGAGGAAGACTTAATGAACCAGGAGGAGGATGTCAACAACCAAACAGACCAGGCCTTCGTGGAGCTGCTGCGCTCCATGTGGAACGAAGAAGGAGAAGACAGTGAGGGTGCGGATCCAGATGGAAGAAGCGATGAAGAGAGAGGGTTGGAAGTAGGCTATCAAGCTGATGACCTCGCGGCAGCTGACAGAGAGATTTGTGAGGAGAAGGTGAACGAGGAAGAGCTGGAGGAGATCTATGAGTTTGCCGCCACACAGAGGAAGAGAGAGGAAGAGAAAGACAGCATGGAGGAGGAGGTAGATGAGGTTGAAGAAGAAGAAGACATGTTCTCAAGACAGACGGATCCCAAGAGAAGCTCAGAAGACCTCGGTGTAAAAAGCACACAGCAGAACTCTGAACCTGAGCCAGACTCCAGCCTGGATCGCAGCTACAGTCGCCTCTTTTCAGACTCACTGGGGGTGTATGAGGAAGGAGAACCCGCCCCCTCCTACTTACCTTCTACGTCTGGCCAGCCAAAGACCCACATTCTACAGTCAGAACAACACCAGCCCTGCCATAAACCCTCATCTGAACTGTCCGGCAGAACTGTGCTTCAGTCTTCATTGAGCATAACTGATGAGCTTTCCCTCAACACTCCACCCTCTACATCCAAACTGCCGATCCCAGGTCAGTCCCCTGGTCAGGTGGCTGACTGTGAAACAGATGCTGCTAACATGGATGTGCCTTTGAAGCGAGAAAGCCAAGGTCCTCGTAGTATTTGTGTCCCTTGTTCTCCTGATTCATCTCAGAAAATGGAACCAGAGCTCATCGTTTTGTCCGACTCAAGTGAGGAAATGGAAGTTGTTCTTAGTTCCCGCAGTCCGTCGCCAATTTTTCCTGACGTCGACCAGAAACTACAGAGCTATACTCAGATCAAACATCAGCCTGTCTGCAATAATGGCCCCACCCTGGAGAAAACAAAATCCTGTAGTTTAAAGTTTAGTCTTGACGATGTATCTGCAGGGCCAGTTCAAAGTCATCCAGGTTCCAGGTGTGATCGATCGAGTCCAGTGGAATGCTCTCCAGAGGTGTCTTGGCTGATCCCATCCACACCGCTGGAGCATGGAGGAAACACCACCACCAGCTCCACCCAGACCAGAAGCAGCATGTGCAGGGCGCGGCTGTTCCCTAAAGGTGACTCTTCCTCATCCCCAACCTCTATGTTCTCTTCTCCTGCTTTGTCGTTTAACAACAGACGTCAGACCTCCAACAGTCCAACCAGAGTTTCCACCCATGTTGGTGATGCTGAAGTGTTTGCAGTTCCCCCGAGCCAATCTGAGCGCTCACACCCCTCATGCTCATCCTTCTCAAAACAGGATGTACCCTTCCAGGTCCAGCTGCAGCCTCAGAGCAGCACTCCCCTACACCTGGAACTCCAAAAGCTTCCTGTTCCTCTCACAACCTCCCCGCTCCAAAGCAGCCTTGATAATCAGAGGTCAGCTGATCATGGAGGGGATAAGGAGCAATCTGGTAGCCCGGGGAAGTCAGAGTTAGAAAGCTTTCATCTCACACCCCTGTCTGACCCTTCAGATCCACCTTCTTCTACCTCTCACAGGGGTCTTCAGAATTCACAGAGACACAGCAACTCCCCTTGTCAAAGTCGACTATCTGTTGAGTCCAGCAGTCACAACAAATCAGAAGGTGAGCTAACGAGGGGAATGGGGGATGAGGAAGGAGGGACAGGGAGTAAAAATGTAGACATGGGTGATGAAGGGGGTCAAGAAGAAGCAACAGGAGAAACTGGAGCGACAGATGTTGCTGAATCCAGTTTCCAGCAGAGCTTCATGGCCATGGACGAGCCCCCTATAGCTTTCAACGACTCTTGGGGTCTTGATGTCTGTGTAGACGTCAACCCGGGCCGCTTCAGTCTGAGGCTGGAGGACAGCGGTGAATCCAGCCAGCAGGAGCGCAGCAGGGGACAACATGAAACCACCGGGTCTTCTTCCTGTCAACCGTCAACATTTAGTCACACTGTCCAGTCAGCTAAGAGTCATAACGGCCTTAGTCACTACTCTCCACCCAAAGCCCACAGTACACATCCATCCACCAGCGTACAGGCTCATACAGGCCCTTCCGTCACCCCGCCTGACCCAACCACCAGAGCGACATCGGCGATCAACAACAGCCTACTGGACTCCAAATTATGGGACAGCTGGGACGAGGAGGAGGAGGAAGAGGCCCTTCCTCTCTCGCAGAGGGTGAACCCTTCTGCTCAGCTAAAAACACCCAGTAAGTCGCCTTATACTCACCTTAGTATGTAGCCCATCATACAGACATGTGCACTAATTAATGTTTGTATGTTTACAGAAAAATTGTAATTGTGATTCCCATGACTTAACACTTGAGAGAGTAAAACTGTAGCTCTTTTATGAGTCTCATTTCCTCCATTAACATGCACAGTAGTGCACATTTCTGTAGTGAGAGATTCAGAAATCTAATAATCATCAGCTTTACAGGGCAGTGGCTGTTTTAAATACTTCTTAAGTTACTGTCTGTCTATAGACAAAAGAAGATAAAGGAACCCAAAGCCAAACAGCCAGTTTTAGTTAATACGTTTTAGTCCAGAAGGCCTCAAGCAGCCTGCAAGTTACTGCAACTTCAACTGTAAAAGAAAATGTTTTATTTCTGTATTGTTTATTGTTTTGGCCTAGTTTTTAGAGCCGAGACAATCAATTAATTTAGTCAAAACTGATTAAAATTAGCTGGCAGTAATAGATTTTCATAACGGTCACATCATTACCAGGAAATTAACTTTTTAATCAAATGCATAAATCAGCTCAAAACAAAACGCCACAAATCTCTGGTTTTCTGATCTCAATATTTGTTGGACTTTATAATGCTGTTTGACAACTTTGATAAGTATTATGAGTATATACACAGCTCACATGTCCACCTTTCTGTGAAAACAACTAGTTTTCATCAGAAGCCATGCTAGGAGACATCCTTCAGCAGGCCTTTAGTTTTTAAGGTTCATTTGATTCGATTTTCTTTAAAGAATTGTCCAACCTCAGCCATTTGACTTCACTGCCTGTTTTCTTCTTTTGATTTATTAAGATGTGGTTCAGAAATTAGAGTGGAGTCTTAAACCATGTCTTCCTGTTTGTGTGTCATCAGAGTCATTACACAATAAAAGGCGTCGCACCTTAGTGCCCATCACTCCCATGCCACATTACTCGGACATGGACACGCCAGAGCTTAAGAACAAACTCAACAGGTAAGTCCGTTGGCTCTCACCCCCCCCG
This sequence comes from Datnioides undecimradiatus, assembly GCA_008933995.1. Lineage (NCBI taxonomy): Eukaryota > Metazoa > Chordata > Actinopteri > Lobotiformes > Datnioididae > Datnioides > Datnioides undecimradiatus. Next base: position 16,908,787 of record WARS01000016.1, on the reverse strand, counting down.
AAGTTAAAGAAAGGGTGAAAAGGGGCCATATGTTTTTTTTTCCCTAATCAAGGCTATTAACTGAGGAGCCTATCCGATTACCTCCCACGGTGTCACTGTCAACTTAGTCTGTCTGGCTCTGCTTTCTATGTCTGGCTGTTTTCCTTCTGTCCATCTGTTTGTTCGTCTGTCCGTCACAAAAGCCAGTTACTTTCTCCTCTGTGCAGGTTTGGTGTGCGGCCTCTACCGAAGCGCCAGATGATCCTCAAACTGAAGGAGATCCACCAGTACACCCACCAGCTGGTCAGCTCTGACTCTGAGGAGGAGACAAGCATCTCTGCAGCTCAAATAAAGCCCGTACCCACCAGTTCTGTGGCTGCTGGTGACAGGCCAGTCTCCTGTGCCCCGACAGTGAAGTTTAAAGAGCCCAGAGCACCGGTAGCCACCTCCCCTCTGAAACACAACGGGGAGGAGGAGGCCATGCTGCTGTCTGCCTCACAGGGCTCCAACACCTCCTCAACTGCTGCCAGTGAAGAATCTGAGAGGTACCATTGTTATTCTAGTGTGTGGATCATCTGCAGTCACTGCACTATTGTTTTTTACTTTTTAGTCCATACATGGGTCTTTGTGTCATGGGTCTATAAAATATAAAAACAAAAACTTTACCTGATTTAAAAATCAGCTGCCATCCCCATCAAAGTAAAGATACTCCACTCCCAGAGCTCCTGCCACAGGTCGCTCCCTGGAAGTCCCACAATGTAACCTTGTAAAGCAGTGTCTGAGATGTCCTCTGATCCTTTACTTTGTCCAAAAATTGATGCTTCAGCTTTAATTTAATTTTGTTGGATGAAAGAAGTCAGTTATTGTTCCATACACCAAATGATTGATTACTGTTATTGCCACTCTAGTCCAGTGCATTCATTCAGGTTTAGGGAACATTTTGTTCATTATCAAGTTTCCATTTGTCTTTTTATGCGTAACGTCTACAGTTTTTCAGAGGGCATATATGGCAACATACAGTAGAAGATTTAATCATGAAACAAAACACTCCTTTCAGCCTCTGTAGTTGTGGTCACATTATTTTAGTTACATAAATATGATACTCGATGCTTTGAAATAACTTTCCTGTTCTCACTTTGCAGTTCCAACCCAGAGCTCTGCCTCTCCTCCGAAAGCGATTCAGACAGTGACGGTGGCATCTCTGCCTCGCAGGTGGCGACGCGTCTCCAAGATCGCCTCGCGGCGGTGCGCTCCTTCATCCTGTCTGACTCTGGACTGTACACTCAGATTCTCCAGTACCAGCCTCTGGTCCTGTCCCAGCTCCAGGAGCGTCTCAAGGCGGCCGGGATCCGCTTGGGTGCCGCCAAGCTGGTGGACTATCTGGACTCCCAGTGCATCACGTTTACCACAGCCATGCCGGGCCAGTCTGCACACGGCCGCAGGCGGGGCAAGAGGGCAAAGGCGGCAGGAGACAGAAGGGCGAGCAAGAAGAAAGCCACGATTTAAAACATTTTGACTGCAGGTTGGAAGGTTTTACAGAACATTTGTCTAAAAACAACTTCAGAGAGAAGAGGCCATGTAATAATTGAATTATGACTTTGCTGCTCCTCAACAGTTGCCACTCGGCCGATTCCTCATGAGTTTTACCACTGATTTTACCGCTTTGTTTAAAGTTATATAAACTGTTGTGTTTTGTTTCAAATGTTACTTTTATTATGAAATGCTGTAAAAAATAAAAACTAAATGTTTCTGTGGCCTGACGGGCACAAATTCAAAAATGATTACAGGATGGTCGGTGGGTGTATAAAATAGATTTTACACACTGTCACGTCATCTCAATCACAGCAGCATTTCAAACCATATTGATACCAAACGTGTTCAGTCACAAATGATTTGTCACGCAAGAGATTTTTGAAAAACATTTTACTTTTTTTTGCTCTTCAGTAGATTTATACGAAAAGATCAGCCATGGCGTACATACAGCTGAGCACACTTGAGAAAGGAGGCAGCTTCTCGAGCAAGAAAAATCTCACAACTTCTATCCAATAAGTCATTCAAGTAGAGAGAGAGAGAGAGAAAGAGAAACAGGTCCTTTGCGGCAGCACATCAGGTCAGCGCTGCGAGTTCAGTCAGGTCGCTGTTGTTGCATCAGGCTCTTTTGTGTTGTGCACACAGTGTTCTCTACAGCAGCGTGAAGCACAGGGCATCAAATCAGATTCCAAATTACGTACGACCATTTTGCACCATGGGTCCTGGAGATGGATTCTCTCCACCCTTGTGATGCCGTCACTCGTGGAGCATTGACGCGGTGCTTCCTGTCTTGGCTCAAGGCGTCACCCACTCATGACAGGTTGGCAATGTTGGCGAGGAAGCGCTGAGCCCACCACTCCTCCAGGTCTATGGGCACGAAGTCTGCACAGAAACAGAGCCAACAAGCGGGAACGGAGCATTAAAGCATAACATAATCAGTGTTTTATAATTTGTTTTGTCACATGTCAGATTTTATTAAAACATAAACAATGAAAAATCTGTGCAGGCAAAAAAAAAAAAAGAAACCAGAGTGGGTGACAAAATGTAGAGAGGAATATACTTTGTTAGTGCACACTGAATGTTTTCTTTTCCTATAAATGTAATAAATGAATGAAAGAATAAATAAAAGGAAACTGGGTCTAGAGAGAAAACAGACGATCGGGTAATGTTTTGTCGTTTTAAAATTGAGACAATGAGATGAACTGAAATTTTGACGTGATGACGTTTTGACGTGAAAAGGTCATGGTGTCACCTAACGGGGGCTCAGAATATCACCCATCGTCCCTTGAACGAGGGCACCAAGCAACTAAAGAAGGTGGCGGTATAAGATACCGTTGAAGGAACTATAAACATTCACTTGAGCTGAAATATGCAGAGAGTTCACACATTTAATTACTCATATTGAAACCATTCATTCATTCATTCATTCATTCATTCATTCAACCAGGTGCATTAATAAAACAATCTGTCCTAACTTGTCAGGGCAATGAGACACAGGAGGAACCTGAGCAGACCGGAGTGTGCAAGTCAAGACAGGACACAACGATCAACCGTCAGGGCTGGTTTATCTGGAACAGCCAAGTTCTCGAACACCAAATAAGAGTTAAAAATTAAAGCAAACTGTTAAAACAGCGGCCCCCTGGCTGCAGATAAAGCCGTGCCAAAAAGCACTCAGCATGTGATTCTTGCAGACAAATGAGAGCAGCCATTCAGCTTTCCTGTGGTGTTTAAGTAATCAGGAATAATAAAAAAACATGGTTTGTAGATTCAAAGTTCAGGGGGTTACAGAGCAGGAAGAAAGTTATCTGTTAGGATGTCATAATACTGGGTAGTGAGATATGACAGCGGATTTTCTTTGTTGTTACTTTGTTGATGTTTAACAGGCATGTAAGGGATTGTATATTAATCAAAGTGGTGCCAGTGTAAAATGTAAGTTCTTACTCTTCATCGCAGCACTGGGATTCTTCTCAGAGTACTGGACGGGCCCGTGACTGTCAGTTGACTCCCCGCCGTCCACGTCCCCCAGCTTCTGCTCCACCTCCTGCCATGCTGCAAGCAAACACACACATAATGAATGAACTTAAAAGCATCAACAGGAATCTTGATTTTAATCCTTTACCACATTTTCTTTGCTAGTTTCTGATCTCAGCCCTGACACTCAAACATACCAGCCTGTGAGGGCTGGACTGGTCTGCGGTGTGTGTTTTATCTGCTGCGGGTGAAGGTTTTCCCAGCCTCAACCCCAGATAAGCCTCAAGGTTTTGAACATGATTTACTTACAGTTTGTGCAGCCTGTATGACTTAAACTAATGTGTGAATGTCAAACATAAAGAACACATGAAGCAGTTGCATGGGTGAGTTAAATGCCATCCAAGCGTGTTTTGAGGCGATGTTAATCATCTTTTCAGCTCACGTCATGGTGAACATATTCGGCTGGACTGAGACCCATCACGTTTTTTTCCATCTTAATACAACTCGACGGACTGTGCCAGCGGATTTTCTTTAGGTGCGAGCAGCAGAGAAGAGCGAGGCCCTCTTTCCTGACTGGCCGTTACGGTCACAAAAGGACGCCACCGAGCGCTCTTTTGCTGGCAGCCATCCAACAGTAACACAGATAAGATGGTTCATGCCAATTCAGCTTTGCTAGTCATTCATTTCCACCAGGGCCAGCAGTGAGGCATGTTGGTTAAACTGTAAGACAGGGTGCCCAGCCCTTAGTCATTGCTAGGTTTCACTGACTGACCAGCTGATATGTGGCTGAACGGTTTGAAATCTGCAGCAAGACATGTTTACACTGTATTAGAATTTGCAGCACAGCACTGAGCAGTTACCGAGGAATTAATGCGAAACAAGACTGGGATTAACTGCTCATTAATGATTGTCTAACAAATGGTTTAATCAAAAGCATACACGAGAAAAACCTCAGTATAAAGTGCTCCTAGCCATACCCTATTTTCCAAACCGCTTCACCTAAAGCACACGCTCTGTTTTAAGTTATAAACATAAAAATTGGTGGGAAAGTGAAGTATTGCTGCTGACAAGTGAAAACGGGGCTGCAACTGCCGATTATTTTTTCTATTAATTGATTAATATTTTGTCTGCCAAAGAAGATGGAGTGAAACAATGCCTAGAGAGCGAAGGCAAATCTTATTGGACCAAAAGTCAAACCTCACACATATCACACATGACCAAGAGCAGTGACAAATCCTCACATTTAAACAGCTGCAACCTGCAAATAATTGGAATTTTTCATGAAAAATGACTGAATAATTGATCGACTAATCACATGATGGACTAATGTTTTACGGCCTAATCAAAAATCAAAAGTATTCAGTCAGGCATTTTTTATTTTTGTCACTTTGGAAATGAGTCAACCAATCAGCTGTAGTGAAGCTGCCCTACCAGGAGGCAATATGCTGTACACAAAAACAAGAGAAAGCCAGAGATTATCTGCTCGCTTCAATGTTCCAGCTTCCATCCTCACAACCTTCGACCTTGTAAGCCCGAGAGAGGGATCTACAATCTCTAGCAGCTTCAGGGTCAGCCAGGGTCTGACCTTGGCACTGTGACCCACATCCATCCGTGTATTGATCCTGCGACTCTCACCTTCATACACAAATCTGACGTTCTCTTCATGTGCAGGGGTGAATCCCTCTGCTGGGCTCACGCTCTTCTGTGTGGCTGCACCGTGGTAGCGCTTCCCGTTCAGACGATTGAACACTATCTTTGGGGGCGGAGAGCTAGAGAGATCAGACAGAGTTCATTAAAGAATATCAGCTTGTGAGCTTGGGAAGGCTTGCAACAAAACACCGCGAGTTAACTCTCACAGAGATGGCCAGTTAACTTTTTTTGACTGACAGGCATGTAAATGTGCAACATGTTTACATAACACCATGTGGAGATACGTTGGGATACAAGCTGTGTCTTAGGCTTTTAGACCAATTAAGCTAGCTTTTTTCTTTCTGAATGTATTATTAAATATTAAAGTTGTTTTTCTCTATTCACTGCGTTTTTCCAACAACTCCCAAGAAAAAGATAGTGTTGCCATTTTATAACGTGCACCTAAAGATACTGTTGCATCCTTACACAGCTCTGAAAGACATCCTACTTTGCAGTGCTGTGACACTATAATTGCATTTACAGGGAGAGGTGAACAAATTCATCTCACTTATTTGAACCAGGTAGAGCCCTTGTAATGACTCATTGGTTTTAGCTAGGTCTATCTTTGAACAGTATCTCAGTGATCGTAGTATTTCCGAGCTGTACCTGAAGGAAGCGCAGGACCCTTGCTGCTTGAGAAGTCGCAGCAGGACAGGTGAGGTTCAAAGTAACGAACCCTTAATGCACGGTAACATTTAGGGAACCAGTCAGCTCCCTCGCGCTAGGTCTCGCGGTGATGGACCGTGCCGGGGGCAAAGAAACTGCGAGAATCTGCGTCCGATAATGGGTTCACCGACGTTACCCAAGTCACAGCAATGTGTTACATGATCGTTCTCACGACGCACGTGCAGGAGTATTTTGGGCCCACGCCGCTCAAACGGCCCGCATAAATTATCTCACAACAACTACACCAAAAACAAGACTTCGGGTTGCTGCTCACCTCGATGAGAGCCAAGACGTCGGCTTGAGCTTCAAGTCGCTGAATTTGCTCTCGATTTGTTGTGTTGGACCTTTAAGAGAAACAACCCAGAGTTAAAAACCATCAACGCTCAGCACAGTTCACCTGTATGCGCCGTGCTTGCAAACACTCCACCACTTTAGCTGTTGTAATAACCCGAAACTTTCCCTTTCTTTGCACAAAGGCGATCTGATGTTGCATTGCATCATGCTTTGAACAGCAGATCCATTCACTAACCTGTCCTCCGTTGTGTAACAAGTTTGCTGGGACCTCTGGTGATTGTGTACATCATGTGAACGCCAATAACCTCCAGAAATTCTGTGGTGTCACTTCTTAAAGGTTGTCTATCTCGTTAATTATCAGATGCAATCACTGACTGTCAACTCTTCAACTTCCAGTCCTGTGTCCGCTCCTCCTGACGCAGCCACGATGCAAAGAAAAAAAATGTAGCGTCGTATTTAGTTGTCCAGGTCAGCTGCTCCAGAGTCGGCCTGAAGCCTGGAAGAGACTCGCGCTGACTTGTTGCCCGCTGTATATTAATACGGACACCGCTGCTCCTCCTAACCAGCAGGTGTTCAGCTGTAATGAACCGACGCCCGTTGCTCCTGCGAGAGGTTGCGTGTAGGTCATCCAAGGAGAAAGCGGCTCCACATGCCGGGGATCAGTCAGTCAGAGGAGGGACACTGTGGTTCCTGACGCCCGAGGACAGTGACACTCCAGGCCGGACACTCTGCCCTCTGTGCTCCACTGGTGCTCTGAGACTGACCGCAATATCTCCACTGACTGACAGAGAACAAGGACACTGCACACTTTGATATTTTCATCAGGACGGAAAGCAACCATGCTGGGTAAAGCGTCAAGCCAGTGCGAATGCTGTGCGCCAGTGTTCCGGTCTGAATTTTCAAAATAAAAACGAGTTAAGGACGAGCCTATTTCCTGCTTGAATGGAGGGGTTTGATAACAGATGTTACATGAAATCACCGGATCGTGATGTAATAAAAATGCACAAAAACACCCCCCCCACAAAACATCAGCAACAACCGAACAAAACAGAATAAGTTTAATTTACATCTTATTTGACATCGTGATTGCAAATACAGTGCACATTTTCGTTTGAATGGATGCATTTTCGGTGTGTAATGTACATTTCTAAATTTTATTAGATTTGTCATTTTGGTATTTTAATTAAAAGTTGTGTTTTTTAATGTTCTGCACAATCTCGGCTTTACTTTGAAGTTGGACTCTCTTCATTTCCGCTGTTGCTGTTTCTGTTTCTGTCTGGTCAGACTGCTTTACGGAGCTGGGCAACCCCCCTCAGTGACGTTACAGCACGCCCCTCAGACAGGGTGTTGGGAGGAGGAGCGGGTGCGATCACCTTTCACCTATTAAAGTACAGGAGCAGATTGACAAACGTGCTGATAGTGATGAATAAAGCTTGAAATATAAGTGACTACAGCTGTGGTTGATATATTTGCTTTAAACCCAGTTTCGTTATAAATAATAACTAAGAGAGTCTGATGAAGATAATATGTTGTTATATATTTTATTTTTTTAAAAAAATATTTCACCTCCAGGTGCTGGCTATTTGATATAACATTCCAACATTGCAAGGGTGTATTTCCCTTAGCTTTACCTTTGTCTTAGACATACTAGAGAGGTATCACAGGTAACCTGTCTTTCAGGTGAAAAATCACCTCAACGGCAGTCCGATTAAGTGATAACTGAAGATCAAGAGGACAAGAGGCGGCTCAGACAGACTTACCCAGGGTGATATTTAACACCACGCCTCCCACTCACCCCCCATTCATCTGTATAATGTGGGTCAATCACCTGAGACTTCAGGCCAAGAGGCTAATCATCAACAGTCCACACTACACAGGCTTAGCATTAACAGCAGAGGCCAAAGCTCGGTCAAACAAGGATAACTTTGTATTGTAGAAGACACATTTATCTGCTGTCGCACTGCCCTGTACTTTCATACAGCTAATGCATGTTTAATATAAAACAAGGCAGCTTGATTCATTCAGTACTTTCTCAGTAAACTAAAAGAAGGTAGAACACATTTCATGTTTCAATGAGAATACATAAGGCTGAGAATGTTTGTGTCTGGGACAGTATATTAATGAGTGCTGCTAAGGCCATTAGTTTTGATTGACTGAGTGATTTCAGTCCTACACTGGGCATAGCTGCAGGAGAAAAAACCCTCAGGTCCCCAGGTCTTAATTGTCTCAATTTCTGGGAAACTATCTGATTGCAAACGATTCCACTCTGCATCACCTCAAAAACATATTCAGTCATATGAAATCCTATCATCACAATAAATTTATTCCAGATTAAAACCAACACATCAAAGTTAACATTTGTTAAATCACAAATCATATCAGATCATTTTAAAATTGGCAAGTCATTTTGCATGTAATTAAGCACTGATGAAATGCACATGAGATTGATTCTGGGGAAAAATAGCATCAAACAAAAGAAGTGCTGGTTTCTTTTTTACTTCTTTCAGAGCACTATCAGGTCTGAAAACCTCTTTAACAGGACATTTAACTTGTCAAACACAGATGTGGCTGACTTTAATAATGCCTGCATGTATTGTTTTCCAGTTCTTTCTTTCACACCTAAATGCAACAGAGATGTAATTTGTTTTTTTCTTCAGTAAGAATGGTCTGTCGTGTGTTTCACAGTCTGCAATGCAGCGCATCGTCCCTTAATGTGTTTCCATATACATTACTATACGTGCTAAATTGTACTTGAGAGTAATTTTAATTCCCCATCTTGTAGCTAAACAGGAGAATATAGGGTACGAGTCTGTGGTTACATGAGACTGATTTGACAAACAAAGACGGCACATTCTTTCTTAAATAGTGTATTTAAATGTATAATAATAATATTGTATGGTGTATGTACAATATAAACTGGCCATGGACTGTGCTATTACTCACTATTTGTAAGTCAAACACGTTATGTTGAACATGAGTGGAAAGAATTATTTCTAGGTAGTTGCCTTTGGACTAATTGACCCTTACTGAGTAAAAAGCAGAGGCACTGTCGCACCTCATAGGTATTAAAAGACAATACTTAAAAAAAAAAAAAAAATCATCATTGCAGTCCTGAGTGGTTGATACAGTACGTTTGATTAAAGTCTATTACACACACACACACACACACACACGACCAGAATGTCTGTAACGGTATGTCAATTGTCTCATGTCTGATGCTTGGCCTCTTGTATGGCACCCAGTGTTGTCAAATGAACATACACACACACACGTACGTGCGCGCGCGCACACACACACACACACACACACACACACACACACACACAGATGAAAGTGTGCATGGGGAATAAAAGTGTGGCATATGTTCTCTAACCTGATGCCACATTATGGATGATGAGCAGACAGTGAAATGTTCCTTTCATATGTGTTTAACCTTTTATGCATATGTGTGTGAACACATTGTGTGCTGGGTTCATGTGCCTCTCAGTAATGGGGTTCACAGTCCTCCACAAGGCTGTCTGTGATGTAGTTAACTTGCAGCAGCTCCTGGTAATACTCTTTCTCCACTTTTGTGTTGACTGTCCAGGCTACGACCTCCACTCCTCTCTGGGCCCAGTACTGGATGTAGTCCCTGCAGACAGAACACAGACACACTTATTGTCTGGTGTTAACAAAATGATTAGGATTGCTAAAAGAACTACATTTCACTGTTGTCCTTGGCCTTTAATGGCTCCAACATGAAATTCAAAATCATATTAAATATGCGTGGTACAGGTTTGAATGTAAGTGTTGGTCTCAGCTGCAGATACTCACAGTGAGACAAAGTTCTTTTGTATGAGGAAGGCCGAGATGCCACATAGCTTCCATAATACATGATGATGCGCCCAGTCCAAAGCGATGTCCATAAGTGTTTCCCAATGGTGTTTCCACAGTGACGAGAAACGCGGTGCACCATCTCCAAACCGACTCAGGCTCCACGGCCGATGGGTCAATGCTGTGACCACTTCTGGGTCACTCTGTCTCATCTGGGTGGAAAGACAGAGATGGAGTAATGGTGAATGTCAGCAATGTGATAGATACAGCAGCAATAATATACATGACAGGCATGTGAGCAAATATTTCAACAGTATTGGTATGTATTTAAACCAGCTTCACATAGGATGCTTATCTCAAAATGACCTTTAAATTCAGTAACTACTGAATGCTGTATGATACTATGTAACAATAACATCACTGTATAATAATAAATAAAATGTAAAAAGTGTTACTTTCCTCCAGAACACCCAGAAAGTCTGTCTTTTACTGGGTCAGGTCAGGTTCTCTGAGCTCGTTTAGCTAACATTGTTGGTGTACCAGAGTTGTTGAGTCAGAGCCTTCAGTAGGGAGTACTGGGAGTATGCAGACATGCAAACTCATCTGTAACAGCATCACCTCAATCAATGGTAACATGGAAATTCAGCTTAATATATACGAGCAACAAAGGAGGGATGTAACTCAAACTTATCAAAATTGCACCTCTGTCTTGTTTTTTTTCCCTGTCACATTTTGTTCCACTGCAGTTTGACAATCAAGCATCGCAAAATTGTCTACTTGCCAACAGAGTAACAAACATCAGTGCCCCTCACCCTGTAAATGACTTTGGGCTCGAAGGAGCAGACGATGCTGCTGTTGTAGAGGACTGGATGTTTTCTGTACAGTTTTTTAAGAGCTGCAGCTGCCTGGGAGGGGAGGAGAAGACATTTGGTTATTGTGGAGTCATCACCTGGTTAGAGATTGTAACAAGCTTTATATCACTGTGTGTTCCTGTCCAACCACGTGGTGCTAACCAACAGCTGTGTATATGGAGACACACTGTTGTGGGGCCTGAACTCAAGAAGAAAGCCTAAAGCCTGAAACAACAATCACCACTGCAGCATTCCTTAGTCGTCTAAAAATGTGCTGAGCAAGAACCCAGTCATCACGTGGTTCAAAGGACACTGGTGCAACCTTCAGTTTACCTTTGTGTTACACAGAATTACATTTATAAGAAGAATACATTGAGTAAACGATTTCCTTCTTCAACCAGCTGCATTAGACCACTTTGTAAAACTATGTAAAACTATGTAAACTATGTAAAACGTCTGTTGTTTCAACACAAACCCACAAGAAACACCTAGTGGTGACACAATACAAAGAACAGTACAGACTGTGAAGTGTTGTGGGTACCTTAAGGTGCACCTCAGTGTTGGTAATGTGTTATTATGTTTATTGTTATGATGATTAATAAATCTACCAATGTTTTATTTATGTTTTTCACAATTTACCAGAGCCAAAACTTATATCTTGGACTGTTTTGCACACCTTTAAGTTAACTTGTGTCAGACTGTACAGCAGAGGAATATTGTCTACAAATTATTCCTCAGTGAGAGAGAAATGACGCACTACGGCCTTTAGAGGTCACACAAAACTAAAGGAAAAACCCTGAACAATGAGTAAAAGTCATGTGAAAACACTTGATAAATTATTGAATTTTTTGGTTGTTTTAACAAAAACAAACAACCCCAAAACATTTAAACAACCCTATGAAGTCCCTATTAAGTGATACTCTGTGATCATTTTGTACTGTTCTGTTATAATCACAACATCATGTCCTCTTCGTAATGCAATATTTACTGGGTGCAGATCAATTAAATCAACAAGCATAAAAGACAGGCTGCGCATAATCAGAACTGGTTTTGTTTGTTTGTTTTGTTGGCTGCACCTCATCTGGATGGCCTTTGACATCAAAGTAGATGGTGAGCTGCAGTTTGATGCACTCCTCCACCGCCTCCTCTAGTGTTGGGATCTTCTCTCCAGCAAACTTGTCCCTGGTGATGAAGGACACAAACTGTTTCAGTGCCATCCATCGTCTTTGCCTCTGTAATTATCATTACAAGTACCTCAGCATAATGAGCACCAAAAATCAAGTCAAATTAGATTGTTCTCAAGTATTTACATGACTCAAAGGTGTGAGGCAAGCTGTTTCCACTGCTGTCTGGCTGTCTACACACTAGTAACTGATTGCATACATTTTTAAAGCTTATAGTTATGTATAGTTTATATTATTATTCTGGGACTTTTATTGTCAGAATATTGATGCTCGGATATTACATATGAATCCTGAAACAATCATTTTAGTGGTAACAAATTATCCTAATGGGGTTTTGTTATGTGGGTAATTAAGAAAATGACATTTTCTGTTTCATTGTTAAACTTAGTCTCAGTCTGGTGGTAGCAATGTTGTAGATGATGTTTGTGTCTCTACCAGTTGCATCTCAGCTTCCTGTCTTTGAGGGACTGTTCTTTTTTTGTCTTGTTTTGTTTGTTCTGAAGCGAGCTGTTTTTAGAAACCGCCTGGGTTATTTGTCTCACAGGTATAACCAACAGCCTGCCTGCGTATTAATAGCAACTGGCCTCTCTCCCGTCTGGACTGATTATAAAAATGGCTTTTTTGTGTTCTATTTTTAACATCTCCTTTTAGTGTTTCCTTACAAATGTCTTGAGGTCCACTGGTATCCCAACGCAAAGATTATCATTATCAACAACTCCCCATTAGACTGTAAACGATCAGTTCAAGATCTTCAGCAGTTGCACCTGAACACTATATTCTGTATCATGCAATTTTACTTCAAAGAGTGTGTCTGAAACAGTGAAATCAGAAAGATAGTCTGACCTGCAGATAAAGGCTCACTATATCACCAAGATGCAACAAACACAAGACACACAGTAATAAAAGATAACACAGTCCACATTATTCAACACTTCCAGCAAATAATGTTCAGATTAATGTCTGATTTGGTAGACGTCAAGCGGGTTGTTACTGTGGACATTCATCACAATCTAACAACTGACTCCTGAGGTGCAAAGAAGCACTACTACACCACCAACACAGAGTACTCACTGATTCATCAGTTCCTCCAATCATACTACAAAGCTTGCTTAAAAATGTAATTCCAACAGTAGTACTGATTATAGATGCTAACAATGACAGTATTACTGAATAAAGATGTTAACAATGACCTGACGATTAACTATCCAGTCATTAAGCATTTGATAGTACATCAACTAAATTGCATGTGCTCTATCAAATACAGATCTGACATGTAAACAATATAAAGTGTAAAGAGCAACTTGCTGTGTGAAGCCCCCTTAAAATAGTATTTTTTTTGCAGAAATTCAATTTAATTATATTCAATGTGTTTGATATGTCAAGGTCTGTTTATGTTCCATAGGCTGAGTAATGCTGTCAGATAATACGTGCCATGTTGATGTGAAAAAATAAGCTTGAGAGAAAAAACACCCCAAGCTGTAACCTCACTTTAAAACATGCTACTGTATCAAGCAGCAAAGCCCTGAAGCATCCTAAATCGAAAGTACCAACTCCGATAAAAGACAAAAAAAGAAAACAATCTCTGTCCCCAAAGTGTCTGCGAGCTTGCATGTGCACTCCAAGCTACAGCATATTCTTTATTCTTACCTGAGGCGATGTTTAGCAGCTGCATCCAGTTTACCCAGCTCAGATACTTTCAGCTGGTTGAGTGGTCCTGACCCATTTGTGGTCCGGTCCACAGTGTCATCGTGCATCAGAATTGGGACGCCATCTGCTGAGAACTCCAGGTCCAATTCCACACCTGTCGCCCCATTCTTACTTGCCTAATGCAGGGCACATGAATAAGTATTTATAAAGTATTTCAGGAGAGTTTGTTTCTGGTCATGGCCAAAAAAGTGGTGGCCAATAAATAACAAGAATTTGCAATATCAAAATGCCCAAAAAATGCAGGATTTTAATTGCTGACAGGTTTTTCAAATTCAAAATGCTCTTTTTAGTACACATTGCTTGTATAATGTTATCAAACAAGCGTCTGCCATAAACATACAGTATCTATTGAGGCGTAGGGGCTATGTGGTGTACAAGGTTCTCACAATCTTAAGTCACATGCTGTACACTGCTGGCCTGCTGTGGTTACTATGGTTCAGTGTGTGCAGCTGAACTGCTGAATAATACTTACCAGTGGCTGAAAGAGACATAATGTCCTGAGGTAGAGATTTATACTCATCCCCTGATATTCACTTCCCCCTTAACGGTACATATTCCACTCCCTTACAACTTAAACAACTATGGGATTATATATTTCAGTGTTGCTAAATATGACATATTTCATATTACAGTAGTGGTGTTCATTTTCTGACCACTGTTAACCCACGCTGTGATTGAGAAGACTAACCAATAACCATGGTTTAATATGGACCTCCTCTCACCTCCTGGATGGCTGCTATTGTGTTCTCCGGTGCGTCGTGCCCACCGCCACGGTGAGCGATCACTGATACCTTGCCGGAGCCTGCCGCGCCCTTGGCTGGATGCAGCACCTGCTTGGCCCGGCTGGTGGGTACCTGGGGGAACCGGAACATGACCATAAAGAGGTAGAGGGAGGCGGTGAGGGCGACTGTCCAGAGTGGGCTTCGAGTCCCCAACAGGACCACGGCGAATACGACCGAGTACAAGACCACTTCATCTCCGAGCTGCAGCATTGTCTCCCCTCTGTCTTTCTGACTTGAGAGTATGACAGACCCCAGAGTAACGACCGCACCTGGTAGCGCCGCAGACTGTCAGTTTCCGTTCGCTAACGTTAGCTTACGTTAGCCACTCGTACTAAGTTCACTGTCTTCAAACGCCGTAACTCAAATAAAGTCATGTTCAGCCAAGCAAAGTGATGACACTAGTTCCTGAAACCAATAGTTAAAACCTCTAAGACAAGAGAAAGCGGGAAACGTGGGACTTGACATTTAACACGCAAAAAATAAGAACACTCAGCGTCTGTGTTTCAGGTCCTCTTCATGGCGGATGTGACAGCTCTGCCCTAAGTTACGGGTCGTTTCCGCATACCGAAATATTTCACAGCTAAATTGACAAGCTTAGGTTCAAGTGATATTTTTAAAAATATAAACATAATCTCAAATAAACGACTATAAAATGATCATTTACAACTTTTCCGCAAGGGGGCACGCGAACAAACAAAACGTAAAAAAACGGGTGACGTTGGTGACTACATCCGGGTCATAGTGCGTGAGTCATGATAACCATGGCTGTGTAAGCTAATCTGTGGAAGTGTTGCTATGTTCCTCCTCTTTAAAAATAAGATTCTCGTTTCTTATATTTAGTCTTTCACCGGTCATGGTGAGCCTCGCTCTTTCTCAAACTCTTTCTCTGTTTTACTAGAGCTCAGTGATCACGTGAAAGTTGATTTATTAGCCTCATAAGCTAACTGCCCTCTAACCTTGTGTGACAGAGTGGTGTCTCTCTAATTTGTTTTATTTATACTTGCATAGTAGCTGTTAAGTGTTCGCTCGATCATCTTCATTACTATGTTTTTTCAGATCAGGTCGGTGCTGCTGCGGAGGTTAACCCCCCAAATCCTGTCCTGTACCAGAGGATCATGCCTACTTACAGGTCGAATACCCTCTGGGGTGCATCCTCATTCACCAGGTCAGACACCCATCCAGCAGAGCCTCCATGGACCCCTTGTACCTAAAATCTCAGCTGTGGTCAGGTACTCGGACTTGTCCACAGAGAAGTACACTATGATTTACACCCTGCCTCACATCAAGCTCCTCAGAGCTGTGTCCAGGCTCAAACTGCTCCAAACTGCAATCACAGTGGTCATCTTGCCTCCAGTATTTGTCCTCTACTACCAAGGACACGTTCCCTTCTTTCTTGTCAGCTACACAACTGGAATAGCGCTGTTTGCTGGTGTCATGCTGTACACCGCCAGTCACTTCTTCAGGAGGGTTGTGGGGATGATGTACCTGAATGAATCCCAAACCACACTAAAATTGTCCCACCTCACATTCTGGGGTAGGCGTAAGGACATATACCTGCCTGTGTCAGATCTTATGACTATCGGGGATACAGGGGATGCTGTTAATGAGACAATACTGAAACTAAAGAGATACAACAGTCCACAGACATTTTATTTCTCCACGCTTTTTGGACGGATAGTGGACCAACAGAGTTTTGAGAAGGTGTTTGGAACTGTAAAATAATTTGCCACAGTAATTTGCTGTAGATGAATTTCAAAACAATTCACCTATTAGTGAAGCTTGTGATTTAAAAGTAATAATGTATATTTGCAGGCATCAGTGGGACTTACTTTTATAGTGGAACAACATGTGAAAAGGCCGATGTTGGCAGTAATTTGATACGAGTACCCAGATTACCATTCTCTGTTGACCTGTGTGAAGCAGGAACAAAGTCAAATAAAATCATTCTCCTTTTGGTGTGAATGAGGTTGTTCTAAATTTTTTCAAGTGTCGCACCCTAAAACAGCAGCTGATGATGCACTTGGCAGCAAGTAATGAAATAAAGTACATTTTAGTATGAGAACCGTGATTGGTTAATCGGCTCTTTATTAATCTTGTATTCCCCACTTTGACTTTAAATGGGATGTTTTGCTGACACTACTGTGTTCACAGGTCTTTGGCGGGGACTCCTGCATGTGTGTGGTAAAAAATAGCTGTATGAAGTCTTTAACTTATTAATCTTGACTGTTATTTATTTGGAATCAGACACACCTCAGTCACCAAGAATGACACAATGTGCACACATTCCTACACTAGTGTATCTTTCACATAAAATACATTCAAATAATAATTTTATGATCACAAAGAGGAAGATAATACATCCAATGTTTCTACATAGTAAAATGTATCTAAACTATATGTGCAATCAATCACAGCATAGAGAGCTAATGTGTTCCAAAGTCTTTGTTAAATCTTAAAGATCAAATTACAGCTGCAAAATCACAGAAACTGCTTAATCCACAAAGTGGAATAAATTAGAATAATAAATACTGTAACTAAGGAAAACATTATTTAAACAAAAAAGTGTTTCTATTTTATTGTTTGTTACTTTCATTTCAAACAAGTCAGCATTGTGGATTATGTTGGATGCAACAGTTTGCTCTGCTCATTGCGCAGAGGTGATGAGCAGATTGAGCTCACATGAGGTACCAGGCAGTGAAACCAGCAAGCATGGCCACCCAGGTGGCCAGAGCCACCTGACAGGATGGATGTCTGAGAAGCATCATGGCTAACTGGCATGTGGGGCTGAAATTTCCACTGGCAGCTGTAGAGAGGAAGGGATGAAAGAGGTGAGTGGTGGGTAAAGATACAAATTAAGGAGTGAGGTCTAGCTGAAGTTAGCTGCAGTATGATACACTTTACTACTGTGAACGCTCCAATACAGGTGCATTGTTCAAACTTAAACCTGGGTTTCGTCTCTTACCTATTTCTCATGGGACGAGTTAGTCTGTTCTCATATTAACACCCAAGTTTTAGGTTACTCTCTAAAATAATTTTTTTTGCATAATTTGTAACTTCAGGACAAATATGAAAAGTTTTTATGTTGTAACTGAGCAGACAAGATTAAAGTCATCTCATAAAGAACCCTTTTGCAAAACATTAAATATATTGGAGAATATTTGTGAAAAGTGACATTCATTCAGAAAACATCTGAATCAAATCTGAACCCTAAAAACAATGTCTTACCCATTTTTGCTGCATAGTAGGGGCACTTGTTGATATCACCTCCCTCCATGATCGCTGCATGACTGTGTCCAAAACCTGCGTCTTGGACTTCTTCTATGATGGTCTTCCCAATCTCTTCAAGCTCTGTAAATACCTATTTTCAGAATAAAGGTAGATTTCTGTCACATTACCTTTATCTGCATTGTGTTTCTCTACTGTGATGATTTTGGTGATCATCTGTCAGGACTCTCCCTGCTCTATCCTTCCTGCTTCCTCACCATCATGTTAAAGCCAAAAGCCCGGTTGGACTCGTCCACAATCCTCTCTTTGGTCTCAGTGTCCAGCTCCAGCTCGTTCATCCTGCTGCGGTAAAGCTGCTTGAATCCCTTATGACTGTGGATACCCTCAAACTGGTAGAAGTTGAGACCCTCGCCTGTTGAGGGGAGCTTCAGTGCCCTCTGGGCCACTTTCTTGAGGATCTGTCCGCCCGAGAGGTCACCCATGTAGCGGGTGTAGGAATGAGCCACCAGCAACACTGGGTCCTCCTCTCCCACCTCGTGGATGCGCTCCACATAAGGCTTGGTGCCCGGAGAGAGGCTGATCTGCAAGCAAAAGCATGTCCAATGAACGTAAATGAGCTTCATAGTGTCACAAAACATAAAGTCATACTAGCTCTCTGCCTTTTGTTGTGTGTGAATTTCAGACAGCAGTTAATGGTCCAGAGAAGGCCAGCTGTGTCTTAAGTTTTATCTGCTGAGCCTCTGTGTGCATTCTACAGACCTGGCTCTCCCAGTCCTCTCCATAGAAGTACTCAAGGTCCCGGGCCAGTGCATCACGCCGGTGCAGCTCTGTTGGAAAGTAGATTGGGGCAATGTCTGGGTGGTCTCTGTTCTTCTCAATCTCCTCCTCCATGGCTGCATAGACGAAGTATAAAGCTGCTGTACCTCTCTAGAAACAGTAAAAGACAAAGAGAGATAAAGTAGGAGCTGAGATAATAACTGCAATGTCTGATATTAAGTGATTGTCCTCTGAACTGAATATGAAATTGTTAATTATTAGCTTTAATGTGACGTTTTTTTCAATTTTTTTGATAATATGGTTTCAGATTAAATATAAAACTACTAATAGAGTACTGAAGGCTAAAAATCAAGAGAGAGATTATGTGTAAGAACACAAAATTGACAAGTTATTGATTCAAAAATGTATGGTTAAAATGATAAAATGATTATGTTATGTACGCGTTGGGAGACAACCTTAAACAGCTCTTTCTTGATGCGGCCTCTGAGGAAATCTTTAACAAACTGGCAGTTCTCTGCTCTGTCGTGGGACTCCTTGGTCCCCTCGGCTAACATCTCAGACAGGTCCGTTGGGCTTGGTGGAACAGAGAGGAAGAGAAGAGTGCAATTTGCCTGCTTTTAAGTCATCCATTTAATGTGCCAGAACAAGGTTTGTCTTCATACCTCAGAACTTCATCATCATCATCATCATCATCATCCACAACAATCCTTGCCCCACCATTCATGGCACCATTGGATTTGGGTTCTGATGTCAGCTTGGTTTCCATCTTGTTGGCTCTCTGACAATGTTTTCACCTAGAGGAAGGAGGGGAAAGATAGATACATTACCAAAATGTAATGCATTTGATGATATGATACGAGGAAACAGATAAAAGAAAAGCTGATAATTTGAGAATCTATAGATACTGTACATGCTTTTAAGTTACTGTCTATTCAAAATTGTGACAATGCCTCTTAGATGCCCCAGGTTCTTACATATGGTCCATATATATAAGTACAAGTTTAATTAAACTCTTTTCAGGTATATTAAGCACATACACATACACCACAGGCGCCAGCAAAACAATATAATTGCGTTGATTTATGAGCTACGTTTCATGTCTGAATTTCTCTAAAACGCAGTATGGTAACAGTATGTTAAAGTTCATTTGTAAGTATTTTCGTCAAAATAGTGCACTCCAACAGAAACAGTCGAGGCGAAGACATGACATTCAGGTGGACACTTACAACACTGAAACTGCACTCTTGGGTGTTACGCAAGTACTCTCAAATACAGTTACCTACAGGATTCTTGACAACATATAGTCTTTAGAATACGCTCTTTGTCTGTGTTAACATAAATAAATAATACGCACCATCACCAAGTATTCAAAAAATTAGAACAGCCAGCTCGTTTACCTTGTTTACACACTGCTTTCTTAACCTGTCGTAACACCGCGGGACACAACGTACGGAGGGGGCGCGGTTCCTATAACAGCAAGCCAATCAGAGTTCTTTCTACAGAGGCGAGGCGAGCTGATTGGGTAGAGCTACACATTTTAAACCAATTAGATTTCCCATCATAGAAAAGAGGCGGGACCAATGGAAACGTGTTGATACTGCTGTGTTAAATATAACTGAACAGTCCCCTAAAGTATTCAAGCTAAACCGTTTGAGTAACAAATAAGCGGGAATGTTCATTTTCTGAAGCTCTAGTGCCGTAAGTTTCCAACCATTTTGCCAGTTATTTCACTTTGCACTTGCATCCCCGATTACCTGTAAATGGCATTCGCCGATCTACATATATTTTTTTAACCTATCACTGCACTGTAGTGTGTCGTTTATACCGCCAGGTGTCACTAGACTCCATGTAATATATCTCAAAAACGTATCAAATGCACATACAAGTCATTTGGCAGCTGAGCAGAGTACCAGTAAAAAGGTTAGCAGTGGATACGGAGCAGTGGGCTGCTGGCTCACTTCATGAGCTGCACTCATCATGATCTTAGAGCATGCACCTGATGTCTTGCTCCCTTTGACCGATACATAAATGTTATGTAACTTTTATTTATGCAGCCTGGCCAAACCTTTACCCAAACATTTACCCCCATATTTGTAGTACCTTTAGAATCAGCAGCTTTTCATTGCTCCTTCAGTGTGATGCCACGGATGCAAAGATGTAAACATGTGTCTGGCTCTGGAACCAGCTGATAATGTACGGGAACTGTACAGTTTACATGTCCCTGTCATATTTTGTCTTCCTATGGCGCAGTGTTTACATGACTGTGTTCTGTTAATCTATACATCTACTTGGCCTGAGACAGCAGATAGGGATTGAACTGGATGTTATTGTGTGGTTGCAGTCACACCCTAGATAAAGAACACCCTCAGTTCACCTATGGGCTCCCAAAAGAACACTTCAGAACATGAACAAAGGAACAAAAGGTCCCAGATTGCAGTTTTTTCCTCTGCAAAACCTCCGTGTATTGAAAGAGATTCTGGCAGCCCAGAGAGTTTCTTTCATGTCTTGAAGGGCCCTGGAGAGTCCTGCTCCGCTGTAGGAAAACCCCACTTCTACTTGTTGCTGTCCTGCTCCAAAGCATCCAATTAAAGACCCACCTCTGTTTGTTTTTGTCATTGTTAATAACCGAGACGAGCTTCCTATGATCAACAATATTGCATTGACCTCGACTCCAGTGCTGCCCGAATGATTTTGCTTTTATATTCAATACAATTTCCTGTGTTTATGAAGATGTTGGCTGCTTATTTCTGACTCATTAGTCATTAACAATATGTAGGAAGGTGCATACAGCTTTTAAGAACGAGTGTGTAATACTCCAAACTATGCCTGACTGCTTGTGTTTCCCCAAATAGGCATTTATCACAATGCAACCTGGATACCCTGGTGTTTGGATCACTCCCTATAAGTCATAAACTATGGCCACTGCTCCCTCGGGTTTGCATGACGCTGCTATGATCAGTGGTCCAGCTATGCCAAATCCTAGCAATCACTCATTTGTCATGTGGGTAGTTTGTTCCCTTACATTGTTTACCACATTCCAGATTGTTTCTGGCACAATATTTTGGATCTTTATTACACAAAAGGGAAACCTTCCTGTCTGTGAAGGATTTCCTCTTGTTTTCAATAATCAAATGGCTCACGCTAAAATAATCCAGAGTTTGATTCATCACGGCTTGGTCCAAATTTTAGATCAGGGTCCGTGTTTTATTAAAGCCTTAGGGGATAGAAACACCAGTGTGTACCTTTGAAATTTTTTGAGATTTTGTTTTTGTTTTGTGGCATTTTTCCGGGGGTTGACCTTGACCAATTGCACAAAACTGTATTCCAGCCCTTCAGGGCCTTTCATTGTAAAAACTATATAGCTCATTTCCTCAGTGACTAATATAAACTAACAATACAGTGTTTTTATGGTAACATATGCATGCATTGTTAAAGACTAGTTTGACACAACATCTGTGTGACATATCAGAACAATACACTGTTTATCAGTGACAATTTTCTCAATGAGTTGACATTTTGGATACTACACTATTTCCTTATTTTCTTGCTTGGAGTTAGACAACACTGATAGGAAGCAGCTATTCCAGCTCTATCCGAATCTAAAAAAGACATCTAAAACTTACAAAAATACATGTTATAGTTTTGTTTAATTTAATTGGTATGCAAACAGATATGTTAATCCATAAATTGTGGTTACACAGGGTGTCACCTGGTCACTGTTCATCAGGATTGTTACAGCCACAAGAAAACCACAAGATTACATTACAGGGATAGACATGATCAACATTCAGCTGCAGGGAGGAGAGGTGAGACGATCGCTCAGGAGAGTAGCAACAGGTAAAGTGACTGACACAGCTGGTGCTTTATGTTTTGTCCCTGTCTCTCTGATGAGCTGCATTTTGTGTTGTGTTAAATATTCAACATGAAGTGCTGTAAATTAAAAACTGTAAAATTAAAAAATCAGTGTGGATTCCGCATATTATGAAGCTTTTTCTAACATTATTTGGATCTTTGCACCTGCTGATTGAGATACTCATTCATTTTGATCTCTCTCACACTTTGCAGGGCAGAAGTTGCCAAAAGTAACATCAACTGAGTTGTATTACTCAAAATCAAGTTTAATATCTGAAAAACCCACAGGCAGTAAGGCACTAAGGTGGCACATTTGTAGATTTGTTTTCTCTCCTCCTGCTGAATACAACAGTGGTTTGCCATTGACTGACAGCTGCCGGCCATACGTGTCTGATTTATAGCTGCATAAAATGAACAGGTTGGCTTCTCTGGTGGGTTTCAGGGGTGGTAGCGTGGACCTTGTTACCATAAATCCTGGTGGCTGTGGTGGCCTGCAGCGGGTGAGTGCTTAACTCTGCATCAGGTTTATAATTAGAAACATACCTCCCTACGTTTGGCTGCAGGAAACAGTCTGGGCCTCCATGTGAGTGTGCGAGGCCGTGGGCTAACAAAGAGAGGAAAGTGTACACATGGGGCAGGCATGCGATGTGATCACAGTATAGTATTTGAGTGCTGCGATCACCTCATTAGAATGTGCAGGTGGAGAGGAGGGCAGGATGGAGAGAGCCTGTGAGACAAGGTAATGAGACAAGGGAAACGAATAGTCATACGTTTACTGTATGTTCTAATTAGACATGGCTACACTACGGGGTAATGCTACAGACAAAACTCTGCAGGTTGAGTCACAGTAATGAAGCAGTTGGATTTTCCTTTAAAAAAAAGGGTGAGCTGGTTTTAACACAGCTGCAAGCCCAGTTTGGAACAATTAAGTGATTTTTAGTGTATATTTAATACCTGACAGTTATTTTTCTATCACAAGTATAATGTAGGTATAATACATTACAACCATTTCTTTTTTTGTATCCCGTTGCTGAGCTCAACAATGTAGCAAAAGCTTTTTTTTCAGGTTTTTCACTACCTCAAATTCACCGATCCCCTCTATATCTGCACTCCTATGTGTCTCCAAGGAAATCAAAAACACATGGAGCTGTGACAAACCTTAAGTCTGATTAAAACTCCTATATGTTTGTGATGGGAAATCCTATTTTGTAAGTAAAAACAGTTCAATTTAGATCAAAACCAACAAATGAAGGAAATCCAACTGATCCCTGCTGACATAAAATACACCCAGTACAGCTGTTTTGCACTTCTCTGTGTTGTACCCACAAATACAAAGATTGCTCACATTCAGTTTGGACAAGTTGGGCCATGAAAAACAAATTGTATCATTCCCTGACAGTTAAACCGATGGAAAAAAACCCAAATTTAAACATTATTTGACAGGTAGATTCAAGAATTTACTGAATATGAACAAAAATAAGAAGGTAAAATGTCAACATTTGAAGAGCATACATTTAAACCTTGCCAAAACCAGACAAAACATACAGTGGGATACATATTTTATTAAAACAGTGAAATGTCCACACAACACATAGGAAATGTGATCAAATGTAATACACAAGTAAAATAGAACATAAATCTAAAATGCACTTCCTACAAAGCTAAAAGGATTGTATGCACAATCTAAGAGTTTCAGCATATTCCATCAGATATAACCCATACTGCTTCCATCTAAAGAAAAATGGTCAACAATGGAGCTTTTCAAATTCCTTGGCAAGTCACTAAAGTGGTTCTTACTTTGTGTTTCTCTCTGAAGCTAACCATAATATACCAGCCAGTCTGCAGAGTTAACGTAAAATGAGCCAAAAAGGAAAAGGGCATGAGGATGGGCTCTATGAGTCCTACTAGTTTGGTTGGCCATGTTCTTGGATACGCTTCACACCATGTTCTGTTTCATCAGTTGTTTTTAGGGAGCGTCAAGTCCCACCGCCCTGGCAGCGCAGGCCAAGGCCACACAAAGATCTCACTAGTGGGATGTTTTTGAAAACAAAAAGAGTTAGGGATTCACTGGTTCACCCAATGTTTATTTCCGGTAATAGTGGAAGGGATGTGTTGTGGGGTAACAAAGGGTGAGGCTGGGGGGAATCTGACAATAGACAATGGACAGGCCGCATCACAACATCCATTGTGTTCTGGGGTGAAATGTCTCCTAGTTTGATACGCAGAGCCCAAATATCTGCTCCTTTGAACTGGGCCCAAAATTTCTTCCCTTTTTTTAACAGGGTTGCATTGCATTCTTTCACCAGGGAATCCACAACAAAAATGTTCTATTTATGTGTCTTGGTATTGAAACAGCACTGAGGGGACATTTAGACATTAATTTCTTATAAAAAAAGGGGGAAAACATGTGCACAGCATGAGCCAGTCTACCCTATTTGGATTTAGTATTCCCAAATTGCACTGAACTTGATGTATACTCCATTTGTCCATATATGGTTGATTAAGTGCTCGAAATGCATTTGATAGGGGACATCTATTTAACACATTAATGTCCTCACAGGGAGCTCAGCAAAGTTCATGGGTTAACATGTACAATGTTTGCACCCATTTGACACACTGGGCTGTACTTCCCCTAGTTGAACTGAATCGTTGTTGTACTACTTCCCTCCCAAGAAAAACACAACACACACAACACACACACACACATTGTCACATGTGAGACTAGTTCTCACACCCGACCTATAGAGAAAAAGCCTTGTGGGCCACGCTGCACATTTGAATTCTTTGAAAGCGATGCCTCACCCAGTGGGGGGTTCCTGCTGAAAAGAGGAACGCGCCTCAGCCACAACCTGACAGAATAATACAGGATGGAAGGAAGATAACCACTCAACCCAACAATATGCTCCCAGTGTTCCCAGTGCCAGTCCAAATCCAGCTTTACATTCCTGATTGCAGATAGGTGAGAACAGCCCGCTTCCTCATTAGACAGGTGTCAGATGGACACGGAGGAGACTGATTGGCTGATTAAGTGTGTTTATCTTGGCAGCGCTTGTCAGACTGACAGTCTCCACTGCAGAGCCGCCGGGGATTTCCTCAAGGTCAATCTCATCAATACTGAACAATGCCACATTACTGGATGAGGGAGGGAGGTAGCAAAGGGGTGTGAGGGTGGGGTGAGGTGGGGTGGTAGGTGCCCTTTGGGTGCTGAGTGATGTAATCTGGTCAGTTATTGTAGCACTGCCCCTGGAGGCTTCAAGTACTTACCTTGAATGCAGTACAATGAGCAGGACAGGAAGTCAGTGTTTTGGTGTATATCAGCAGCTGGCAGGTTTATAGCTTAATCAGTCCATTATCAGTAGCTCCATTGTGTAAACTATAGTTTATGAGACACAGTGTACAGTATGTATACAGTGGGAATAGACTGTGAGCTATTCTAGCAGTAGACTAGGCAATGAAATATAGAGAGAATGCAAACAGTGGGAAATGCTGTGGCAGCATACATATTTAGGATAAGACCACAGCAGGAACTGAAATTGTTTCTATGTTGTTTATGTGTTTTTTATTGCAGTTGCAACATACTGATCTGCTTTGTCCGTCAGCACAGAGATGTCCAGACAAAATACAATTCAGAGTGCTCTCACAGGCAATCAGGTAGGGTTGTAGCCAAAAGAAGCACCATACTTGTTTTTCACCTTGTCAAACTAAACCAGTTTCAGAGCAAAACATGTTCTTTAAAGCTGCACTTATCACTATTTTAAAACAAGAAGAGATCATATTACAATGTGTAGCTTGAATAGATTTGCTCATAGTGTTGAACCCAGGGAATTCTCCAACTCTTCAGATCATCTCAAGAAACAGGGTCTAAGTGGTGAACATAGTCGAGCACTTAAAAACTAAAGAGCAAGATATTTGCAAACAGAACCAAAAGAAAAATAATAATTAACTTAATGATTAACTTGCATCGGTCAAGTGCAACTTCAAATGAATGTTGATGCAGCTCTGTAAAAGCTGGATATGTGAAAAAGCAAGTGTTTGCTTGTTAGGGATTTAAACTGTTTAGAGATGAGACTTTGAATTATCATTATGAGTTAAATGCTGATTGCATCAGTTATTGCAGGCTTAAATGAGTTACAAATGAAGCCTTAACTCACACTGAGTATTTGACAACATTTTGCCAGCATATGAGACCATGTGTGATTGATTTTGTTTGGAGTAAACTAACAGCTTGCAGGCAGTGTTAGTGGACAAAAAAATCTTCCAGCTGAATTTTCCACTATTCTTTCTCCAGCGAGGTGATTTACTGCAATTAATGTATAGTTTTCATTTTGTTTTGCAGAGTTCACTGTGGCTAGGTCAAGTTTCAGAGTGCATATTATTTTACACTCTGCTTGTTGTCTGTGATCTGATGCCCTTAAATATAAGAAGAAATCACTGCCAGAATTCCTTAAAAGCATGTCGGCTTTCCCAGAACCCACTGTTAATCAGATGGAGCAGCTGATTGCGGAAAGGGCCAAATGGAAAAATCAAATGCTTTATGTGTAAATTAATACCTCTTTTTTAAAAAAAATGACAGCATCTAAACCGCAGACACAATTTTTAATTCCTGCTCCTACTATTCTGAGAGAAAACTTTTGACAAATGAGCTTGGCACACATTCATTTTTCTACGTTGTCTCATTGAAATAATTGTGGCCTGGGGGAAGAAGAACTTTAATACCTCTTCATGAAATTGTGCATGGGATGAAATGAGCAAAGATTGGCTATAGCTCATTTAGTTTTTCATATGGTCAAAATAATCATGTAATTATCTCCAAATAATCATTTATCATCTTTACATTAACAATCCAGTTTCATCTGGACTTTTTTCTTTCTTTTTTTCTATCAAACAAAACAAATGCAAACAAATACGGACAATGCAGTATGTATGTGCAGTGTGTCACTTTAAGCCATCGTTGCCCTGGTAACAGAAATTCAGCATGGTTTAATAAGTCAAAGCTTGTTTTCTCAAGATAATGAAATAATTAACTGGAAACAACAGCAGTAAAAACATATTGTAAGCATGGCTGTTCTATACTTTAAGTGTTAAAAGTTTTCTTTAGTCCAGGTCAAGAATAAGCTGCAGAGTTGATTTCCACAACCCGATACAGTAAACTTTCAAGGAATTAGATATAATCTTGCCATTTCAGTCCAAGCTCAAGGACCATTTGTTCAGCACAGACTTCACCCTGCTTTAACTATCTGCAGGAGCCTGTCATTCATTATTTCTGCTATGAACTGACGGGGTACTGCCTGGTATTTCCATCTACACAGTCAAGCAAGCATATATACTGTGTGAATGTGGGACACACACATGCTTGTTCTACTTTTGGTTTTTTTGTACGTTTTTCTGTCGCCTGTTATTTGTAAGGACCTCTGACAGACCAGCCAGTTTAATTGAGCTTTTGATAAACAGCCTTGAAATTACTTTATTGTATTTTTCTGTATCCTGGTTTCTGTTGTGGTAGCAAAACCAGATTTATAAAACTCAAATGAGGTCTGACGTTTATATCATAACCATATCATATACACAATCATAACATATGCTAGTATGCAGTGATTCATGCAGTACAGAAAGCCAAAAACAGACTTGAAAAACTATAAATCTTCTTCTTCTTTTCCTTTCAGCTGTTCCCTTCAGGGGTTGCCACAGCGAATCATCTTCTTCCATCTCGCCCTATCCTCTGTATCCTCTTCCCTCACACCAACTACCTTCATGTCCTCCTTCACTACATCCCTAAACCTCCTCTTTGGTCTTCCTCTACGCCTCCTGCCTGGCAGCTCTAACCTCAGCATCCTTAGACCAATATATTCACTTTCCCTCTTCTGAACATGTCCAAACCATCTCAGCCTGGCCTCTCTAACTTTATCTCCAAAAAATTCGTACTATTCTTACTCTTTTTAGTCATGTCAGCAAAGTTACTCAAGGGTTGGACTGATATATCTCAAGAACTATAGGATGAACTGCCATGGCATTTGTCACAGGTCTTCATGTTCCCCTGAGGATAAATCTGACTCTTCCTCCAGCACCACAATGTTTTTAGGATTTGTGTTTTTTAATGTGAGATGTCTCTACTACTAGATCTAACTAAGATATATTGCCACAATATTTAAAAAAACAAAATATTCCCTTTGTACCCTTGAGGATGACTTGTGACAGTGTTGGTGATCCCTTGATTTTTATTCAATCACCACCCTCAGGTAAAAAATTGAGTTTGTCAAATACTTTGTTTGATTATGTTCCTGTAAATCTAGTGACCTTTTCATCAGCCACAGCTATGGTTTGTGTTCAGAGAAATGTTAACATAATATTACATACATTAGTGAGGAAGCATTTTGCACAAAGCAACTCCACCTAAATACGCTCTGTTGACTGGGTCTGAAGACAAATTACATGAGAGCATGAAAAGCATCACAATTCCCCGCTGGTGGCTGACAGCAGTCCAGGTCATAAGCCCCTTCCATGTTAGTAGATAGGACTTGAGCAAAACTAAAAATTCAAAGTGTGAGTCAATTAAACTTTCCCCTAAGATGGCTTCTGTAATTTTATTATATATATATGTATATATGTATGTATATGTATGTATAGACACACACACACACACACACACACACACACACAGTCTATGGACACGACTTACAAACCTGCTAGCAGGACGACTCAGTTAGATACTTCGAAATGAAGCTTTTCATTTCTTAAACAAGGTATATGAATAGAAAGAGACATCATTGTGTCCTAAAATATCACTGTCTCAGTCCCTACGACTCTGTGGCGCTCTGAGCTTCTCCCTGAGGGACCACTAGCTAATAACAGCAAACAATCAACAAGTGGATCATTTTTTTTGTCATATTAGGGCATATCGAAAAAGGGAGAGCTAGCAATGGAGCAAGAAAGAGAGAGAGAGGAAGACAGTTCCTCCTCCAGATTCTCAGGCCTCTGCAGGTCTGTCTCAGTGGCAGAATGGACAGTTCCTGTGTTTGTGCCTGTTCCTGTCTCCCGCTGTCACCCTGAGGCTCGTCGCCATTGTTTCCGCATTGAGCGCCGGAGGTCAGGGCTGCTCCCTCACTAGCTCACTCTCTCTCTCTCCTGACCTCGCTGCCCAGCAGAGGGAGGGGAACAGGGAGAGACCAGGAGGCCAGGCTCCAAGCACAGACGGTTACACCTAAATGAATGAGAGGTAAAGTCAGACAACAGGCTGCTGAGCTGGAGCACTGCTGCTTCTGAGAGTGCATGTAGATACACACACACTCACACACACACACACACACACACACACACACACACACACACACATGCAAACACAGCTCTCTTGCACTTGCACACGTCCACCTTTTGTTGTTGTGCAGGGGGATTCCAAGTTTTCTCGTAAACACTGTGCAGGTAAACAGACTCGCTGTCTGCCACACTGTGATTAGAAGGCAGAAACATTTTTCTGTTGGACACCAATCTGCTCTGCTTGATTCATTTAACGTCTTGTTCTTGGTCTCAGTTGGTCTAAATTTAACCCTGCACCATTCCACTCTACTCTATTCTACTTCTTAGTTTCCTATTGCATTTGCCTGTGCTCTTTACTCTTAATTTCTGTTGTGCATTTTCCTGCCTCTCTTCTTTTCTCGTCTCCCGTGCTTCTGGTTTGCTCTATTATATGTCTAATCTATTGTCCAGAGTCACAACTGTATCATTTTTAACTTCATTCTATAATCTTCAAACAACCATTTAACATCTGCCTCAAAGCAAGATATCAATACTGTACACTGAAACAGAAGCATCTGCACCAAAGTTGAAAGTAAACTTTGTACATAAAATAAAAGTAACAAACACATCTAATCATGACTGTAGCTGCTTCCTACAATGACAAGACAAGATGTTTGTGACGCCTGCATCACTTTAAAGCTGTGTCTGCTGTATCAGTTTATATGGCTGCTTTGTGTTGTCTCTTGCATATCACCAGCCATAAAAAATATCACCTTTGCAAAACCTGTCTTTTCTGCACAGATGTTGCTCTGACCAATTTTCTGATTTGTCATCGTGTATATGTATTTCATGAATATTGTGAATTGTATCTAGTTAATTTCCAGCACAGACTTTTTCAATAAATACAGATTTCACTGAGCCACTATGTCTGGGCAGCTCTGTGTAGGATTCAGATATGTTTATACAGTCTTCTCACCTCACAGAGAAAGTAAATTGGGGTAATTTATATGTCAAATTACTATGATATTTGTTCTGGCACATGCATCGGATGCTCTCCTCATCGTGCCAAAATAAATTGTGTGGTGGTGTGATGGGTCATGAGTGACTGTTAGTAAAGAAATCATCACGATAACTGTATTAATTGAGTCCTGAGAACTGATTAATATTGCAAAATTCACCTCTGCTCTTTATCATCTTGACAGCAGAAACTTTCAGAGCTTTGGATGACTTTTACACAGTTTATAAATTATGAAGTCCATGGAAGGTCTGCTGACCACATTTGCTCCTCTTTATCATCACTCTGCTTCGTGTTCTGACTCAAATCTGGGAGCTGTCTAATGCAACCACAATGTACTAGTTTGTGGGTGGCCACAGTGCAACAAGTGTCAGCAGGACAGCTTGACATAGTTATTATGTTATGTTATGAGTTATTATGATAGTTACTGAGAAACAGCAGGCAGAACATTAATCTTTTCACTCCATACCAATTTCATCCTGTGCAATGCAATATTACAGTATTTTTAATGTTTGCCTACAGATTGTAAACAAAACCTGCTCAGTAAATATTGAACTGGTTCAACTCTGTCTTTTAGTTTTTTTTAAATGGCCCTATAAATTGCAGAAGACACAGACCACGAAGACATGTTTATCCAAGTTTGTTTCAGAAGGCCTTGACTGGCCTGCGAAGTGCCCCCATGTCAACCCCACCGAACACCTTTGGGATGAACTGGAGCGGTGAGGTTGAGACAGGCCACCCAACATCAGTACCTGACTAATCTCACTATTCCTCTCCTGGCTGAGGTTTAGGTTCAGCCAGGTCCCAATATTAAAAAGGAGCACCTTCCCAGAATAGCGCAGGCTGTTTTACTAGCAGAATAATGCGAACGGTTTTGAGAATGAGATATATAACAATCACACATAGCTGTAACGGTCAGACATCCATGTGTTTGTGGTGATGTATGGTACATCACTACACTTTTATGAATTATACCCACCCCATATTCAATCCATCCTTTACATTTCTCCTAATGAAAACAATGAGTATAGATGTCCTTTATCTACCTCCACATCTCCCCCACTTTCTGTCCTGTGACCCTCCACTTTCCTCCTGTGGTTTTATTTGCTCAGCTGGCAACAGACGCCTGGACTCTGAGCTATGTAGACCTACATGAGTCCCTGCTGGCTTCATATGTTATGCTGATCGACATCTGAAAGGCTCTTTTTTTCTACCTTTTCATATTTTCTTTTACACCTTAAGCTCACATTAGGCGCATTTCACCTCAGCTAATGGCGCTTTTCCTTTTAAGTGTGTATCCAGCATGTCTAAGTAAACAGCTAAGGCTGTGAATTCAGGTAGCTTCAGGGTAAATCCACCCAAAGGTAATTAATAACATGATGATAAACACTGAATGGCATGTATATAATTTCTGTTTTTTTAATATACGACCATTGATCATGGGTTAAAAAGCATCTGTGTTTTATTGTCATCAGCTGCAGGTAGCTAAGGCATGTACAGCATCGGCTTTGACTGTGAAATCTAACATTTTCCAGCTCAGATCAAGTTCTTAACTAATGGCTGATGCCATCTGGTCCTGATGAGGAAAGGAAACACTCCATGAGCCTAACGTAAAAGCCTGCTATTTTACCATTCATGGTGTATGGCTTTGTCCAAACAGAGGCAAAGTGTTAGTGATAGATTCCAGTCATGATAAGGTGGTTTGTTTTTACTCTGACATTAGCAATCTCCCGTTGATCTTGAAGTAGACACAAGCACCAACATATCATCTTTTTGGAGCGTCTCTGATGAACACAAGGACAAGTATAATTCCTTATCAAATATACAAAAAATCTGAAAATCTGCAATGGGGAAATACCAACAGCAATTGCAGTATCTATCTAGGGCGAAAAAGTGCTGAATGCATCTGATCAAGGGACATCTAGTGTCCCACTGAAAAATATATTAAACGATTTTGTGTTATAAAAAATAAAAAACTGTTATATTAATGGGGCAAAGATTAGTATACAGGGTTCATCATTCTGGCCAGTAGAAGTAATTTTTATCTTATAATTTGTGCATTGAGGCAGCAGAAAAAAGCAGTCTCATCTGATGAAGGATATATCTGCCTCTGTTGCTGATAAATGTTCACCCGAAAACTAAAAACTCACTGTCAGCTGCAGCTGAAAGTATGACTGAGGTAAAAGTCAAGCAAAACAATAAAGTTTCAGGTCAGACAACCAAACAAACCAAACAATCAGCCAAAATTCACTATAACACTCTGCAAAAAGGGGTGGAGCTGCAGATTTGGGTGATTATTCTTAGTAAATTCATCTGTACAAGTAGCCCCTTTAACATTTTCACATTGTTTCCATATTGTCATTTGGTTCGATTATAGCTGCTTTACATCAGCCATGCCGGTGCAGATTCCCAGTGATGTTAGACGTAGAGGCCTTAGGAGAAAACCATGTTCACTGTCAGCTTCAAGAGAGACAGAAAAGTGATGCAAGGCTGAGAAAAGAGGAAATTAAACAAGACTCAGAGTCTGCAGCCATCAGCCAATCAAAGTCACATGGAACCACAACACAGGCTGCTTGTTAATATATTAAACTCATATAATATATTTCTCTCAAGAAGCAGCCACCAGTGCTTAAAAACACTTTAGCCTGGCTCTAAAAGTGAGTCAATCACCATAGACCCCAATGATAAAATGTCCTACTTAACAGCAGAATTAAATAAGTTTACAGACTGGTCCAAAAAACAGTCTTGGCCTCTATAGCTTGCTTTCCTGTTATTGACAACTGTACAGAGGGGTACATTTTATTTAACTTACTTTAATAGTTTATGATTTAACTTCAGTAAGGACCAGTTTCACTAAGACTCAACAAACCACAATCAAAACAATAGACAGATATTACAATGTCCTTAATATACCATGATCTGATTTAACTTCCTAAAATTCATCCCACTGGTAAACCACTGCAGTTGGCTACCACCACACTCCTTTACTTTGCTGTCACTCTTGAAGTTGATGGTTAACAGGACTTTCTCCTGATACTTTACACCAGTCAGCTCAATCAAGAAAAATCACAAATACAAGTGACAGGAATGTACAATGATGAATCACTTACATGATCACTCATTACACATGAAGACAAATATACATTTCTGCGGTGGACACGTTACATACTGTCAACAGAACCAGTCCACTTCCCCTTAAAAGCCCTCAGAAATTGTGCTCTAATTTAATTTGTAACAGCTTGACCCTCTTTAGTCTTGAGATCTCTCCAGAATGGGCTGACAGAGACCTGAACATGATGAATCTGCTGTCGGTGGATTTGAGCCTTTGTGTGAATAAAGTGGTTTTGCATTAACAGCAGGGTGCAGCACTCCACGGGGACGTAGGAACAAAGGCCGTTGTGTAGGCAGGCTGTTTTCGTGAACCTGACTCTTTTCAGATCAGGGAGAGGAAAGTTATGGCGGTGCTTAAGATATTTTAGACTCATTTTTTAAGTTCACAATTTAGCCACCCCAGATTCTACATGTTAAGAAACCAAAGGAGGCGCACAGTTGAGCTGTAGTCCTTCTCCCAAAACTCTACTGATAGCTTCAATACATCCCCACTTATGTATAGCTGACTTCACAAGTCAGAAACAATGGCAACAGCAATTTCCATTGTTGCCTGTGCTATTTGCAGTGTTTCTGTATTCAGTTGTGTGTTTTCTTACTTTGCAGCATTTTTTTTCTGCTCAACATGTGTTGTTAAATTTGTCTAGATGTCTAAATTTGCTTGTATTTTCTCTATTTGCATTTGTTTTCTGAAGTTGCAGTACTCTCAGGGCGCATGTACCTCAGCAGTGGGAGTGCGTCTGAGAAAACATGTAAAAGAAAGCAAAAGCAGTAATGATAAAATCATTTATCTTGTCTTTTTAACATGTTAATAAGTTTGAACTGGCTTCTTGAACTATTTGTTTGAAAGGCCTCTGTCAGGAGTGCATACTTACTTTGGCGCAGCTGCATGGCACAACTCCTGCGGGGAAAACCTGTGCAAAAAGCACATCAACTTGTCTTATGTTGTTCTGTGTGTAAACAGTTATTTTATTGTCCATGTTCATTATAAATTCTGCCCACTTTGTTGCTGTTTACCTGTGATTTGTACCTTACATTTGTTCTCAGCGTGTGGAGAAAGGGCCGATTACCTCTATTAGATTTTTAGGTTTCTCTGTTTTACCTGTTTTTTCTCTCTTCTTTCACTTCTTTTCATTCTTCACTTTATTTTAATGCTTCAACTAAGTATACAAATAGGTCAAATGCCTTAACCTCTCACTCACCATTAAAATGCTTTGTATTTTTTGTCAGCTTTAGTCACTCATAAGAATTTCAGCTTCAACTCAATCTTTTTTGTATGTTAACTTCATTGTTACAAACTTTGCAGTTTAGAAACAGTCCTTTTTTGGTACTTGAGGCATCTCTCCCTGTCTCTTGACATTTAATATAAACCTCCAGTGTGTAGTTTGCCTGTATTTCAGGCTTTTTTTTTTAACTTCAGTCAACAGTTTCCAGAACAGATGGCAGCATTTGTTCCTGCTCTTTTAAAAATGAATAATTATGAAGATAGCTAATCAAGACTAATGACTTTTTAACGCCAGGACTTCTCCTTAGAGGTCATAACTCCCTCCTCAGTCAACAGATAAAATGCGGCGTGAATGGGCATGATCTGTTGACTGACCTGTCGACAGAGACACTGAGTCCTGGGCAGACGCCCAGCATATGGCTAAATGCCCTGTTCTGCTGGTGGTGATATATGTAATTAACATTCATACATATATGTATACCCAGCCCATGGATCCCAACTCTCAGCTCCCCTCATTTTGTATTAGGACAGCAGAAGACATGAATCGCTGCGTAATTGGCCTGGGAAGCATTGTTGGACAAAACGTATACAACATCTTAAGTTTTGTGGCTACAAAAGGCCCAGTAGTGATGAATCTACAACACCTCAGGTCAGGAGAGCTCAACTAATCAATGGTCTCTGATATGGTGAATGTACAGAAGTCCATTCATATTTAAATTCAAAGAAGTGAAAATGATGATTTTGTTGGTGTATTTAAAGATGCTTCCATTATGATCTGAAACTTTGGATAACTCAGACATCCTGTGAATCACCTAGGTACAGCAACTTCACATTGGACCATAATAAACTTATGGATTTGCATCTGATGCTTCCCAGATACCAAATGAAACCACTAGCAGCCTGATAACTGATGTGTGACAAAATCATGGCAACCCAGACTGGTTCAATCATCTGAAAAGTATGTGCAATATAATATGTCTTGAATATTTCCAGGAAAGCAAAGGATTTATGATTATAATCAGCTGAGGACAATACTCCACAGCAAGTCCCAACTCCAGCTCTGGACTCAAAAACTTCCAGATCTCTGTCTTTGCTCACCATTCATGACTTTGATGCTTTAAATCTCCAACAAAGAATGCAGTGTTTTAGTGACTGTGGCAGTCATGACCCTGAATTCTCATTTCTCATTCAGATTTACATCTTCCTTCACTGTTCCCAACCTAATCTGGTCCTCCCTTGAATTTATCAAAGTGCTTTATGTGTGGTGGCAGCGGCCTACATCTAATGTTGTCTCCGTCTGGCCCCAGAGACAGCCGGTGCTTAGAATTATAGATCTACCAGCTGTTTACAAGTGGCTATCAGACCATCTAGTAAAGACTGAAGGAGGACTGGTGGGTTAGGGAAAGCACCAGCAGTCTTTATTTTGGTTTAGTGGCCTCCTGTGGCCCTCTGAAATCCCCTTTAGACCAACTTCACCCCGCCTGTGCTCTCTTCAATATCTGATTGTCTAATAGTTGTTCTGTTTATATCCTGTGTTCTCTAAAAGGTACTTTGTTCTGAACCCGTGTTGTTGAAAGCACTTTAAAAATACACTTAACAATCAGTTTATGCTCACAGCCACGTACACACAACTGCACATCCACATACATTACAAGGCGTAGCATGCAGATAGGCATGGCATACCAGAAAAATTCATTTCATATACATGCACATTTGCATTTTTAGCCCTATGTGTGCAATAGATTTAGTGGAAAATGTGTGGTAGAATAACCCAATGAAGTCATAACTGTTTTTTTTGCTAATGATGCTAATTAACTAACATTGTTTCGAGAAACTAATAATGCCCATCCTACTGATGAATGAGCATAACACATGTTTTAGTGCACAACCTTCAAAAATGCCATGTTCACATAAAGAGCTGTACACCAGGGGGCTTTAAGTTATATGTAGGGGGGAATTGAAGAGATTGCACATATTAAAATGAATCTTCTCTGCTGTTACACTAACTGATATTTTTGGGAGAAAAAACATTTTTGGCATTTTGCTTTGTTTTGTCAAATGAGCCTTAGCTAGTTAACTGGTAGCATTTGTGAACCATGTTTGCATATGAATGGAGAGAGGATGTCGAAAAAAAAGAAATGTCATCACATCATCAGAGAAACTTGACAGGTGCAAAGTAGATGTTATAATATTGTTTTTTCGCATTTATTATAGCAAAGTAAGAAAACAGTTATTTTTGAAAGGGCAATGTTGATTTGTTAATGGAGGCATCAGATGACAAAACACAATTACACTAAAGGACACGCAACACTGACACATTATGTCATTCATCTATTAACCATGTAAAGTCAAAAATGGCACAGGATTTCTCTTCTCAGTACTTGTTCTCAGATTGTCTTCCAGGTTTTTGACATGTTTCCTGTGACAAATTGTATTAATGCCTGAACACAAAGTCTCCCATGACTACACGTGCCTACAAAGACCCTGCTGGGCCACCATCTGTCCATTGCTCTATATCTATACACTCATCATCCAAATCTCTCACCAGCTCTTTCCCAGTGTACCCTGATGTTTAGCAGGGGAATAGTGAGCAGATTTGAAGTCACAGCAGGGTACTGAGAGATCAGCATGTGTTTGTCCCGGTTCACATCTATTATAAGTTCACTCATGGCTCCCTGAGGGAGGATTTTTGCAGGGGAAAGCTAAACTATGCCACCCAAGGTAGTTCGACAACCTTTGACCTATGTGGCATCCCTCTTTGGCTGTCAAATCATGTGACCTGCCTCACCACAGGAGGGAGTTACGCCTCAGTTCTTTCTCAGCGCAGCGTTTTATTGTACTTTCCCACCCATGGTGAGCACTTTGACTTATTTGTTTACTACCTGCAAATAGATAAGATCTGCACCCCAGTGTTAATGGTAAAGTGAAAAAATATACAACATATAAATGTCCTTTTTGTGTGTGTGCATTTTTGAATGGCTCCCTGCGGTCACCAAATGTTTCTAATGAGAAGAGGGATTTCCATGTAATGAATCACATTTGACCAACAGGGCCAGTGGTCAATGTATTTCACTTCTTGTCAGTTTAATGTCCATGATATAAAGCTGACAAGCCATCAGTCGTGAGAAGTTTTCCAATGATTGATGGAGGGGGAAAAGCTCCATTCTTATTTATAGTTGGTATTTCTTGGATGCCATGTAAGGAGGTGCCTCTGCATTGTTGATGTAAAGCCAGAAGACAAGACTGTCACCAGAGAATATTTTGATAAGGGTTATAACCCTCTTTGGCTGAAGCCAGTAGCTGGAGAGCCAATTGTTAAGTTGGGTATAAGAATAATATCTTGTATTGTATCTTGTATGCAATTCACGTGCGTACTAGTGAACGCATCACCATTTAAAGGCAATTCAGTATGTACGTAAGTGAACGCATCATTGTTCTGGTTTTCAGATCCGTTGTAGCCTGTGCTAGTAGTCCTAGATGTTACATTCAGTCAAACACCATACACCAATTTAACAGCTCAGCAGTTTATTATTTATTGAGTTATCAGATTATGATTTCTCTTGGCTTTTGTGGTCTTTCAATATGCCTGTAATGAGGAAGTAGTGCTCTTGGTCAGTGAGCGATGAAAGCTACTGATTCAGTTAGTCAGTCAATCAAGGGCAGCATAGAAGTAGCGATTAAGTGTATTTATGGTAAGTTCAACATGAACTTGGATGTCATGTCGCATTTCAAACACACCGTGAAGTCAGATTTCTAATACGGAAAGTCAACAAGCCTTGTGACACTGACCTGAAAATCCAAGAAGGCTCCACTGTGCAAATGAATGCACTTTCGTCTTGTTTGCGTCTCATAAATCAGTTGTACACACAATACTGTCCAACGTCTGTGGATCTGTGGATGTTGGCACTGTTTTTGTCCTTGTAAAAATATAGTGTAATGGTATGGCTGGTGTTATAGTAAGCTAACGAAGGCTAACCTTGCCAGAACAAAACATCTTCACATCACTTTCCTTGTCAGACTTGTTCAGTCATGTCTCTTTTAAGTCATCTCTAGAAGACACAAAGTATCTGATCGAAGGTGGTAAATCTGGCATTAACCATTGCACTACAGTAGTAGATGCTACATACATAACTGTAGATGAGATGCTTAAGAAAAGTTGGGCTGGCTTTAAGTGACTGAGAAACCCCAAATGTCAAAGTCATGTTTGTTTTACAAAATATGTTTGGCTTTCCACTGCTTATGTTACTTTCAATGAGTGCCATGATGTGAGTATCAAAAACCAGGGACATGTCTCTTACTTAGCACTGCATGTTCAGCCCACTCACCAGGTATGTAAAGCCAAGTATAAAAGTAGTTTAGTAGATGCACATCCAGTTCATGTTTGGTGATAGTATTGACAGTTATTTTGTTAAATCCACAGCAGCAACACCCCTCAAGTAGGCATCCTGGGAAATGTTCATGTAGTTCCTCAAACACAATTTTTGTAGTTACATGCACACCTGGAAGCTGCCCTTTGGCCACTGACCAGCTCCGAGGTGTTTTCCACCCACATTTCTCAGCCAGTCTGGTCTCAGTTGCCCTGGTGACCTTAAAGTTAACAAGCCTGTATCTCTCAACTTGATGCTACTGCTACCCAGAACAGAGCAGTAATACTGGGGGAATCCACACAATAGTTATGCATTTGCATAGTTATGGTTCAAGTTCACATAGGAATAAGCAGTCAAGATACATCTGAATTCTTGGTAACTACATAGAGTGACCTTGACTCCTGTTTGAGCCATGAGAATTTCTGTGCAGCGTCTACAACATCCAACAAGGAGAAAGTCTTGATGTAAAACTGAGTCTATAACGTTGTGCTCAGCGCTGGATTACATGTGTTGAACTTTGATTTGACATGATTAAAGAACTGTTGCACTTCACTTGCCGGCAATTTATCTCCAACGGGAGTTATATGTTATATGCGTTTACATTTGGTCACTTCCTTTGGTGTTTGTGTCCCACCCACGTGTCCATACACTGTATTTAACATCACACCTATGAAATGAGGCCATATGAGACAGAAACTTATGAAACACATATGAGGATTTCACTTTGCCCTTTTCCCAAGTAAAGTAAGTTCACAATCTGGACTCCACACTGGGTATGAGAAAAACTTAACCTCTTGAGGGTCAGCCAGGAAAGTCCAGTCCAATATAATCTGATGTCTTACTCCAATAACCACACTGAAAAGAAAATGTTGGGAGCTTGTTTGTGTTCTACTTTGGGGCCAGAGCCTTAGAAAAAGTGCAGGAGGGACCGAGCTTGTCGTTACCTTGCTCAAATTGCTGGTTTTACAGGAACTGACACATTTGGTAACATTATCATTCATTTGCGTTGGCTTTAAACCAGACCTTACTTGAGACCAAACCACTAAAAGCTTTACCTGAG
Organism: Datnioides undecimradiatus; assembly: GCA_008933995.1. Classification (NCBI taxonomy): domain Eukaryota; kingdom Metazoa; phylum Chordata; class Actinopteri; order Lobotiformes; family Datnioididae; genus Datnioides; species Datnioides undecimradiatus. The sequence continues at coordinate 16,868,462 of WARS01000016.1, read as the reverse complement.
AATCTGTTTAGGAGGGGAGTGCATTTAATGTTGTATCTAGGTTTGTTAAATTTAGTAGGAATTTAGTACGTAAGAGGATCCACCTGTTGAATAAAAACATTGCATGTTTCCAATGAAAATTTATTTAAAATTTGGTGTAAAATATAAGGTGGGAGATCACATTTTCCAAAGTTCGACTAAATCTAAATATTTTAAATTCTTAAAACACGTGATTATTCTTCCCACCTGCAGAACATAAGATGGACATTATTTGTTCTCCTGCAGCATCTCTGTGATGGAAGGCTTCCTCAAGCACCACAGAGAAAATTCACACCATCTCCTCCGTCATTAGATGTGTGAAAAAAAAAACTCAGCAGATGACACAGCGGCCAGTAAAAGCAATAATATACAAAGAGTAATGGTAAACAATGAGGAGGTTGAAAGAAAGCAGTGGTCTTAACTTATGTTGTTTCAGTCCCAGGGAGCGAATTACGATGTGCTTTAGAGAAATGCTGGCAGATTTGCTTGAACTCTTCTCTCCGTGGTTCATCAGACTTCAGAGAACTGCTGCTTACAAAGGCCCGACTCTAAAATGCTCTTACGTGGAGGAACGCTGTAAAAAATGTCAGCCATTTATCTAACGTTGCATACGCTTCACTCACATCCTCAGACATGCTGTAATGGCTCTTTAACAGGAAAGGAAGGTTTTCATTCCATGCAAAGGCATGCTAGGTAACATGAGATGGAAAATATCATAATTATCTTTATTTTACAAATTTGAACAATTAGCAGTTTCATTAAAGGCAAATATTGAAGGAAAATTTGAAAAACATTATCACTAGACTGTGAGTTTTTTTTCCCCACTAATCCAAAGCTGAACCTGTCTTCATATTTAAAAAGGTAGTATATGAATTCAGACTCTTCTTTAAGGGAAAGTAGGAATACAGCAATATAAATAATACATGAGCAGGTCCTGTATTAAAAATCGGATTAAATGTACCTAAGTATTATTACAACCAATTAAATATCACAGGTAAAAGCATGATAATGCATGTAAATTACCATGTCAGTGTTATACAATTAGCTATCATAAATATATTATTGGATTATTATTACTGATACATGAATGTGCAAGTAGAATATTAGTTGTTGGGCCAATTGATATAAAGTCCAGTACAAGTGCAAATACCCTTGAATAAATGTGTTTATGTTACAACCAATGGTAATATTTAATACTTGTTTTGCATATTGTTTTGTTATGTGGGATTATGAATAGTAAATAAGTGGTGAGACCATTTGGCACCTTTTACAGTGGGATCACTGTGGTTCAGCTGTACTTGCCTGCAGGGCATGACTTCCTTACAAAAGGAAATAGCTGGGAAGTCAGCTCTCCACTAAGTTAATGATGCTTGTCTGTTAAATGCCAGCTGAGGAGTCTGATAACCAGGCAACAAAGACACAGTACGCTTGGTCCTGCATCACAGTGGAATGACTCATTAAATGGGGATCATTGCGAGTCTTTTGTATGTGACGTCTTCCAAAATGAGCCGTGAATGATGACATCCCCCGTTTTTTTCTCTCTCCAATCTTTTTCAGAAAATGCTAATAAACAAAGATGTATCACATCCTTTTCTCTGCAGTGGAACAACAGGGAATCGTTGCTGATAAATGACGATATTCATCTCTTTTTTCTCTCCTTCTTCCCACCCTTCTGCTCATCTCTCATTCACACATGAGGGAGGTGCCTGTGTGGAAACAGTGATCAACCTGTTTTCCAATAGCATTACCCATGAGCCTTTTCTCCACCGTAAGGTTAGGGAAACATTGAACACTGTGATGAATCTGCAGACATTCCACAACCCCCCCGGAGCTGTTTACTCTAACGCCTGTTGGTTTGATAGAGAAGAAGTGTCTTGTGGGATATGTGGTTTCTTTGACAGCTGGAATTATGAGCTCTACCATCATTATTTCTCTCCTTCTACAATGCTTTTGTCTCGTTCCTCTTTCATATGAGAAGAGCGATCACTAAAGGCAGCTCAGACCTCGTCTGTCTCTTTGAGCCTGTGTTCGTTGATGGTGATTGTTGATAGTCTGTGTGTTTAGGCCTGGAGTTGAACTTCTGTGGGGGGTAACTGGGGTTAGCATGTATATGGAAAGAGGGGAAGCAAACACATGTGGCTGAAGGGATCACACAGTGGTCAACTCTTCTGTGAGGTTAATCTGGAGTATTTTACAGCTTCATGTACTTTTATTCATGTATCATACACTAACAACTCCAGCTTACATTAGAATACGTCAACATAGGATTTAATCCTTTTATTACAGTATCGCTTTTACAACAGTCCCATACACCATGTTTCAGCATGTGGAGGAATCCGAAGTTTGACAGGCCTGCCATGCCTGGTTACAGTTGCTAAGCTACAATTGGCCAGCTGCTGTTTGGGGGAAAAGTCTAGCAAAGGCACAATGAGATGAACAAAAGCATTGGCACAGGCCTTTTTACAGTGTTCCAGCAGATGCTCATTTCTGATTTTTTTCCTTGACAAAATCTTATATAGCCTTGTTTTTCTTTTTGCAGTTCTTTATATTATTCATTTTAACCTCGGTGAAGGTTTTGGCCTGCACATAAATACACAACTTCATATCTTGAGAGTCTTTATTCACTGGTGCATGCCTGTGTCTTTGTTTCCTCCTAAGCATAAACTGGTGCCCGTGCTCGTGTGTGTGTTCACTTGATCTTTTAGCACCTGGTCTATGTTCATATCCTGAGCAGGTTACATGAACATATGGATATGTGGATTTCTTTTCATACAGCGACTTTCTTCAGGAAACCAAAGGAATTACGTTCAAATTATGAACCTGTCCCATTGACATCTATCGCTGTCACTGCCCCCATCACACACACATACACTTCCCTGTGCAGTTTCGCAGCCAGCATGTTTCCTATTAACTTTCATTCAGTCGGCTGCGTATTAAGTTGTTCAAAGATGTACAGTCAAGAGCCTCAAATCACGCTGGATTACCCACAATCTCCAAGACCAAATCAGCCAGGCAATTTGTTGTCCAACCTGGTTATGTTCTCTGTCTCAGGTGATTTGAATTGAAGGCTGCTGTGTGCTGGGTGAAGCGGTCATGGTTACAATTTGATTCAATGTGAGAGGAGATTCACAGAAGATATCTCCTTTCATTTAGGTGTTTAGTTGACTTCAATATGTTTACAGGTGCACAGTATTTCATTATTTTTAGAAACTAAACTCTGGAGTCTAAATTTAAAGACACCCAGTTAAAATGTGCTATTCCTCAAATGTGCCAATCTAGGTGAATTAGTTTTGTACTTAATTACTTTTCCTCCTTCATACTTTCTTTTAGCATTTTGCTAAAATCACTGTTGGGCCTAAATACAGCCTCACAGAGCAGCTAGTAATGCTGATGACTCGGTCTTGTTGCTCAACTATGTGATTTTTGTTTAAACCCACATGCTCTTAATCAATACTCTTCTATCATTGACCCCCATGTAAAAAAAATCTATTGTCATCATCACGATAATATAAGTGTTCAAAGTTGACAAGGGATATAATCTAAAAGGGGTAAAAAGAGTATTTAAAAAAATAGCAACTTGTTATTGTATGGAAATAATTAGTTTAAAAGCTCTTGGGTGCATATAAGTTAAATTTGGTGAATCAAAAATAGGAATGATGTGTCATTTTACTGATCAGCCAAAAGCTTCCTGCATCACCTCTGGACCTTTCATTCAGTTTGCATGTTGGTATAATATCATGCTGACCTGACTAATAGTACTGTACGTGTCTGGTGTGCAGTGAAGCCAACAAATATCTTTCTCAGTCTCCTTGAACTGTGTGTGAGGTGCCGCTTTCTCTGCTCCATTTGTGTCAACATTTACTTTGCTGCTTCATCTGTTGATATGTCTCTTCATCAATCTGTGCTTTTATTATCCTCAGATGGACGGCGCATGTCTTATTCACGCTCTAATTAGCCCACTGGAGTTATTTTATTGGTCACAACTGGCTCATAATGTTTTATCTAGTTTTATTGAGGATATTTCACACACTGACTCGAGGTCTCTCTCTCACTGTAAAAACCTTTAAGTTCCTCTGCTGAACTGGATCAGAACAAAGTGTCAGTAAAAATATATATTAATAAACATTCTGTACATATGTCAGCCACCTCCATCATGGCCGGGTCTCAGCTGAGTAAGCACAGTGAAGAAATCCCATAATCATTTCTGAATGTGCCCATATGGCCTAAAACATGCAACTCTCACCCTCCAAGTCACTTGGTCCACGTCCAAACCATGTCTCATGTTCCTTGTATATATCTACGCACAGGTCAGAGGTAAGAGTTGTACCATGAAATTAATCCGCTCTACGTGGTTCCACTTTATTAGAGCTGACAGCTTTATAAAACTACACGGGCTCCCTGGTGCTGAGGACGAGTAATGAACCAGCACAAATGAATACTTTAGAAACCTCAGTGTTAAGGTATCAGACAGGAACGTTAATGGGCATTACATGTGCCCTTCTGCTTTACTCCTACGTTGGAAATAGGTTTGTTGAATAGTTTTCAGTCCTAAGGTGGAAAATGTCAAGTGATAGCGCTGTTGAATTATTTATGAAGCCTCAAAGTGGTTGTTCTCGCGCAAGTGCAAGACTGTTTGCGTGAGGTTTTGGCCTGTTGATGCTTTTCTGTTTGAGCTGGTTTACTTTGGAGAACCTGCAGCAGGATGTCTGGTCTCCTGTGATTTCTTTCTCTTGCTGGAAAGAGAGGTTGAATGGCTTGTGGTGCAACTTATCCCACCTGTCTGAGGTGTGGTGCTGCCACTTTTTATTTCCATCAAAGTTAGTGCATTATTCCTTGTGACTGGAGCAACATTTCTCAACTGTTCTGTGAGGCATTTTCCACCTCAAACCTACATCAAGTGATATTTAAGGTATCACTACTGAACCAAATGACTTGCTTTAATGGGAAATATCCTGAATTAACACTAATCTCTGTGCATCTTTTACTTGTTTTTGCTCTTTATTTGATTTTAAAACTTTCAAATAGCAACTCTGTCTGCTACAAATTACATTGATGTAATCATTTAATCTGCTGCCACAATTATCTCAGTGACAATGTTCCTTCTAAGGAAACATTACATTTTTATATTGCCTGGAAGTGATAAGGAGGGAGGTGAGGTGGATAGCAGGTGAGCAAAGCACAGGAGTTTTACACTGGAGAACGGGATTTGCATCTCCAAAGTCCAAAAGCATTTGGTTTAAGGTAAGGTCAGGGGCCTGTAGGCCAAAGTTAGCACTCCATAGGTTTCATTTGGCCTCCAGATGCTTAAGACCCCCACAACAATAACAAAAACCCCCCAAACCTATTTAAGATTCATTTGCAGGGTAAAATATAAACAAACTAAATATGCCCTTTCTCTGAATCAAATTTACTCTTTACCAGTATTAAACCATTGTGTGTGTATTATTTGTATTTGCCTTTGTGGAAAATCAGCATGTAAACATCATTTCCATGAGGCGAGGTAACCATTTAGACTCTTGTGCCTCTAAACATCAAACCTGTACAAAAATATAGACACTTAATAGACAAATTGAGCTCTGAGAGCCAAAATGAACCTGAAATGAAAAGTCAAAACTAAAGTCAAAGCTAAACACCCAGATATTTTTCCCAGTAGTTGGACGAGAGGTAAAGCTAAAAGGAAAGTGGAAAGTAAAAGGAAAAATCAACTCCAATGGGAAGCTCGCTTTGCTCCAACTCTTCATGTCTGCTGGATGAGTTCACAGGCATCAGTTTAACAGGCCAGCTGTAATAAGCCAAAAGTCTGTCCAAGGATATTTTTCTGTAAATTTGTCTCATAATGGTTGGAAAACTATTATACTATACCTTGAAATGAGTAAAATACACAGGTTTTATCTTAAACATACAAAACACATGTATAACTGACTTGATTTCATATGACTTTATTGAAAAAGGCCTTGAGTATCGTAGCTAAAATACTGCCTCTTGGTTTACAAACAGTGACAATACAGAGATTAATACTCTAATCATATATATATATCAGCTCATATGCATATGAGGATTAATTGTCAGAAGCTGCCTCAAAAGAAATAAAGTAATTTCACATTTTCTCGGGGTCCAAAGTAGAATACATGCACCCACTTTGATTCATTTATGACAAGGAAATGTGAACCTTGGTGTGTAAATGGCACAAAAGCTTCCTGTATAAGCTCCATTTGCATGATGATAAAAGAGTAAATGTCTAAAATAGTGAACGTTTCATCGGGGGCCACAGCACTAAACAGAAGAGCACTTACAGTCTGATTCATTAAACAAATTCTTTAAAATAAATCAGTAATGAAATAAATGCTAATAATGGTGTGGTTAATAAAGTTTTCCTGCAGGTAATTATCATATTAGAAAGTTTACACACTCTTTTCTAGATGTAACTCTATCGTTTATAAAAAGATGGTTGTTTTGTAATGAATAAACACAACAAATAACATTCAGTCCATTTGGAAACGGGAACATTTAACCTTATCTAGCAATGAGTTTAAACAAATTAGTGTAATAATATAAAATGACCATCCATTAACTTAACTATTACATTAATGGGAAATGAATTACACTTACAAGATTATTACAACACTGGCTGCAAATTGACATGATTATCACCTATAATCAGGAATTCAGCAAATAGACCGTGTAAAACACAACATAACAAAAGAAAAGGGACCAGAGCAATGACCACAAGCACCAGCACTTCCATTAAGGGGAAAAAACAGGCTTTAATTCTGCGGCATGGCGGCGTTTGAGTGAAATTGAAAAGAAAGCCCGTGGGGTGCTGGGAGTGTCCTGATTGAAAGCACATGTTGGTCGCTTGGATCTAAACTCAAAAGGTTCTGGTCTGTTTTGGCTCAGTGGCTCTATTGACACATCACACATCAACCTCAGTAAAACATCGAATCAAGAGTTGGACGGGTGCAACCAGTGGGCTGAGCTGAATAGTTTCCTGACTCATGTAACACAATGACAAGCAGCTTTTGTTTTCAGTCACCTTGTGTCAGGCTATCACAGGTTTTTATTCAATTCACCTTTGTCACTTTGCAGAGTGGTTGCTAATTAAAAACAGTATGGAGAGAAAACCAAAACCAGGGGGTTGACATTTGAGCTGTTGTGGATTTTTTTTAGTGCCATTACAAAAAAATATAAAAAATAGTGTTTTATTCCTTTGGTAAAGGAATGTGTTGCATACTGTGGATAACATACTTGCCAAGAAATATTTACATACATGTGAAATATTGCATGAAACCTTAAAAATGAAGAATAATACTGTTTCTTGTGTTTTACGGACTAGCCTTCATTTAGTATTTACTGCCTAGTGTACACTTAATTTTAAAAAAAGCATTTAGTAAGATTATACACAATACAAAAATAAAACAATTACATTTAAAAGACACATAATAAAGTGGCTCAAAAATATATAAAAAGGGATATTAAAACTTTCTTTTTGCCACCATGAACATTCCCTTTGTGCCATTTATCATTCAGATGTTTTATGTGACAGTTTATTAGCTTTTCATTCCTACTAAGGACAGGTGTTGGTATGAAAATACTGCATTTGATGGCTTTGTTGTCATTATATTCATTTATCTTGTCCCTTTGATGTAAATAATAATAACATAATAACGATGATCTTCTGATGCCTTTTTTCTAACAATAACAAAAACTGAAAGTGATGCTTTTTGAGGTTCACAGGTTTCTTCAGATTGCATGTTTTACTGTATAAATATTTGGTCTCTGTTTACAGATATGTCCACTCAATAAAAAAGCTGCATTGATAAGTGTTTTATTCCACTTCTTTATAGTCTTTATCAGTACAGTATGGCCTTAGCATAACATCAACTTTCCATTTCATCTTTCTTGTCAGACCCTATCAAGAGCGCCTTAAATATTTGGCCTCTGGTAAAAACACAAGTGTGTTTCATGGAAAGGTTGCAACATCCCACCTTAAATCTTGCATAAAATAAACAGTGAATGTGATGTCGATGGCTCTGACCTCTGAATATATAGCACCATAAGATCAGTACATGTGTCTTATTGGAGTGTGTATGCGAGCTTCCATCTGTTCTGTTCCTGACTGTGCAGGAAGCTTGAAGACAGTGAAAGATACTGTTGAAGCATGGCCTGCCCTGATTAGTCAATGCCTGTGACCTCCTTGGCTTTCCAAGTCCTCTGTCATGGAGTAATGCCAGATTCACTTCATATCACACACTGAAGACTATAACACCACCATCCTCAAAATTTGTTTTTGATAGAGTAGAATTCACTCTTTTCAAAGCGTAACGCTGTAAATATAAGTGATGATTTTCACTTTTTCTTTTGTGAAGGCTATACTTCTCCAGTTTGCCAAAACCACATTTGGGGCTATTTATATAGAGCCTGCCAACAAACTCCTCTGAGGAGGCTTAAGTGAATGTTTCAGCAGCTTGTATTTGGAGTTAATTTGACAGGAAGTGAAGATAGCATTACCCACAAAGCCTTGTGTATGAGACAAAAAGCTCAAATTGTTCCTTTATAGCTGCATGAAGTCTGAAAATACCACATGCAGGCACACAGTCAGAGTTAGTTCAGCACATTCACACACACACACACACACACACACACACACACACACACACACACACACACTCTAAGTATAATCGCACTTGGTGCTGACATAGAGAGTTGGAGGTGAATGTGATGAAGTCCAGTGGGATTGGTGGTGGTGCGTCTTGGGACGGCACGGTCTGGCGGTGAAGTGCTGGTTTTGGAAGCGGTCCAGAGAGGTGGACAGGTACATAACAGCGTGTTTACATGCATCCATAGCATTGACAGGGAGGTATACAGGTGCGACGACAAATGTGTCTTTCTGTGGGTTTTAGTTTTTCTTGTTATTGCGTCTTCTGTTCTTCTTCACTCTGGAGAGAGAATGAGAAGGAAAAATTAGTAATTACACTGAAATGAACAAGTAAACATAAGAAATACATCATATTTTGCTGGAACAGATGTTGAAGTCTGTACACAGAATTGGCACCAACTGATTCACAGAACTAGTTCCATAAAATCAAGTCTAATGATGGATGATATGGAGGGATGATGGGTGATAACATGCATGTTGTAAAGTTTAAAGGCTGTATTTTAGAAATCCACAAATGTTTAGTTAATAATCAGATGTACTCTCACCAGTACATAATTGCGGCACCTTCTATGCTATAGAAATGTTTTTGCTGGGGTATAAAATACAGACAGCAATAATGATTCCTATTTAAAAAGTAAGTGGGAAAAACTTGTAGTGTATAAACATAACCTCTTGCAGACTAGTAACGTACGCCTTGACTGTACAGCAGGGTACTGCTGTTCTTAGCAGAGCAGGGGCCTCAGGTGTTGGTGATCAGTTTTGAAAGGTGAACATCATAGCATGTTAATGTTACTTATGAGTTTCTGTAACTGAACAGTGATTCTGACAAAGAGCAGCCATGCTAAAAAACTATCCCTCTGTGTACAATTCAGCACATACTTATTGCAAACATGCACGCTATGTGTTTCTTTTAAATGCAACAACACAAGCGTAATACAGGAGTTTTTAAATACTCTGTGTGCAAACAGACGTAAATGTTTACAGGCTGTAAGTGCATTTATAGTCATTTTTACATCTTTGTTATATATAAAATCAACAATATCTTGAAAATCCTCACAAATTAGTTTATTATTTGTTTTCGCATTATACTTTAAGTGTTTATGGTGTTTTAAGGAGCAGACATGCAGCCTGGCGGTAATCCCCACCAGACATGTTGGGAACATTTTTATGAGGAATGCACACATTTTAACTGCATAGCTCATTAAAAACTGAATGAGCTGCTGCACCTTTTATTTTATTTTATTTTTAAAAATTTTTTCTCCCAGAGAAACAACTGCTTTCCAACCGGCAAAACTCATGTCACTAATGTCACTAATGTCAATGTGCAATTAGTAATGATGGTTATGTGGAAACTGCTTCTGCTTCTAGGAACACACACACACAAACACACACACACACACACACACACACACACACACACACACACACATATATATATATAAGCTGAAAGGGTAAAAACAACGAACATCTGACTCTTGTGCAGTCTTTGCTGAAGACTCTCTGAGACGCATGCTTATGAGAAAGGAGGAAGCAGACACACCAGTGGCAGATTTATCACTATTCTTACTGGATGCTAATTATTTCACAGATAATAACTCAGCTGCTTACATCAACCACATCAGTGGTTTCGGAGAATAAATGTCAGCAGGAAACTGAGAAAAATGGTCATTTGTAACAGTGGTTTATTTGTAAGATCTAAACTTTGTAGAGAAGAGGGCTGTATTTCATTTCTGTCTTCGTCTGTGATTCTTGTGTCTGCACAGAGTTTTTTTCTTACTTGTTAATGGCATTCTTTAAGTACTGCTGCAGCCACTTGGTCTCTGGGTTGATGCAAACTTCCCTGTTGTTCTTCAGCTTGGCACTGTGGGAGAAAAAGGGAGAATTAGATGCTATATTCTGAGTATTTCTGTTAAATGTAATATTTTAATGATAATGTAGCAGTTATTTTGCATCACGTGTGTACATTTGCTTTGATCATTTCTGCACTCATACTGCTGTTCACATGACACTGCAGCAGCAGAGACAGAGAGGAAGAAAAGTATTTTTGGCGAATCCAAACTCACATGTAATAAATCAGATTTAGGGACTGGAGAATATTTTCACCTCAGCGCTTCTCTGAAGCTGAACATCCGGTGATGGTGTACAGTAAAGATCTGTATCTAGTTTATTAGCTGCGTGGTCAAGCAAACTGTAACAAGACCTCTCAGTAACCTCAGGGAAATGTGACTGGCATTTTAATTAAAGCTCATTCAGTTCCCTGGATTGTTCTCTTTTTTCTGTGCATGGTTTTCATTTGAGATACTTTCTTGTATGAGCAGGTGGGTTTATTATTATTTTTGTCTGTGAGCATTTGTCTAATGATTTTGTGAAAGCTGCCAATCAGCTACCAAATGCTAAATAAGTAGAATTTCTTCTTACACAAAAATGTATACTTAAAGGATGTAGACTATTTTCTAACACAGGCAAAGTAGAAACTCAGAGAAAGTAGAAACAACTGAGCCCTGCTCAATACCCCCGGCTATTACTGATAGCTCAGTAGTATTAAACACTATTTTGGCAATGGATGCACCCCCCCCCCCCCCCCCTGTTAGTAGGCTTGCTGTTGCTGTGATTTAATTTGGGGGCCAAGCATCCTCAAGTTTCAGAACTGTGCTTCCCATAATGCTTTGGGAGATGTAAACAGGAAGTGTAATGTTGCCATAGATCCTGTCAGTTAGTTAGCTGTTGCATTTACCCTATATTTGTTTTGTAATTTTGACAAATTAGCACCATTGAAACTATGCCAAATGAGGAATTAGAAATTCATGTCTGCAATGTGTCACTGGTTTACTTTGATATGGAAGAAAATTTAAAAACATGATGGTCTCAGTTAAGATCTGGAGACAATGGGAGCTCCTTTTCTGATTTCTTAGTGAATATATGGATGTTTATTTGTGATTGATATCAGAGATAATGTCACTCTTGGAAAGTTTCAGTCACTGTGACTCTAAAAATGTAAAGTACCATGTCCATGTGTTCAGATTTGACAATGTGGTGACTGTGAGATGTAGTATTTTGACATTACTGGGGCGCTAAGGGTTTTAAAGTAAGTTAACTGCCTCCTACTTCACACTGACCTCACGTAATGTCTCTCCATCCTCCCCCCTTCAACTCTCTCTCAGTTGAGGGAGTTTTAAAGTTTGAGAATCCATGTTCTGAAACATACTGAGAGCTGATTTCCCAACTTTAATTCCTGTCAATACCACATGAATCAACTCGTAGAAACTTGGAACTTGCATGATGGAGGTGGTCCATCTATCGCATTACATCTTTTCAACGTGGGCTGCTTGGAAACATTTTAAAACCTCTTTTCAGATGCCTGGGATCCTTGACTGCACCAGCATTGTTTTACAGAACCAAGCAACAATAAACCTTGACTTAACCCTTTCATGCATGAATTATGAATTCTGCCAGGATTTTTTTCCTTAGTGTTTTTATTTTTCTTAGGGCATGAAAAAAAGAACCTCCCCCCACAGTGGACAGCTTTTGAATAGCTGTCCACTGTAGTGACCACTATGCGTGAAAGGGTACAAATAACGGTGACATATTCATTCATGTGATGGATTACCTGTCTAAGACATATTTCAACTCTCTCTAAGTTGATACATAAACTGCTGAAACGAATGGAAAAGAACGGCTTCCTGCAACAACAGAAAATTAACTAAAAACCCACTGCAGCCTATAATTTAGATAATGGTGGGAAGAAATGTACAATATAAGCAATTTGCAGTTATTAAACCTAAACACACAAACCGCTGGTATGGCCTTTTAAACTTAAAGGCGCCATAAATTACATTTATAATTCCCCGAAGAGCTGTAAAGATCATAATACTGTATATGTTTTAGAGCTGATATGATTAAGGGAAAGAGTTTTTTAAAGATATGTCATTAACTTAAGCTTCTTCATGGCTTATAAATCACAACAATATCATTTTTTAAAAATAAAACTCTACTTCCGCAAAAGCCTACCTTAATCGCCAAAAATATGCACAGAACATCTTACGACACATCCCAGTTAAAACCAGAGGATTATCTTTTCGAACAAGCTGTCATCATAATGTAGAGAGTAAAAAATCACAGATGTTTCTCGACTTAACATCAGCTGTCCTGCATCTATTTTTAACCAAAGAAGGAATCCCTTGTTATTTCATATCATAACATAAAATAAAAATACCTTCACTATTTATGGTTCAACCTTTGATGGTGAAATGAGCACAATATGTCAGGATAATATCTGATATGGTTCAAGAAGGCTGAGCTCAGAAACACCTCAGCTAAGCTCTAAAAACCTCAGCACATCCTACAACACATCACAGCTGAAAACCGGAGGATTACTACACATAACAGGCTGTCACCCTCTGGTCCGCAGTGAAAAATCATAGCTCTCTGTTTCCACTCAGGGACAGCTGCAGGGGAGGCTCACGTCGCAGACCACGCCGTACTGTACTGCTTGTAAAACTGTCTCTACGCTGCACACTTTAACATCTAAACTCACTGTTTGATGCAGGATTTGTGTTTGGAGAGCACTGTGGCTGGGCTGCTTTGATCCAGAGAGACTTCAGTGATCTTGGCTCCTGCATCATGTTAATTAGGTGGTTTATCTCACGTCACACACTGAAAAGTGCATTTTAGTTGTTCGTCACAGCCGTTTAAATTTAAGGATATCAGTAGTTTGGACAAATGTTTGTGGACCACATCATTTTTATGAAGGGTCTCTGTAGAATTTATGGTAAAACAGTCATAATGCCTTGTTTTTGACTTCTCTGGCACTTTGGGGTGATTTTAAGGTGTTATTGGGCGTATTTTTGAAAAACTGAATTCTTCAGATGATGTTTTTCCTTTTAACAGTTTAAAAATTAGAGTTTACAGCTCAGATGTTGATCAGTTGCATTTATGAGACTGGTTTTTATTTTCAGTGTGAGACTGAAGCAGGATTTCAGGAGGATTGCCACAATATGATGAACAGCTATGCGGTTGCACAAAGTGTGTGTTCCCCGCGACTGAAGTCTGGCCTGTTGATGAAGAGCTGAGCCAAATATTTAGAGGAGGATTTGTTTCGTTATCAGAAACCACTGGTTTCAGCTTAGTCTGGGCAAACGGGGGCAACAAGTGGGGGTCTCACCCTTGCAAAACATGTGGATCTCACACCTCAGTGGCAAAAGGTCATGTATGAGAGTTAACAACTCAAGAGGTGTCTCCCCTCTCTCCTCCCTCCATCTCTCCATCACACAGCTCTGCAAATTAAACACATTCCTCTCTGCCTCTTCATTGCTTTGGGATACAATTTGAACCCCCACTCTCTCCTCACACTGCCCCTGCTACCTCTTTAATACGCCACCTCCCCTATTACTCACCCAATTTAAATGCACATGCATGAGCAAATGAGCAAATGGCCCCTGCACTTAAAAGAGCAGTTCAGGAGCATCAATCCAGGCATCAGTCCCAAATCCCTCAAACTAACATGTGAGTCAGGAGGCCAAACAGCTCAGTAACAGGATCTGTGTTTGCTTTTCCTCCAGGGATGTCCCCTTCTTCCCCTCCTTCTTTATTTTATTAGGGTTGGCCCTGCTCATCCGCTCAGGAGCTCTCTGCTGTTTTGATGTGTCTCCCTTCATCCTGTTTATCTGTCTGCTTGTCTGGATGAGCGACGGAGAGCCTAAACCCTAATTGACTTGGCTGGAATTTGAGGGCTGGAGTTCCACAAGCAGCAGGTAGTAATTACTTCACAGCAAGTTAATACCAACAGCATGCTGGGACTGGTGGGGGTGGGGGGCTAGGATGAGGGCACACGGTAGGACAGAAGGGGCAGAGGGGAAGGGAGGGTTTAGTGTTACTGGCTCTCTTTCATCTGCTTCAATTGAGATATCGGAGCAACTCTGCAGGCTCCTTGTCTGAATGACTTCTGGCAGTTTTCTGGATGGAGGTTTTGAGCAAGTCTGAGGCCCGGCCGGAGCGCTGTGTGTCCTCTCTGACCTTTTGCCATTCGTTCACCCCTCTAACAGTCAGCAGCAGCACCCCCCCAGCCTCCCTCCTTTTTTGGCAGAAGCCCCACAGCCTTTTAGCCTTTTGGCTGTGAGGCTTCTGCCATCCTGTTTTCTATAGCAAACAAATGAATGAGGCTTCTCAGTTAATGTGTTCCAGACCAGTGACATTATACTTAGTGTTGCATGGCGGGAAATAAAAAAAAGTGGATAAAGGACACAGGGGGTCAGCAGAAATACAAAGGTAATCACTTTGACCCTTAATTATTGCTTCCTTTGCAAAACATGAATGGCCCCCTCGAGCTCCGGCCATCACCGCTTTCCTCTTTCTGAGATCGTGTTGTTTTAAACTGAGGCCTCTCATCAGGGGAAAGAATAGAAGGATATCAATGCCAATGTTTCACACATCCACTCTCAGTCTTTCTACTCTGTGCATTTTGAGTTAATACACTAAATGGATGCTGAAAATGAGGACAAGTAAACCTATCAACATTAAGGATAATAAAGCCCTGTAACACACAGACAGAAAGATTGTGTTTTTGTGGAATTATTAAAAAATAGTCTGACATAAATGAAAAATGTTTGAAGGACATCTTCACTTAGAATAAACATAAATAGTGTTTTGTTGTGATTATTGATAAACTGAAAAAATCACTTCATTATGGAGAGTGGTAATGGTCTTTGCAGGAAACTACAGAGTCAACTCACTTATGACTCAACGCAGTCATTAAAAATTCACCAAGACACACCAGAATCGAAAAGAATGAGCTTCAGTTATTATGAAATCCTTTAAACCATCATCAAACGTTCACGTCTGGAGAAAGATTTCTTCAAATTAATCACAGCAGTAATTTCACACTCATTTACTTACATGACTTGGAAGGGGCAGTTGGGTGTGTGGAGGAACTTGAGCTCTTTGATGGACCGTTGAGGAACCGTATTCAGGGTGGAGCGACACCAGCACCGCTCAACCAGGCTGATGGGCTTTGCTGTAAAACCACAACAAGGACAATTACATTAGATATTATGAACAATATTATTAGAATTACATCACATTTACTATTGTAAATAAAAATGTCATAAAACTACAAGACAAAAAAATGATGCATGCATGCACATACACACACACGTGTGCGAAGACACTGTATTACTCTTAATGTCTAGGAAATACTGTGCTATATATTAGTAACATGTGTCTGACGTCTGGTTTGGAAAAACTAATTTAGATATAAAGGGTTCATTATATTTAAGCCATCGTTTGTTTGTTCAACATAAATGAAACAATGAGCTCAATTACTTTTAGTAATTATGCTTTTTAGAGGTGATTTAAAGAATGTCTTGTGGTAAACAGCCTCAGTTTCCTCTTGAACCATTTGATGTTTTGATTCTTCATGAGTCATTCTGGTTCACACAGGGATTTGAAAATTTACATCAGGTTAAATTAAAATCCAAATTCAAACACAGCAGCTTCTATTTCAGTTTCAGCTGTGATTAAATGCATCACTTCCCTCAGTGGACAAATTAAAAGCATGTTTAATCTACTGTAACAAGTCTCTGCAAAGCATGGGAATGTATGAGTTTATCTGCTATTGCTCCGAACAACATGTTCATTAAAAAGAGATTAGCCCTTTTATGACCACTGTCACACACACACACACACACGCACAGAATTTCAGGTTTTCATTGCTGAGCATTCAGCGCAGCCACTCTAATGGAGAAGGGTCCTCAACATTCAATTTCCAATATTTGCCTCTTTTATGAAGGAGCACTCAGCGGCTCAGATGGCCTCTGTGGAAATCACCTCAAGAACATTCTTAAAATGATTACAAATCACCCCCGAACCTCCTGTGGCTTGAGGCTTGTGGGGACCCAGAGGACCACTGATGCACACTAAAAACTAAAAAGTACATGCAATTACAAAGTGATTGCAGTTTTGAGAAATGTACAGTTTACAGATTTTCCAAATAATGATGATGGTTGTAAAACAGTCAGTGAGAAGATGAAGAGAAACACCCTGCAATAAAACTTTATTTTAAGAATCCATCCTAATGGCTTTGATGCTGTAGTGCCTCGCTCAATGTATTACATACACATGATTTAAAAGAAGAAAAATGCTTCAGTGAAGCTGCAGCGTGTCATACAGATTTTGCAGATATTTTGCACGTTGCAACAACTCATTCTTTTTATCACCCATTTCCTGCCCAGATAAACACAGAAACAAACTAAATCAAGTGCATCTTACGTAACTAACAGACCTTTGTTCTGGGATTCAACATATTCCTATTGACATACACGTTTGTAATGCAACACCAAATGTCCTGCTCCAAATGGCTAAATCCTCAGTAATATCTGCCTAATGATTCACACCCATTCAGGGTCTTTTCTAATGCAAACTAAGGGATCATTATGCAGCAAGCAGTGTCGGGGCCAGAAGCGAGCATCCACTGCTATCACCGCTGCATTGTTTATCCCTAATTAAAAACTAATTAAAAGAAAGCAAAGGGAAAAGACAAATACACACATTTAGACCTTACTCTTTAATATGCAATCAGGGGTCTTACTGGGGCCGAAACAACAAGCTTAGCACAACACAGGCCAGGCGACTCAACACCCCAGCTTGTCTCCTACCAAGGTTAACATGTGCAGGATTAATGTGGGGTCACTGTGGGAACTGCACTTCTCCTGGTACATCAAGGATTTTAAACCTAAATAACCTTAGTTAGTTTTACTAATTTGAGTTTGAAATTTACTCATTTGGATTTGAAAAATAACAAAGGTTGCAAAAAAAAAAGTTGCAAAGGTTCACTGATTACAATCAATATGTTATAACTAAACCTTTATACCAGTATTCAAGAGCTTAAAAACAGCTATATTTCTTACTGATTAATGTGAGGATTATCTTAACTATCTTAATTAATTGTTTTTGGATTATTTAGATATCTCAATTAAGATTTTTCCAGATACTTGTTTTCTGTGATGAAAATCAAAAGATTCATTTTGGTGTCAGAGTCAGAAATTATTGAAACCACTGAAAAACAGGAAAAAAAATCCAGCTCTGAAAAGACAAAATGAGTGAATTTATGGCACTTTTCCTTTAGAAAAGAAACAAACAACCCTTGCATGATAGTTTTCTATAGATCGATCAATCAATTAATTGACTAATCATTTCTGTACTGACTGTTACCTCAGTCAGTACAATTAAACTGTGAAAAAAGAATTGCAATAATAAAAGTCTGTTCTATTTTCCTGGGTCAAGCAAACATGAGATTTAAAAAAAGAAACTCAAAACTGAGTTAAACCGCCAGAGGTCAAACAAGAAATTTGCCAAGAAGAGATCGCTCTTGCCTGTCTGCCACAAAACTTACCTGACCATAAAAATTCTGATGAATAAAACCGGACAGAGAAACACCAACAATCTCAGAAGATAATCTTTGATACTAAAACAGGAATTGAAACATGAATCCAGAAAAAAAATCACAATTTTTACATTACAAACTGAAGCCAGTAATTTAAGAAAAGTTCCTCCTCTTCACAGCAGAGATTAAAATCTAATGATAGAAGCTTCCACATCCAGACTGAATACAACAAGATCCCATCCACATTTCAAGACAAACAGAACCAAAAATCATTCAAAACCCTTCAAAGACAAAGTCTGTCTTTCCCCAGAGTCTCTCTCCCTTCTCCTGGACTCACCGTTGGAGATTGGTGCATGTGTGGCCACGGCCAGCAGAGCCATCAGCGCCAGCAGTTTGACATCCATGGTGGTGGGTTAACGGGCTGCAGGAGGGTGGCTCTCTCTCTCTCTCTCTGTGTCTCACTGCTACAATCCAAGGCACCACTGTGACCGCCAGCTCCGCTCTGAGCTGTGTTAAATCTTTGGATACAGGAGAGAGAGTGAGGAAGGAGGGAGGGAGGAAGGGAGAGGGAGTCCCACTTTCTCAGGACGGAGGGAGGGAGGGAGGGAGTGGGGGGTGTCCCA
Source organism: Datnioides undecimradiatus (assembly GCA_008933995.1). Classification (NCBI taxonomy): domain Eukaryota; kingdom Metazoa; phylum Chordata; class Actinopteri; order Lobotiformes; family Datnioididae; genus Datnioides; species Datnioides undecimradiatus. Next base: position 16,849,789 of record WARS01000016.1, on the reverse strand, counting down.
GCATGAGAGGAGAGGAGGTGAGAGGCAGGGAGGGGAGGAGAAGGAGGGAACAGCAGCGAGTCAGTAGAGACTTCGATTGTAAATGTGTTGGCTGGGAGTCAAGAAGAAAGTCTGCAGGGATTTCTTTCTCTCTTTCTCTCTTTCTCACTGATTTCTCTCCATTTTCCATTTGTTCCTATTTTACTCACTTTCTCTGTTCTCTGCAGCACCTTTTGTCTGTTTTCACCTTATTTCATCTATCTTTGTCTTTGCTTTGTCATCTCCTTTTCCATTTTTAAATCTGATCTCTTTGCCTCTTCTTGCCACCTGCCACATACACACAGCCAGTCCAATCAGTCACTCACAGACTGTTCACTGAGGAGGAGCTCCCTGCTGTTGAACTAATATTGTTGTGTTATTGTTTACAGCATGCTCTCTCTCTCTCTCTCTCTCTTTCTCTGTCTGACTGTGTCTCTCTCTCTCTCTGTTTCCCCACTTGATGACTCCCTGTCATCTGGCTCGGCTCCCATCCACGACTGCTGCTTCATGTCTTCATTGGGCTCCTCTGGATTCCACTGTCTGCTCTGTGATGAAACAATTATAGGACCATTTGAAGTTCACAAATGGACCATTAAAATGAGGAGAGCCAAAGCTGAGCTGAATAAAAATGAGAAAAAATGTGACTACATTACATTAATTATTTGTGAATGACTTCTGTGCCTCCCCAGGCTGATGATTGAGAATACGCTGACAGTGGGAAAGAAAGGTTTTGCGATGAACAGCTGTTGTTTCCCAAATTTGAATTGATTTCTCCAGTTTTAAATGACATATTTCAACAAAATTTAAGAAGGAAAAGCTTATAGTCCTTGTTTCCAAGTAGAATTATTTAAAAATGTTACCTGTTGCAGTTCATTTTTTGATGTCTGTCTGACTATTTGTGACAAAAAACAGACTAGAGACTGTGTTGTAGTGACTTAAGTTGTTTTAAACTTGTTGTTTCTGGCCACATACAACATGTGGCAAAGTTGCTTTATATTTTGCACATTTTTGACCTGCAGACAGGGTTGATACTGAGAGAGCTGCAAATAAATCCTTTTTTTAGTGAATTACAATAAATCCCCTACAATAAATCTGCACGCACACATGAACTATTTGCAAATAAATTTTAGGGGCAGTTTTGTTTTATCTCTGTCTTATTTGTACTAGTAAAACACTTAGCAACTAACAGCGGACACCATTTGGATAAAAATATGATAAAATGTGATATAATGCTCATATAGAAATCAGCATTTTGAGAAATACATTTTCATTTTAAGTATGCAAATATAAGTCTGCTGTGGATCATCGAATTCATGAACATCCAACCTAAAATGTTGAACTGCTCCTTTAAATTTTGGAGTTTTGAGTGGCAAAGTGAAAAAGGGATAGATAGTCTTTGGTCTGTGCACTTGATTAAATGTAAAACAACATGTTATATACACACATAACCATTCATATAGTTTTTTCATGTTATATGAGCATGGTGATGCATCTTTATTCAAATATCTAATTTGAGATGTTTCTACTGGAGACATTATAAACATTGTGAGTTTGTGTTCAGATATTCAGGTGTGGACTAAATAAAAGCCTGCAGGGACAGATGTAAGTTCTCAGATGTCTCTGAATCACTCATCTAAATGATGATCTGATGGAGAACCTCCAACTTCATCTGAAAACAAATGGACAAAGACAGTGAGCAACAGTAATGGGACACAGATGTGCATGTGTGCGTGGTTGTTGCTGCATTTAGTTTAGTACGTGCATGTGCGTACATGTCTGTACATGTGTTCATGTGTGTCTGCAAACATGCATACAACTATGCATGTTTATGTTTAAGCAGCTGGTAAACTGAAACTGGTTTTCATGCCAGAACTTGACGCCTTCTCTGTCAGAGCCATTGGAGGTGATTCAGCCCCCCCAGCCCTCATCTGCAGACCCCCTACCACCATCACCACCATCACTACCACCAGTAATAAAACCATACACTGCTAAAGACAGCCTGTCACTTCATACACTGAAACTCCTCCCCTGCAGTTTACAGGTCTGTACCAAGGCAGTGTGCTGAGAGAGAACTCACAGGTCAGAGCCCTGCTGTAAGCTGTAAACCTAAGAGGGTGTTTACTATTAACCAGAGAGTTATCCAATGCAACTGTTATTAACAGCGGGGAGATGCAACTGAGCCATGAAGAGTCAAATGCCAATTGACATCAGAGGAATTTACTTTTTTCAAACAATGCTCTTGTATTGTTTTATGGACCAACTTGCATTGCAAAATTCAGCTAACAGTGAACAGATATATAGAAAGAAAATTATATAATACTTATTTTATAACCTCTCTCAAGATATATCTAGCCATTTACATTACAGGATTTTTTGTTTTTGGTGCTCACAGAAATTCATATACAACTTTGCTGTTTAGAAGCAATGTAGTTGTTGGTTATGAAATCCACATACACAACCATGAACAATGTGTGTTTACAGCGTGGTCTGTGGATTACCCAGAGTAACAGTTGTTTAAAGTCAGACTTTTCAAAAAGATAGTGAAGAGTCAGATGTGTGTAGCCAAAATCAACAGTCCCATTTTGTGGAAAAATTGCCTGCGTGGTAACAAAACAAGTAGATAAGGCTTTTTGGATGCAAAAAGAATCACTTTATTCCATGTGCAAAAGCTGGTGCATGTACATTTTACAGCACAGAGTTTACAGCACAAATTATTTCTATTCACCTTCATTACGCTGGGTTAGAAGCAGAAACTCAAACAACCAAACATCGAGCACTATCTGCCCACATTCAGCTGAAGGAAAGTTAAAAAAAAACAACATTGGTGCATTTGATTTGACTGGAGTACTATTTTTTTCAAAAGGAGAGCTGGGAAACAGATGTGGATTTGATTTGAATAAATACAGTACCTCAAGGTGTAGCTCAACCTTGCTTTGTGCTCCACACCTTCTTTACAACAATGTTTGGATTTTCTCCATGGATGTAATGCCTCTGTGGCATATTTGGCAGTGTTACACAAGTCTGTGTTATGTTCCATGCAAACACTAACAGCTAGTTAAACCCCAAACTCCCAAACTACCTAAAACCTTGTCAATCTTATCATCACAGCCCTGAGAGTTCAGTATTTACTGAGACACAAAAACAAATGTCAGAAGTGGTTCAGCCGCTCGAGCGCTAACATGCAACAGGAGCGTGGCTATGATGGAGGCCGGGAATGTGTTGGGCACGTTTACCACTGACCTGTGGGACAACACCGCCACTTGTATCACACGTGGGGTCAAAGGTCAGTGTTTCATGTCCCTGTATAGGGTTACAGGCAATTGGGCTGCCAGGTCTTTGTTCTGGACCAGTCCTGATAGACGAGTCTGCACAAATGGCTGCCATGATGAGGGATATGATGGAGAGCAGATGAGTTTTTGGTTCTGAGTGGATAGTCTGCATCAGTTCCACACATGCAGCAGCTTCCTATTTGAATCAAGTAATTGCACAAATAAAGCTTGTTAGGTGCAATAAAATGTTTTCATTTACACTGTGTATGTGATTGTCTCTTGTAAAGCAGAGCCTTGATCACAACAGGATGTCTAAAGGATGTGGTTAAATAGGAGCTAATGGGGTTTTTAATGAGAGTAGAACAACATCTGAATGTCTGACAAAATCTGCTGTGTTCCAGCTGTAAACTAATCCTCGAGGTAGAGTAACACCCATGTCAAAATCTTTCTCAAATAAGATAAAACTGATAAAATACACGCACTCAATAATCATCTCTCATCAGCAGGTGTGTCATAGCACTTAAATTAAACCCACACAAACACATTATTAACATCTTTCATGCCCTTCCATGTAAAAATGAACCCAAATAAACACAGACTAATCTGTTCAGTAATCTCCCATGCGACGGCAGATTCTGACTTTCCTGTTGGGATCTCTGCATGGAGATTGCTTTGTGATCCAGAGTTTATTGTGTTTGTCCAGCAGTTTGGGTCTGGTGCTGGGTTTTATTTTATGGTGGCAGGGCAGATGAAAGGTTTCCCTCCACTGGGCTTAGATAAACAGTAGTTCACAATCACAGCCGGGGCTGTACAAGAGGCTCAAAATGTGCCATGTAAACACACATTCATCAACATGTGGAAAAATCCTCCAGAGCACTGAATGTATCAGCCGCAATATCATAAAAAGGGAAAGTGTCGAGTTAAAAGTATGCCTACGTCTATAGTTAGTTTTTACAGTTAGTTTACAGTATATAAAAAGATTTACAGTCTAATGAGCGCAGTGGAGTTGGATTTCATTTGAGTGAACCAAATGTACATATGTAGTGGAACTGTGTGTTGAGTCTGACTTCTTCTGCAACACATTTCAGACCAAAGACCATGCAGTTTAGAAAAGTTTCTCTAATTGGAGAAAAGATGATTTTTGAGTCAGTGCTTAAGGTTAAGCTAAGTCTCTAAGTAAGGAAATGAATGTAAGTCAAGGTACAAAAAGGGGCATATGTAACACTGTGTATGTGTGTGTGTGTGTGTGTTTGTGTGTTTATGGTGGTGGTGATTTGAAGCTGGGTTCTGTAAACAGGATAAACAGGGGGCTTGGGAGGTTTAAGGTGTGTGGGAGGTTGTGGAGGGGGACGGGTCTGTGGTGTGTGTGTGACATGTTGTTTGGGGGGGTCCCTGTTATCAGTTAACACGTTTTTTTCCTGAGCCTCAGCAGCTGGCTCCTCAGAGACAAGACACACACACTCTCATTGTTGATTGGTTTGTGAGATGGGGCTTCCTGTTGTGCAGAGAAAATGTTTTCATTAAAGACTTAATTCCATTAATCAGGAATAAATCAGCTATGTTCTCCAGTGGCCACAATGAAAATCAGTTTAATTATTAATGGATCAAAAATGCAGCTGCTCAGTGGACAACAATTTACTCTACTGTGTTGTCCGTAATAGGCTGAACTCAAGTGAGTGTTTTTGTTGAAAAATGCGCAAGTGTCAAACTGTAAAAGGGGGAATAACTCTAGTATTTTCTACTATTACAGTTACACAGCAACTACTTCAGCATTGATACTGAAGTCAGTTTGTCAGTAAAGCTTTTTTTTTTTTTTTAACATTTTTTACAAAGCTTTCTCAGGTTTCTGAGAGATTACATTGTTACAAGAAAAGAAATTTATTGCAGAACAGTATCTTCATGTGTGGGTCATAACATTGTAGCTGTAGGCTAATTTGTAATGCTCAACTTGCTGAATGAAAGTTTATACAATACTTCAATTCACTTAAAAGCACAACATGTAATTTTCTGCCACTTGCCGTCTGCGAATCAAAAATGTAACAAAAGATGCAGACCGGCAATGTTGTGACGTACCATGGGATCATGGGAGTTGTCGTCTTCACCACCACTGCAGTCAGCTTCTTCCAGCTAGGATTCCTTCGGTGTTTATTGAGCCTAATTATCTGCCACAGTTTCCTCCCTCCAAAACAAACTGATCTGGCCATTAAGACAGCTGAAAACAATGGATAAAGCAATGTCATGTTAAACATAAGAGTTTTGCTGATGCTGTATGATGGACACAGGATGTACGGGAGGAGATGTGAGCTGAGCTACTGTTTGATAGCTTATTTTGCCGGACTCCAGACATCCAGTGACTAAAATCTGGATTTCTTAGTTAAAATGAGTTGTAAATTTAAATTAACATGAAATTACATGACTTTAGAAAGTATACAAAAAGTTTGTGTAAAAGGAAAGTGATATACCCTGCAGCAGTGTAGTTCAGTGGGTTCATATACAGTCATAAGGTCAAATTACCTGAAACAAGATAAAGGTTTTACTGGTCACCAACATTTTGCTCTACAGGCTCTTCTTTTCTTTTTTAAACATGTGGCTCTGGTGAAACACTGTCAACAAAAACAAAGGGAACACATTGTTTCGTTGTTTCGTTGAAGCAAGTTGAATTTTTCACCACTCCGATGAGAAACACTCATCTCATAGACAAAACACCACCATCACTAAGAATGTTGCAGGCACACAAAGAACAGTGGTTTAAATGAGTTAAACACGAGCAATAGCACATTACTGGAGCAGTTAGAAGGCAGCAGTATGGTAGCGAACTAAAGGAAACAATGATTAAAGACCAAATAGGTCTTGGCTGAACAAAACATAGAGAGAGCTCCTTATTGAATCTGCCTCTCGACCATTTTAATCCTGCATTCCCTATTCACATGTACAGCACATACAGTCAAAAAGCTATGGACACAGGCAGAGAGTGATGATAAAGGCATTTCCATCTGAATACGTGTCTGGTCTTTAGGTAGAAACGTCCTGAATGTGTTTGAAGTTTTCAGCTCTCCTTGGCTGTCAGTTATGGGAGAAAGGCCCTCTCGGTGACTAATCCAGTTTACTTTGTCTGAGGAGGAGAGAAGCTGGCATGACACCAAATGCCACTCAATAGATGCTTTTCCAAACAAAGACAAAAAAATGTCCACCTCCTCCTCGTCTGCTCTCCTCCTCCTCGCTCCTCGTTTCCTGGTTGACAAGCACATTGAATCCGTCTCGTCTTTCATATATTTGTCAAGAGCTTGGTTTGCATCTGACCGTGTTGCCATGGCTTCGGCTCCTGTATGAGGAAGGACATGTGTTTACTGTATATATTATGGGATGCTGAGAAAAGAGAGGGCGGACTGGAGTGCTGGTGCCCTTTGGTGCCACATTCAAGTGTGCGAGACTTTGTGTTTTTCTAATGCTCAGCAGTTGTCTTCTCTTCTCAGGGAAATGCTTAGAGCAGGAGGCCATATGAAGGGATGATCATCACAACTCCAACTCTAATTGGATGGGATGTACCATGAACGCTCGGTGACCGCGGGCGTGTGGTCAAACCACATGAGTGGGTCTCTGTAAATGAGTGTGTATGTCTGTTGTATGTTAAGGCTGCTCTTTGTGGACTGGTGAGAACAAGGGTTTAAAAATCCATCGAATACCCACAAATTCTTAAACATGGCAGCAGAAAATGCTCTCCAAAATTCTGTAATTAATATTTTCTTTCTTTACAGCAAAGATTTTCATTTGCGGGAGATTTTTATTCAGGATAGAGGTTTTTGCTCAGGAAACAGTTGAGTAAACAGCATGCAGTTGAGGAAAATGTTGGCCAGCTGTATGAGAAATTATTGACCCCAGACAAAATGTCTGCCTCAACAAAAAATAACACAAACAGCAGTGTAAAACTCAACAATTGAATAGTTGGTCGCAAACTGGGAACATAAAATAAAATAAAACAACACAAGTTTCCAGGAAGCATGAAAGTGTGTTAGATAAGGGAAATATTTAGTAATATAAATAGAGTAATTAGTTTGCAATGCATTTGTAATATTTCACAGATCAGTAAGATTGTCTACATTGCATGCAGATGCATGAGAGTGCACTAAGCAGGCAAGCACGCAAACAAATATTTAGGGTGTATTCATTTTGTGCCACTGACAGCACATGCAGACTTCGTCTGGATGTGACAGTTTGCATGACCTCAACTCTGAGATTCCTGGTAGGAAAGACTCACTAATGGTGGCCGCTGTTTGCCCCTCCTCCTTCAACAGTCCCAAGACAATACGTGATTGAGGGGTCCGTGTTGAATTGACAAGTTTAATTTCCCTGCATTTGTCTTAAGCCAAAGCTGACGGAGGCCAAGAGGGCTTGCAGAGAACAGGGGATAAATTGGAAACACCAGGTTACATGGCAAAGATTTAAAGAACATATTCTGCTGTGGAGCTTTTGGGCCTTGGCAAATTAAACTCGATTTGGCTCACACACATCCCCCAGCTTTAGCTTTGATAGTAGCAACTCTGCAAACAGCAGCATTATGTTGAGTTCACTCTTTGTTAAAAATGTAGTTTGTTCTGCTCAGGCAATTCACTGTGTAAAACCTGTGCAGTCAAATGAGAAAGGATGCTGTCTTTGTGATGTAAATTACTTATGGGCTCTGAAGGCTTAATGGGATGTGTGTCTGGCACATCAGGAGCAAATCTGTTGGCTTTGGCACACACACACATAACTTTTATTTAAATACCACACACAGACACCACACGCATTTACGTTATTTCCAATGCTGGCTTCTTGACACCTTTCGATTGACGCAAAAACAAGCAGAGCAACGCCATGGAACAAGGCCAGACCTGAGGCCAGGCGGGGATGAGATCCACACACAGTGCTGGGACGGAGCTGAGGTCATGACCCCGGCAGATTGGGCAGCCTGTATCAGTGTGAAGCCTCCTTACTGCTCCCGGTCTGGCCAGGCCTCACACTCTGGCAGATGGGAGGGAAGCCATACTTTCTCTTTTAATTCTGTTAGAAAAGTTGACTGTGTTTGTGCTTCGACAGCCAAAATGATCCATTGTTAAACAGAGAAGGCCTGTTTCTGGATAGGTGTTGTACTCCAGTCCATTTGCCAAACAGATTTGTTTGATGGTTACGCTGCTACAGTGCATTGAATGGTTAAAATTAGAGACTGTTGCCATGGCTAAACAAAACAATAACCAACACTGACTCTGTTATTGAAGCCAAGGATAAAGGATACTTTCCTGTACTCCACACGCCTAATTTTAACTCCATATAAACATCATTCCAGGGGTGGCACTGACCTCTGGTACTGGATGTACCTGGTTATGGCAAATAATACTATAATGTCAGTGTATTTCTTCAGTACAGGAGACTGGACCATCTGTTAGCTGTAAGCAACATGTGTCAATATAAACAGAAGTGATTTTAGACACCCCTAAAATTTTACACAATCTCAAATATTATCATGAAATATTTGCGGAAAAATCTTTTTTGCGTTTTAAAAGGTGTGGCTGCATCAGACAGACACAAACAAATGCAAATTATTATTACTTTTATTTACTGAGTAGAAAAAATAACAAAATTAAATTCTTGATAGTTTCAACATGTCAGTTCTCAACATTGTTAGTATCAAAATCTCCACAAGCCTTTTCACACTGTTGAGGGGTAATCTTGTCCTAGTCTTCTTGAATAACTGCTTTTACTTCTTCCAAATTCTTTGGTTTACACTTTGAAGCAGACTTTTTGATAATCCACCACAGATTTTCAATGGGTCACATGTCCGGGGATTGAGCTGGCCACTCTAAGACCTGGATATTGTGCTCCTGCAGCCAAGTTCTACTTGCCCTGGATGTGTGGCAAGGCGCATTATCTTGATGAAACATCCAGTTTTGATCTTGACGGAACAGTGCACATGCATACCAGAGGTCCGTAGTGTACCACTGGAGTTCACCTACGCCCTGAACAAAATTAGGTGATTCCTGAATGGTGACTTTCAGTGGCTGATGTTAACACGCAAGCTGCAAACAAACATCGTGTAGGCTCTATGGAAGACAACGCATACTACCAATGGTGGAAGCTAGCAGCTAGCTAGCACTCTTTCTCCTCCAGTTTTTTGCCGTCAGTGTTTTTACTGATATTATGCATATTAAAATGATGAACCTCTCATCTGCTACTAACACTACTGAGACTGTGTGTTACAACACTTTCATGTGTAATTATAAGCATCAGTCTTGAATCTTTAGATTCACTGTGAGTATGTTTGTGTCAAACCTCTCAGTCTGCAGGATGAGACATATCATTACATTAGACACTCTGGTCTGTTTTATTGTTTGACGTTTTATGACAACCTGTTTCACTTCTCAGTTTCCTTCAATTTGGTCATTATCTTTGTCTCCACTCTCATCCCTCATCTATTTGACTATTGTTTTCTCCTATGTTTTTTTGCCTTGTCTAATGTTACCAGCCATTCATTCCATCCATCTGCAGACCAGAGCAGTTTTGTTTTCAGAGCATTACAGCCTGTTTTCCCCGTCAGCAGAGAAACCCCAGCAGGGAGAGTTGATAGCATCTAGAGCAACTCAGCAGCCGTCCTGCCAACATATTCTGTAGGAGGAACGTTAAAGTGCACCAAGTCAGAGCAGCCGGACTGGTTATTCACATATATAGCGTACGCACAAACATCCCAAAACACATAAGGAATGCCTATATCCACACATGCACCAGGGCATTTATTATCAAACCATCTATGATGTTTTACGTTGCTTTCTGTGTTTTGTCCTTGACAAACCGGAACTAATGTTAATTACGTAGCATTTATGCTGATCAGAGATTCAGCAGCTTAAGTGTGTGTTAACTAGTGTATACTAAGAGTTAGGAGCACTGACACAAACAGCTGGTGGTGCTTATTTATTTCCTAAGTGCTGTTAAATTATTGTGCAGAGGAGGAAGGAGCAGTGACATTATGTTGTGTCAAAACAAAACATGTGTCTTTGTTAGTATCATGTGTTAATTTGTGGAAGCTTCCTGATCACTCACACTGATTGGATTTTTTTTTTTTTTGTCTGTCGCTACTTTTAGTCTCAGTAGTTTCAGTGTGGTAGATGTTCAATTAAAGTTTAATCACAGGTTTCCTGTATTACTTGGTAAATCTGTTTGCACTGCATGTTTAAATTTTATAAATACAAAACTTTTCCACCTCCATAACTTTTTGTGATATGTTTTTTTTTCTTGACTTTTTCACAAATTGGAAATACAGACCAATTAAATTCACCTGGCTTATTAAGGGAGAATTAGTTTTCCCATGAAAATCCTTGTTTTTGCTTTATTTGTGAGGGCTCCCACCTTTGCACCAAATCTAAATGGTTTAATTTCTTTATGTAAGTGACTAAGTGCAATTAATTGTCATAGGGATATTGAGACTTAGGAGGGATATTTTTCATGGTGTGTTTGACTAAACAAACTTAGTTTAAGTGGTAGCTGCTTGCGTGTTTCACCTAAATCCAAAATTTAGATGTCTGGGTCCAAGTATAAATACACACCTCAAAGGCATTAGTGTCCCCTTAGAAACCTTATTCTTGACCTTCAGACGTTCAGAGAATTGGATGATCTCACACACCTTGGCAGATAAGGTTTGTTGATGGTGTTTGGTTGAGAACATACATGGCAAACACTGTTGACCTGTTGACTTTTTGTAAATTTGCTTTTGTGTTTTTGGTTTTAAAAAGATAAGATGAGCCCATCTTTTACACTCTGCTTGACTGACAGAAAACAATGCCTGTTGCGTGCTTGTTGTTATATATGACTGGATGGCATCAAATTAGGCTGAATGAAAGTCCGGTAAAACACAGATGTTGCTCTGCTGATTTCTCATCTCAACCAAGCAGTGCTTCTCATGGGATGTGCTCTTTCTTTTATGATTAACTGCTGTGCAGAATACAGACATTATAGCATACAATGTCACTGAAATGACCAGCCATAAAATCAGAAAATGTTTTGATTGAAGGCCATGTATATTTAGACTGTAATAACAAGAAAGAATAATGTGACAAAACTGATTCCATTATAGTTAAGAGGTCTTGAACTTCAAAATAAGTCTTCTGTAATAAATATAAAGACTCCAAGGCTTAATTGTACTACATCTTTGGTGTAAACATCCCCCCTTTTAATCTACTGCTTATCTCATTCACATGATCTACTACAGTAAATATTTTTATGCTGGGCATTGGTTTGAGTTTAATTTTGAGACTAAAAACTGGCTGCTGCTCAAACCATTCCTGGCCACTCAGCTTTTTACTGGAGATCCATTAACTGGTATTACGAGTCCCCTCCTCTCAGTATCGCCAATTTATAACCCGTCTGTGAAAACATGACAGGACTTTCTCTCTCTTCTCTTTCTCCTCTTCCTTCTCCTCCTGTAGACGGAGGGATAACAAGAAGGGAACTTCACCCGCCCACTGAAGTCTCTGTAAGATGGTTCCCAGATGGAGGAGAGTTGTAAATTCTCATGCTAAATGTGACGTGACGGATCAAAGTCCACAAGTTGCTTTCCTGTGAAAGAGTGACACAGAGGTTGGTCATAGATTTCTTCTTGATCTTTTTGCTGAATAAAAATACCCCGAGGGGGCAAGATATGAGGGGCATTGCAGCAGTTGTTCTCACAGATGTGGAGAAGTTGGATCAATTCGAAATTTCCATCTTTATCTTTAACACAAAAAGACACCTGTCATAAGATAATGCATGTTGTGAACCTGCCAGTTTGTAACCTTGTCGTCAGCTCACTAAGGAAACTGCATTTATTCACTGTGAGTCACTGACCATTCTGTGGAGGTTCAACATTTGACGTCTTTTAGGGCTGACAGTCTATTCAAAATTTCCCACACTAATGAGACAGATACTAGCAGGATAGTTTGTTATAAATCTCTCTATGCTTTCCCCAGAAATAGCATAAAATGAACCATGTGAAGTCATTTATGAAGTGCATCAAAAAGCCATGAGTGCATGCAATTTAAGCAATGAATCAGTCCAGTAATGTAGCAGGAGTGTCAGTTGGTTTTTCATTATCTAAAATGGACATGAGGAAAATCCTGATGTTGTGTTTTAATGACATTACTGCTCACAAACCAGTTTGACAGATGACACTGGAATAATTCTATATTTTTTCCTTTTTTTTTTTTTTTTTTTTTTACCAAACTTAATAAAAAGAACCAAAACCAACATAGTTTTAGTCTTCACTACTCTTTAACTTGCTCAGCACCAAACACATCAGACAAACACAGTTAGCAACTAGTAGATTAAACATGGTGGAGCATTCAGCAGTTTAAAAGCAAGATATTTCCTTTAGGAGTTGGTGGAGACCGCAAACAAGGCTAAAATGGATGAATGTTGCTCCATAGCTGCTTGATTTATAAATAAAAGTTTTTCCTTTTGGCCAGTCCCAAAAAAACAGTTATGCAGGTTTACAGATGACTAACAAATATATTGTTTCATATGTTCTGGTCAGTGTTTAGGCTCTTTAGCAATCAACCCAGGAGAATACCTGGAGAATTTAAAATGCTCCTCACCTGGAACTGCCATTTTCAATCTTTATATTCTTCATCATCAGTGCACAGGGATGCAGAATCAAATTAGGTGCATGAAATGAAGCACAGAAAAAGCTTTCTGAATGTTTATTGCTTCAAAGCTTTACTTCTAGCAATGTTAGACTGGTCTACTATTGAGCCATGAAGGGACTTGAGAAAAGGAAAAAAACTGAAGCGTTTTCCAGCTCAGCCACCCATAATGATCTTTTCTTTAGAAATCAATGACAGTAAAGGCTAGAGTTACTCCAGCAGACGTTAACACTTAAGGACTGTTTGTATTGATCAGTGTCATCTGTGCTGCTTTTAAGGACCTGATCGTCTTGTGTATGAATAAATGACAGATAGAAACGTGTATGGCAGCAGAAAAGGCTCACATAGAGAGAGAACAACACTTAACGTCCACTCAAACTCACACATGCACTAACACACACACACACACACACACACACACACACACACACACACACACACACACACACACACACACACAAATTCCATCTTCCTCTCTCACCTCTCCATGCACCTAACACCAGTCTTGAAAGATACCGATGGACTGGTCGCGGTGTAAGGTCTCAGTGACTTGTGTTTGAAGTGTGTGTGTGTGTTGGGGGTTGTCCGACTGGGTCATTGTCCACTGACACCACACACATACACACATACATACACACATACACACTCTGACCTTTGGTGCCAGGCCCGGGGCCAAAGACCCTGCTGAATAGTAGAGCAGATGGTTGAGAGGTGGCTTCAATGGAAACTGAGAAAGAAAAGAAAAACAGTGCTAAGAGGGGAAGAAAAGATCAGGAGGGCAGCCGGGATGCTGAAAGAGACAAGCAGGTGTGTGCGTAAGCGTGTTAGTGAAAGTGTGTTAGTGTGTGCAGGTTTGCTTTGAGTTTCTGTATTTTGAGCTGCTTCCAGTAGTCAGTATCAGGATGTCTAAGTTTCTCTCTGTATATTCTGACCCAGCAACAGGCAATAAATGAAACACAATACAACAGTGTTTATGCAGCATGCATGAATTCCCAGAGATATTCCTAATGCAGGCCACACACAAGCCACAACCAGATCTGGTTGTGTGTGTGTCACTCAACTCCCTGCAGGGGAATACTGTGGAAGACATCTGCCCTTGTAGTTAGTGTTACTTATCAGATTTTGGGACCAAGACTTAACTGAATGTCTAGACGCATATTTTTTATTTTTATTAATTAATTTCAGCAGATAAAAAATGTTTGTTTTTCTAATAATATATATTCTTATGTGTTGTGTGACTTTTGGATGAGAATTGTAACTCTCATGTTCACTAGACTTACTAGAGATCAAGCCCTGTGTCAGACAGACAACATATTAGCAGATTAACACCAAAGTGTAAGCAGGCCAAAGGAGAGGTATTTTCAAACTTGCTGAATTGCTTCTGTGATACTGTTTCATGTCAAAAGGGACATAATGACCATTCCCTTGCCCCATCTTTGTTCCTGGCTTCTATAAACAGACCCTCAAACCGAGTTTCCATTAGATTTGTGAACGTTCAGTCCCAGAGTGCAGAACTGTGCCTCAGATGATTAAATGTGCCTAAAATAGTGGCTAGCGCTGACCTTGGATCTGCTTACTGGTACAAAGTTTCCATGGCTTTGGCAATACTCTGAGGAAATTTGGGTTCCCAGATAATTTAGTTAAAAATCATGTCTGTTGTAAATTGGTGAGATGATGATGCACATGTGTTTGGTTTATGGTATTTAGCAGGATTAGAAATACAAAGCAATTAAGGATTACCTTATACCTTATTCTTAATACAATGTTCAAACCAGGGTTCCATTAGAGAGGCATTATGAAGCACAGAACGCCACTGTGGACACTGTAAGACCCCTAATACCGTATACCAGCTGCTATAACAAAACAAAGAAAAAGACATTGCAGCGCATTGCCAATTTGGTTTGTAGGAGAATGGTTATCACTGGCAAACAATATGAACAGCTTATCCATAGCATCCACTGTACTGTATATTGCCCTGATATATTTTTTGAGGGAAGGTCGGATCAAAGCTGCAGAACCTTGTACCGCCCCAATGAAAACGTGCACGACTGTGTTCATTTATGGTTATTTTAAAAACGAAATAGTCTTCTCTGATTCAGAGGGGAGGAGAGGATACGAGAAGGACAAACCTGGTTTATTGTCACATTATCACTCATAGTGTGGGATCAGCCATCTGTTGACAGCACAAGTCACTATAGTGGAGGTTAAGGTTACAGGGCCGAGAGGAGGAAGAGGGGTAAAGGGCTGATGTGTGCATGTGCATATGTGAGTGTGTGCATATATGTGTGTGTTTTATGTTGTGTGCTGGATCAACACATGCAACACTTGTGAAATATATATCTGTATTATTAAGAGCAGGATGTCAGCGCTACGCACGGCTCCAAAGGCAAAGTGAAAGTTCAGATCAGCAACATGAACTTTTACAGAAAGCTAGGGTAATTGGGGGATTAGTTTGCTCCATGCAGCCTCCAACACAAACACACCAGAAAACACTTGACATGTTTCAACATCTTGTCAACATGTCAGCGGCATCTGAAAGCATTCGGAAGCGTCAGTGAATCACTAAATTGTTTACTGTTGAGATTGAGAGAAAAGAGTGGTCAATGTGTAGATATGTACGTGCATGTTGAAATGCATGCCTACGTGCTGGTGCATGTATACACAGCGTGTGTGACAGGAGAAGAATCTGGTAGACATTATCACCACTCAGCTCTGTCCACAATCAGGAGGCACTTAACCGTGCGAGAGAATCAATGCTTGGTTCGCGAGGTCACCACATCAACCGTGCAACAGCAAACAAAAAGAGAGCATGTCGGAGGTTCACACAGGAGCCAGTAACACTGAAGACACCACTTACACAGATGCCCGCTGAATGGAAAGAGAAAATAGCTGCCTGGATTACACGGTCCAGCTGAAAGTGTGTTTGCATTGTGGGCGTCAAACTACTTCTTATTATTTTCCGATGGATAAGTGCAAGCTTTCTGCCCGTCATTTTATTTACACCAGTTGACAATAGCAGGGTGAGAATCCAACTTTAGAATCATAAAATACATCTTCCATTGCATCACGCCGCAGCCCAGGCTGTTTATCTTATCAAAAACAGATACGTGTTTTTTTCCACTGAGAATGCAGTTCGACAAACTTCCCGTTTTACCAGAATCACATAAAGTACTCTCACCAACACCAAGGGACAGTGGTTGCATTCCTAAGCCAATAGTGACTCTCCTTGGGCTCTGGAATCAGTCGATGCAAGCCAGTCTCCTAACATTTCATTTATGTACTATTTTGTTCTGATTGTTATGTTTGTTTTATGGGGAAACATGATTAAAGCCTGTATTATGTTTAGAGGGAATCTTTTTTTTCCCCAGGAACAAAGTGCCAAGGTCTTGTAAGCTGTAGGTTCAGGGATTGTGGTGGACGATGAAAATTTGTCCTCGTCCTGAATGAGCGGCCTCCACTCAAGCTTTTTGACTATTTTGTAGGAGAATGAAATATGTTGTGCATCTTAAATGCAAATACATTAAATATCAACATGTAATGACCTGTCAGACAGGTTAATTTACAGTTTTTTGTCATTATGTCTACAGAAATTATACAGCCATGATAGCTAAAAGGTAAAAACAGCCTCACAGAGCTGCTAACCAATATCAGCTCACTAACATGTTGATGATTGATTAGAAAATATAATATAAGCGCGCAAACCTTTGCTATTTTGCCTGAAACATAAAGTAAGACATATGCAGATTGATAGTATTACATGCATATTTAGATTTTGTGGCAGTTTATCCAACGGGAGCAGAGATATTTCACTCAAAGTTTCATCTTTTTGGAAAACTGATCCTTTCTGTGCATGATTTCATGGAAACCCATCCGAAGAGATTTCAGTCTACACTAAAATGGTGGACTAACTGACAGAGCAACAGTATGGTCATGCCTAGCTCGTCTAATAAGGAATTCAATTATCACTACATTTCATTCGCAGCCTAATCTCTGTTGCAGTTAGCTGTACAGAAACAAAATTTTGGATAAACACGGTCGAACACAGAGTAATAAACCATCTGCCCTGCTGAAGCAAGATCCTGCATCCCCTCCAGCTCCAGGGTCGCTGCTCTGTGGTCTGACCTCCCTTAAAAGGAGCAAGTGAACAAAGAATTCACCTTAAGGGATCAATAAAGTAACACTCTGTTATCGTCAGCCTGAAAACTGGTGATATTGGCAGAGGGAAAGAACAGAACAGAGTCAAGGATTTATTTTATTTCACCATAACATATTTTGCTCTCTTTGACTCAGGTGGTGCTTCTTTGAGGAATGCCTTGCAACAAGTTCTACTGTAAAAGTACCATAAGTTTCTCATTTACCAAGAAAAAAACACTCAGCTGTGTAAGAGCCAGAGGAGAGCTACTGTAACAAAATATTCCTGTGACCTCCTGGACTGTGTAGGACAGCATGGCTTGGAAGAGGAATAAGAGAAAGCAGAGCTGAGGTAAAATGATTGTTTTGTTAAGACAAAGTGTATTAGTACATGCGCAGGATGAAGATATGGGAGAGTGAAGACTGACTCAGGATAGTCAGGAAGTGGAATTGATTTTATTACCAGTATGTATGAGCAACATTTGTGCCCGACTGAAACACAAGTTACAGTTACAGTTACATCTATTGTGCAAACGCTTCATAAATGTGTTTTGTAACTTCTCTCATCAGGCACAGTTGGCCAGGTAATCTATTGCAAAGCATCACAGAGTTGTGGATCTTTGTGGTTACTGTGTTTACACTCAGCAGTGATCTCATGCTCCATAGATCAACCTGGGCTTAGATCTCTCATCAGCTTTATCACTGTCAGTGTCAACTCTTTATCTTCTGCAGGTGTTTGGTTTGATAAATGTAATTCCACCCAGACATATAGCTGCCAGATGCACTTCAGGATAAAAATTAGTAGCAGTCACAATAAAACTGAGTAGCCTTCCTCTTAAAAATAACACATAACCAATTTATAACCAAGATATGCTTTCATTCTCGCTTGACACCATCAAACTGTGATATTAAAATATAGAAAAAATTCAAAAACAAAAGTAAACTGCATAAAAAAATGTTCAGGAATGTTTTATATATGGAGGGCAAATGTTTCTGAATGGGTGACAATCAAAGAATATTTAAAGTACAAAAATAAGAAAT
The DNA here is from genome assembly GCA_008933995.1 of Datnioides undecimradiatus. Classification (NCBI taxonomy): domain Eukaryota; kingdom Metazoa; phylum Chordata; class Actinopteri; order Lobotiformes; family Datnioididae; genus Datnioides; species Datnioides undecimradiatus. The sequence continues at coordinate 16,831,689 of WARS01000016.1, read as the reverse complement.
TTGTAGCACAGTCTGCAGACAGAAAGCATTTCTTAAAATTACAGTTCCCTTGAAAATAATGTAACTATGGTCTTAGCATATCTTTTCACCAATTAAGTTAATGTATAATTCTTTAATTATACTACTTCTAACTGTATTTTTCCATTGGCCTTCCTACTACTACTACTACTACTACTACTACACACTCATTTTGTCTGTCTGGTCTGTATTATGACCAAATCATCCATGCATCATAAACTTTGACTCCTTAATGACAAACCCAATGAAAGAAATCACTTCTGAGAAAACAAGCGTCAAAAGGATATTTCCAAACTCTTCCACAGCATTAGGCTCCAATGAGCTGTTACACAAGTTTACACCACAGCACCAACCCTCACCTAATTTACTGTTGTCCTTCCAACTCAGCCAGCTCAACAGGTTAGGGAGTCAAATGGGGGGAACCTGTTGCCCAGGTGGGGAGCCAAACACATCCATCCACAGCAGGCTGAGCCCAGACTGAGTTATGGAAGGAGAGGGAGCTTGGCGGGGCGCCAGAACTCGCTCTACTGCTTATTTACACTCCTGTTTAACGAGCATTATGATTCATAAGTTGCTGCTAACGGCCTTTATGAGACCAAATATTTATGTTAGTTAGACCCCTGGTCACTGGTGAGGAAACTCACAAACACACACACACACACACACACAGAAACACAGTGATCTGTTTTACACTCTGACCAGGAGCTATTTCTCATTATGTGCACGTGGCCCCAAAACACCTCAAAGCAGACAGCTGAGATTAGCTACTGATGAATGGCTAAAACACAAGTCTGTGGTGTGTGTGTGTGTGTGTGTGTGTGAGAGAGAGAGAGAGAGAGAGAGGGAGAGAGAGAGAGAGAAAGAGCGAAAATGCCAGTGCTGTAAAGTCATAAGAGCGATGAACAGAGAATTAAGTGGGGACCAGCTGGGACTAAACTTGGTCATACAAATAGAGGAAGGAGAGAGTGATGGAGTGAGGCAGTGAGAGAGTGATGATGCTGCTGCATTCACTGGTGGCTGCATATGATTAGCTGGAGGAAGCTCTGGTGCTCTGGTTCCCATTACCACCCAGTTAATTCTTCTGGACCTGTCTGAAGCATGATAGGATGATGCAGGCAGGAGAGGATTAAATGATCTAAGGGATGCAGGCAAACGGAGTCACAGGGGCTCTGCTGTGCCTAAACTGAGGCAGTTGATATTGATAGTAGGCGAAGAAGCACTTAGATATTTTAATTGAAGCTTCAATAATTTATATTTTTATTATAACAGATTTCAAAAATTACAATATGAGAGGGATCATAGTAAGAACATGCAAAGAATTACCAGCTCTCATTGTGTCATTTTCAGCCACCCACTAGCTGACAAAAATGATAATTTCTACAACCAGGCTGCTGACACAAGTGAAAACATTTTTCTTCATATATACAGTATGCAAATAAATATGAAATGAAATATGACTTTGATTGTTCTGTTGCTACAGCCTTACATGAGCTGGTATGACCAGTAGCTAATGTTAGCTGTTAGCAAATGTACCTATACAGCAACATCTGTTCATTACTGAGCCAGGCTGCTGACTTTATGACTCCTTTCTACTTGTGTTACTGTTACGCCTTGATTACACTGGGCACGGCTGTCATGTCTGACTTCCTACCCTGCTTGGACTGCTCTGTGGTGCTTGGGTTGCTTCTGTTAGAAAACAGACCAGTTGCATGGGTGCAATTGCAAGCATTTGACGTCTCGGGTGGCCGCTGTAGGTTTGCCACAGGTTTTGGCCACTTTTGCAGCTGTCCAGTAATAATTGGTCTCACTTTGCAGTCTCTGTATGACTAAAGTGCTTCTTAGTTTTTTTAAAAATGCAGTCAGATATTTTTCACACAACGACTACCTGAGCAGGGACTGTCTGACAGTGTGTGCTGTTGAACCTGTTTGTTACAGTGAATTTTGTCAAAATGCTGTAGCAAGTCTTGCTGCCTGTGTGAGCTCCATTAGCACAAAACACCAACACAACAGGACCCTTTCTTTTGGGACTACTGCTCACACACTCATACACATATACACAAACTTTTTCATGTGCACATTCAAATGTAACAAAATACAACAGGCCACCATAGCTGTGTGTCCCTGGTGAGTGCCAGTCATCTGAGGTCTGGAAAGCTACTGCATTTCGAGAAACAGTACGATTAACCATCAAGCACCAGCTGTGCCAGTCAACTCACCTGGCAGCGCTCACATGCACCCTCTCCATACCTCTCCCTCCTGCAGCTGTCCACTATGCCCACCTCAGCAAACTCTGAGATGTTATCAAAATGTTCAGAGACAGTTCCTGCTGCACCTGTTGGTCTTAACAAGCATGCCGCAGTAAATACACTTTGTGTTACAGTTCAGTTAGTTAACTGATGTGCAAAAATACCAAGTTAATCACAATTCAATATAAAATTATGGCTTGTATACAAAACAAACATTTACAAGCCATGTAATAGTGAACTGTTAAAAAAAAAAAACAACATTAAAAATATGCAGAGAACAAAAAAACAAAAACGTGGGTTTCCACTACAGGCCACCAGTGTGTGTCAATTATTCTTTGCATTAGGTTAAAAAAAAACCAAACAAAACACATTCAGGATGATAAATTATGCACTGTGTAAGTAATTTCGGACATAGAGAAGGATGATGTGTCCCTGGTCTAATTTGATCTGTTTGATCCTTGAAGCCCAATATGGTGCCTGACATCTGTTTTGATATTTATTTTTCTGTGGTCTGGAGTAAATGAAAATGCATATTTTTTCAGTAGTCACTTTTGTCAAGAGTAAATTTAGTAAAGCAATGACAATATCAGCAATACCAGCATAAATAAGTATAAGTAACAGTTAAATTTTTATTATTAAATTAGCAGTTAAACAGCTAAATTAACTGCAACTGTCTGGTGTGGAATGTGGGCAACTGTTGATTGGAGTGGCAATGTTTGTTAATCTACCCCAGACCTCTCCTTTATAACCCTTTAGAAGCCTTTAATCCTTTAATAACCTCTGACCAGAGCTCAGTTTATGGCCTTAATCATGAGGCAAGGGTCAATCCACTTAACGCCAATCTCCATTCCATCACTTCCTCTTCACTTCCTCTTTCATCTGGCCATCACGAGGGCATAAAAATAAAGCTGTGGTTGTTTTCACTTATCAGGTGTCTGATTGAGTTGTAAAGCTCTCTTTTTCCTTAATCTATGACTTGTTGTCATAATCTGTGATGATTAACAAAAAATATTTTATTAGCTCATCTTTTACAACTGAAACAATGGTATTTAAAGCTACTGCCTGGCTGGTGAGAGATCTGAAATTGTATTATACTTGGACCATAGATTCCCTGAAGCACCCAGAAATGTCAAAATAGTCTGTTCCCCTGTTTTTCGCTAAAGGCTCTCACACAATTATGTAGTCAGATGTCTGTTTAATTTAGCTGTATATACTCATTCAATTCAACACCAGTGTGACAGTATCTAGAACATTAACAGTAGATTTCTCACTTTCTCTTATGTTTGCTTTAATCAGCAGAGGGCTACACTGATTGGCATTCAAATGTTGCAGTGGGATTATTAAATTTACACACCAGCTGCACTGGAGATGGATCCAGCACATTGCGATAGAAGCGTTCAGTCAGTGTAGTGTAATATGTGTTCAAAAATATTTATTTAATCTTGCTGTGCCAAAATAATGTTTTAGTGATTAGCTGTCACTGAAATCAATCAGCTGTATCTTGAACAGGTCCAAGATAGTCTTAAGGATTATTTGAAACATCAACAAAAGAGGTCACACACTGTGCTAAAAGAGAGATTAGAGAAAAGAAAAAACAGATTCAAAGATAACATGGTCTTGGTAGAAAATGGTGGCATTTACTTCTTGCTTTTGACTGAGAAATTACAGACGTTTAAAAAATGATTTTCAGTGTTTTGGAAATTAACACTTCAGTCAGGGAAAACACCCCCGGGGCATAGCCTACACTTTCCACTTAAACACAACATTTACACCGAAAACAGCTAATGCCCACCAGCCTGGAGGAAAAAAAAAGTGTGCACCCAAACAAAAACCAGATCTAAATGTCTCAATCACTGTGTCAATCTGTTTGAGTTTAGACTCTGAGTGTTGGGAGTCTTGTCATGCCTCCATGTCTGAGGATTAAGGGGTTTGTTGGCATACAGGCTCTGTGCTCCTATAGTCCACTATACCCTCCTTTTCTACACCTCAATAAAGGCCAGTTTGCTTGGAGCTGAAATCCCCCATCACGAGCCTCCTCTAACTTGCTCTTCGATATCCACGATTACCACTTTGCTGCCAGTGTACCTCCCTGATAACTCAATAGGCTTCACCTGCCAAGAAAAACTTTTGCTTCTGGCAAAAGCTTTGGAAATTTTTTGGGGAAAAAGCATATCAAATGGGAATGGATTGTATTTTGTTATTTCAGGGTTTGCCATTTAACAAAAGCTGCGAAGGGAAAATAAGAAAACAGATTTATGTAGTTGCTCCAGACTGTTTAAACTTTGTGAAATTAGCTCAGTGGAGATTGGATTCAGCATTTGAAATGAGTTGCTGTGACACATAATTGAAGTCCTTTGGATATAGTCTTACTCTTGCTTATTAAAATACTTATTATTTAAGTCACACATTTAAATAGTTACATCAACAACAGCTCGAAATGTTTTAGCCTTGATTTAGCTGATTAAAAGTCATTACATGCTAGTCAAGTTTTAGTCAAAATGTTTTCTCTGTTTACATGAATACATTTAGACACTGGTATCAAAAATCAAAAAATATACTTTGTGAAAAGTCAGTTATGTTTCCCCTTAACCCCAAAAAGTGCAGCTCTAATCAAATCCACAAGAACAAAAGTAAGACAGTTCAAGTCTGCCCTGGCTTTTGTTGCCAACAAAGCTCTGTCAATATTAGCTACTCCTGGAAAAACCTGTTAGTTTCGTCTCATCAGTGAAAACTTGCACACATTTTGTCACCGTTTTTATTATTAGAGATCTGGCTTGTCAGTGCCTGTTCATTGTCATGAATGAAGGTCTTTGAAGAACATTTTTTGACTTAGTTTTTGTTAATGAAATTATCATTGGACAGTTTTTCCCCGTCCCACATTTTTATTTTTTTGATGATTGCATTTCGTTTTAGGCTTCTGCCACAAAATCATTTCTGACTGCAAGAACCTCATGTAACTTAACAAAATATCAGTGCTTCATTGTTTTCATTTTAAAATCAGAGACTAGGTTAAGGATCATGTTTCCTAATACTTGCACAAGCACAAATGAACTAACATGATGACTGATTATCAGGATGTCTACACATCAGCTTGAACACACCAGAAAAATGCACAGACACACACGCAGAGTCAACAAGGACCACTTCACCACATAGAAAAACCAACTGGAACCCAGGTTCGTCTAGAATGGCATTAACCCCATGACTTACAGAGACAAAAACATTGGCTTCTATAGAAACCACTCTATAGGATGTTAGTTTTGTGAAGTCTTCAGGAAAATCGCAAACAGAGTCCTCCTTTGCCCTCCTTTTCACTCCACATTTTTACCTCACTGAAACGGACAGCCATCATTCAAAACCCATCTCGTTCCAGTGACCGACCCACAAAGGCTGAGAAGCTGCCATTGAGGGGAAAAATGCAAAGAGGGAGAGTTTTCATGTGTCTAAGTCCATGGTCAACCTTTGAGCACCGGACTGTGAATGAGCCTTTGGTGATGCTCAGGCTTTTAATGAATGGTATTAAGAACGTCTTGAGCTACACCGCGGTCCAAAGGCCAGTGAAGGCCACCTCTATTCACTCTGTAACGATAGATCTTTATGCTTCCCCAACCATGCTTCTAACTCACCAACCTTTCTGCTTTGCACCTTAGAAATGCCAGTGGAAATCAAAGTATCACATCCATATAGTCTGTCCATCTGCAACCCATGCCTTGGCTCTGGAGTAACACTCAAACAACTGTGTCTTCGATGCACAGATGTCATTTTGTGACCTCCTTCCCGTAAACGGCAAACATGAAAGATTACGGTGAGCTTTGCGCTGCCAGTTAAAATCTACCAAGTGTGGATTCTGTTAAGGAAATGAGCTCTGTAACACATCTGCTGCAGCGTTTTAGGACGGTGTCTCCCTCATACCTTTGGAGCTGAGCCACAAAGAGGCAAAAAGCATCTCAGTAAAACCTTTAAAGATGCATGAAACCCTGCTGTTTTTGCAAAGCAGTGGGATTTCCCTGGATGTGATTCTCCCTCTAGTCTTTCATTTAGCTTGTGAGTGTGGAAACCTGTGTTTGGCTGGATTCACACAGAGAGTCCAGGGAGGTGATGTTTGTACGCTCAGGGCGCCTTACATTTATCCAGCAGGAATACCTTGCATTCCTCAAGTTGAAAAGAAAGACAAAACTTTACACAGTTTTTCTCTAATATGAAAATAGAATCGGAAATTGCCTTCCTCTTCTTTAGCCTCCCCACTGCAGTTGTTTCTGTATTTCACACTGCTGGTCAAAGGGGTGACAGTGGTTGACTTATTTGCTCAGTTCAGCAATAGTTTTTCTAACTGTTCAGGCTTCTAGGAATCACAGCAGAGTGGTACAACTCATGTTGACAATTGTATGAAAAGTGCTATTTAAGTATTTAATGCTGAAAGCCCATGACTTAATAAGTTCACTTAGGTTTGAGTGAACCGACAACATGTTAGTTCCCTTCAGACCTGCAGCAGTCAACACCAACTTTAGCATTTACACTTTGCATTTCAGTGTTTTCTTTAATCTTGTAATTGTAAATTTGGGAGATATCAACTTGATTTAACCCAGACTGTACATTATTTTTTCACAGTTGTAAAAATATATAGACAAGAGACCAGACTGTCTTTTTCAGCGCTAAATTGGACTTGATTGCTCCACTCTTGACTTTGTCTGAACTTCCCTCCATCTGTGCTGGACCCAGACTCATTGATGTAATTGCAGTCTTTCTTGTGGGAGAGATTTATAGACAGTTTAAACAAACCATCACCTCAACTCATCACCTTAAATCCTAAACAGCTCTCGTCATTTCTTAAACAGCTTTTCAGCTTTTCTCTCTTTTTCTCAAGCCTGTCTATTTCCCCAACATCTATCTTTAAATATCATTTTATTCTCTCCCTCTCGGAGCATACTATCTCTCTCCATCAGCTCCACATACATGGTTTGGCTTGTTTCCTTCACTCAGGTCAACAGCTCTGTCTTATGCTATCAGCAAGTCCATCTGAGTGCCGTCTCAGATCGCTGTTACATCGCGCTGACAGACAACGATCCCCACAATCACTATGGGGAGAGGCAACACCTGCCCGGATCTCCTTTCATGTCTACTGCTCTCTAAGCAATAATATATTTCTCCATATGTTGAAAATGAGCCACAAAACACATCTGAAAAATTAAAAATGTCTCCACAAAATGCCGTTGCTCAACAAATGCATTGTCATTGCCATCTGACACAACCAGTTCCTCTTTTGTGACATTTGAATGTAATTATAATAATAAAGTTATTAAACATGTCTTGTTTCATTCTTAACTCTTTCGGCCCATTTTTCTCCATTTTGTCTATTATTTCTGTCTAACTTGTTTTATCCCCCCCACTTTGTCTCATCTCATCACATAACTGATAAGTCTCCCAACTCTGATTGGTGTAGATAGTGATAGAGTTAACAGTTCTCCATCCTCTGACCCCCTACAACCTGTAAACCAGACCAGATGACTTTAAGATGAGAATTATGGTCCACTTAGAGGGAGCAAAGGGTCAGGCTCTGGGACACACACAAGCATTTAGAGAAAGTGTTACTATGGACTTGGCATGTGTTTATCATGGATTTAGTTAATGGATGACTGGATTATGTTCTGACAGCTGAGGTGCTGCGGTACCAGAGGCAGCTGTGTTCCACATGCAGGTTAAAAAATGTAGTTATTTCATCAGAAGCTTAGCATATGCATTTTTAAAATATTCACTGTGTTGAAAACTTAAATTAAATATCCTAAAAGTAAACTCTTGGAAGTCTCAAACACGACTTGTCGTTTTAAAGATGAATGTCCTTTTGAAGTATGTGGCTCTGACAGCTGAGGTGCTGTGGTCACCACAGGCAGATGGTTTTCTAATTCCCTGCTTCTGATTTACACATTTAAAGAAAAGTCAGCTATTTTACAAGCTTTAGTCAAATATGTAGCGTTAATTTGCACATTTAAAGTGTAAAATATATTGTGAGGATATAATCTGTTAAAGTACAGATGATGTTTCACCTTTAAAGTAACTTAAAATCAAGATGATTAAATTTAAAGCCCAGTTTGCCTTGTAATCTCTATTGTATAGACATGGTACTGATGCAGTGTATATTTTAGTACTACAGAATTTCAACTGCAAAAAAAAAAAGAGTTTCATCTGATTGATAAATGTGTAAAATTCACAATAACTACACGTTTCACGTGCAAGCTATGGTTACCACAGAGTCAGTTGTTAAGGTCAGTTTAACTTTCCTTTGCTGGGAATTAAACATGTGTCATCTAAACTGCAAGTCTTTCCTTTTTACTATTTTAATGTAAAACAATTTGTAGCTCTCTTCTCTCTGGTGGAGAGACACTGTGCTTCTCCTGCTTCTAAAAATACAGAAATGACATACAGATATTCCTGAACAGACAGCATGTGGAGACTTGGCCGCTGCGCAGATTTGGAAGTTAATTCACTTCATCTGTACCTCAGTCAACCACACAGGGCCTGAGTGGAGAAAAATGTTTGAGTCCATCGGCTTATATCACAGAGACATTTGGAAGCACAACAGTTTACAGGCCTACTGAGACAGTGTACTCCTAAGCCTTTGATACTAAAAGTGAGAATATTTTGGTCATGCAAATGTGTTCATGTGAAATTAATCCAGCCTTTACTGGGCGTCATAGACACAAGTCTGTTGCATTAATGCATGCATGTCTCATATCAACTGACACTGTTGCATCTCTGCACATCAGGACAGATCTCACCTCTGTTTCTGGGGGAGAATGAATATCATTTGAAATAATAGTCCCTGAGTGGAGGCCAGTACTTATTTTTACAGCTGCACAGAGAGTAAGGGAACATGCATGAGCGTAACATATTCATTAAAACATTAAATCGCTGCTTTCCTGAAAGGACGGAGGACAAGGTCTCTTGCTCTTCGGAGAGCAGAGAATTAAGTTGCTCTGTGATGCAAAGAAAACAGGTGAAGGAACTTCCTATTTCAGCACCAGCTTTGGACCGTTAAATCATTTCAGGCCTCACACAGAACCTGTCGACATTTTGTTGTACTTCTATTTAAAGGCTCTGAGGTATGTTTAATCAAAGCTTGTGGACAGCCCATTATCATAATATTTAATCCTTACTGATCTAACAAACCGAAACGTGATGTAGAACTTGCATCTTTTGCCTGGTTGTTAAACTTAATCCTGAAGTTTTAAGATCAATGAAATATCTTTCAAGCACATTTATAAAGTGAGTTTTCTATTTTCTATCCCTACAAAATGTCCCCATATATGTGTTTGTCAAGCAGTTTTAAAATATAAATTGTGCTCCAGTTTTCATATCTGATGTTTCAACATAAAATTACTTGAAAATACAATTGTCCTCTCATTGTGACACAACACAAGCAAAGTTTTCTGCACCTCATTTGCAGCTCGTGTGACACACTAACTCACTGTCAGTAACTGACATCAGCTTAAACCCAACCTGATATAGCTCACCTGTATGAGAGTGAGAGGCTATAATTAACTTCAAATTAATTAAACCAAAAAAACAAAAATAAAAATATTTGGTGAAACAGCCAAAAAAATTAATTAATTAAAACTCATGTAGAAATAAAACAGAAAATACCTTTTGTGTTAATGTACTCTTACCAATAGCTTTAGTAGTGAATAATTTATATGACAAATTACTAAGAAATACATGTTCAAAAATGTTCAAATCCAAAAGCCTTTGTTTTCAGTTCTCATCTGTTGTAAGTGATGTAGAACAACATAACTTACCTAACATTACTACATTTTTTTAAATATCTGGTTTGTTTACATCTAGATATATTTTTATTTGTATATTAGATAAAGTAACACCAACATATAAGTGAAGTTTAAGCCACAGTCACTATAAAAATTAAAATCAAAATAAACTGAGTTTGATAATATTAAGAGTAAAATATTCATTGAATCTCAAAATTGTGGTTCAAGATGTCTAAAACTACACAAATGTGGACACACAACTTCTCCAAACACCCCGCTCCAAAACAGACACAAAAAGCGTCCTCCCTGCCTTGGTGTATGTGGGAGACATGTTGATTTAGCCACAACTCCAACATCTATCATGTAAAAAACAACCAGTGAACATCATGTAAACCTACAGCACTGACCCCAGTCTCCACTTTTATGGAGGAGCGCCCTGAACACGTTTAACTATCCCGTCTTAAACTGTCATCTCCAATTTGTGGGTGCACAGGTAAGAAAAGAGCTGAGCACGTCTGCCTCGATGGACGTCATGAGCAAAGAAAGGTCAGCGGCTGTAAAGCCGGACCACCGAAAGACGTAAAATAGAAAGTGAAAATGCGTAAAGTAACATGTCACCATATGGAATGATGATGTTGGTAAATGTTTATGTGTTTAGAGAAGACAGAGACAAACAAGAAAAAAGACAACACACACACACACGCACGCACACACACACACACACACACACAGAAATCCAGTTACATCCTTGATTCCCAAACTTCTTTTCACAAGTTGGAAAACCTTGTCCATTTGTCTTTGACTGAACAAACTTCACAAAAGTGCAACAACTCTTTGTGATGGATGTCCACTTGACATCAAGTCATCAATTAAAAACATGGCTGTGCATTTTCCCAGCTGTTTCTACCAGTGCTGTGGACGAGACATTGTTTAGATGTCACGTGACTTGTTCTCTCTGTGAATGTTTGGAGCTTCTGAATCATTCTCATCAGCCAAGTCAACCATCTGATAAAACAGACCCCCCCCCACCACCGTTAAATTTAACCTCTGGGAAATGTCTTTCTTGTTCTATAGTGTTTTATTTGTGCATTATATTTGGACTCCTTCTGTCTAACACCAGGTTAAATTCTGAGGGAAAAATATACAGACAGAAATAGACACAGAGATACAAAAAAACCCAGAATATTTGATTTGTATTTAGAACAACAGAGCCATAAAAAAAGTTGTGGAATAGAGCTGTTTGATATTTTGTGAAATAAGCTTATTCGCTTTTCTTGCTTTTTGGATTATCGATTCTCATGTCTGTTTGCTAAATATGAAGCAACAGCCTGCTTATATTAGCAGAGCTCAGCATAAAGACTGGAAACAGGAAGACACAGCTGGCCTGGCTTTGTCCAAAGGTAACAAAAACCACCGGCAGAACTGCTGAAGCTCAGTACAGCAGCACATTATATCTCATTTGTTTATTCTGTACAAAAACAAAGTTTACATGAGAGTTGTATTGAAAAAACATTTCTTTCAAAAAAACCCCCAAACAAAGTCACTAGAGTGAAAACATGACCCAGTTACCCTCAGATTGTCAATTACTTCATCACACTGTAAGATCAATCTGGACTTGGGTAATATAGGACAGGAGTGAGGCAAATGGAGGAGCTTTGGGGAAAAGGTGGTGAGTTTATTGGGGTCTCCTCTAATCTTTGAAGGCAGGAAGAAGTGAACTGGGGGTTGGGTTTGAGGACTGGAGATGAGTTAGGGAGCTTCCGAACCACAGCGGCGTTTTTATTGGTCACCCGTAAACCTCTGATGATCCCAGTGCTGACAGGTCACCCATAAACCGACATTTAAGAGCGTCCGGGAATGCTCCAAGCCAAGACTGAAGCTAGGTAGGTAAAAGGACACCGTCAGGTCCGACAGGTTTACGAGACCCCCAACTCTCTTTAAGGCAGACAGGCTTTTAGCTGTCTCAGAGGACAGAGAGGACACTTTTCCTGTTGATCTGAACAGGGAATTCCAGGCTTTAGTGAACCAGAACAAGTGGGATCAACGCTTCTCTGGTGTCGACCCAATGAGCTGGAGAAAAGGAGATGAGGCGGGGGTGTCAGGATGGAGTCGGGACGACAGAGAGGGGAAGAGGCTCCGTATGTTTACCTCCACACATGGCTGAATGACACTGTTGACATGTCAACCGGCTGAGAGCAGTCGAGACGTCCTGTCGATTAGCCACAGTTCAGCTTTCCCATAGTGAGCTGATTTGTTGGTGTAAATAAACATGGCTTGAGAGTAACATTTTCTGTAATACAACAAAATGAATCTTTTTCTGTTGTTAATCAAAAGCAAATGTAATCAGCCTGACAGGTTTCAGGGAAAAAAAAACATTCAAATATCCAGACTTGCTCAGTTGTTATTTTCTTGGCTTAAATGATCTCACTGAATATTTGAACATCTCATGAGAAAAGGAACCATATTCATCCTCTATGTGTTGACATTTACTGGCCATCACCCCGTCACCTCTCAGCACCCAGATGTTATCTGTTTTCTCTGCATTGCACTTGGACACAAGAAGCTCATCTCTTTATCACAAATGAAAGGAGGAAATAATGTAATATCAAAGTGGTCTTAATGGATCTGTTATCTCGACGGTCCATGTGTGATGCTGTGCCGCAAGCCACGATGCATGTCTTTTCAAAGTTATTTAACTTACGGTGAATTGGCAGACTAATTCACACAGGACGCAATTTTCACTCTCTCGCTCAGGCAAATGACTAACGCAGTAATCGCAGCTGGACAGACAGACACTTAATTAACTGTACTCCACAGAGATGAACAAAAAACATTTGAAAAAAAAAATCAACTCAAACTCTGAAAAACTATGTGTGAAACGTGTTTTTTAAAGAATATTTCCAAACTGTTGTGTGTCTGCATTTTGTGAAAGTGAAATTCTTAATTTGAGTGTAGCCAAGCTTGGCTGACACTGTTTGAATTGTCAGTAGAGGGAGTTACAAGAGAAAAGCAGCGTTCACTACATTCAGAAAATGATTTATTTCCCTGTGTACGCCTTTGTTCCTCTTTCAAGTAAGGAAACTTGATACATAAAATGAAACATGCACTTTGGCTGCAAAGTCCACTGTTATTCAGAAAAAGCACTTACACCATCACATTCCTGTTTCATTGATAGGCATCAGAAGATCACTCCTCAAAGCGGCCTAGTGCGGGTCATTATGGGAGAAATGGGAAAAAAAACAGTTTCTGGAAAATTTCCACACACGTCTTTATTGAATCTTAAAAAAAGACACAATTCTGCCTTCAGGGTTCAAAAGTTGGTTTTAGGACAAACTAAATGAAGACATTATTAAAAATGATCCCAGAAAAACAGCACCAGAAGGAGAAGTTCCCTGTCTGCACGAGCCAGTTTTATGTTAGGAAAGTCACGCTTAAGTTGTTCATATGATGTGATGAGTGATGGAGGTTGACCAGGGAGGGTGACGTCTGTGTCTGCCATATGTGCTCGTGTCAATATGTAAGTGTGTGCGTATGTGCGTTTGCACCCATAGGTTTAAGTTTGGGGAGTAACAGATAAGATAATAGGATAACAGTTGAGATCTGGCAACTATAATCTGTTGGAGTTGCTGTAAAAACACAAAACATGATGACTAATGTTGGAAAAAATAAATGGCCGTAAATACTAAGAATTGTGTTTCTTGTGAAAGTCATTTTTGGGAGAATATCCTTTTTATTTTTATGTTTAGAAGCACCCTGCTTCACAGCTACACAGTTACGTGCAGAGTACATGCACCCAACATAACTGCCAAACAAAGACATCTCTTACAAATTTTCCATGGGAAAATGAATAAAAATAAACTCATTAAAATGACACAAATACTAAATCGCATCATTAAAGAATTTATGAACAATAGTAATTGGAAAAAAATTATTATGTGAATTTAAAATGACAACTCTCATTTCTCACATGCAGCGCTGGAAGAAACTCAGCATCTTGCTCGATGTCGCTGACAGCAAGGGCAAGGGACAGCGTCAGTGTTAGGCCACTCATAATATGTTGCAGTCAGAGCAAAAGAGGAAGGTTTTATCACCTCTCATGTGGTGTTGATATGTTATCACAAAGTGGGAAAAGAGTTGTGGGATGTTTATTGTCCTGTTAACTCCGCATGAACAAGTCAGCAGAAAGCAGCAGGCACCACATGGACTGAAACATACATCACAGCCTGCTTCTGCTGACCACGTCTGACTTTAGGTCCTCAGGAAGATCAGACTGTTGTCCACTACTCTTCAAATCTGAGTGATATATAATATACAATACATAACTAAAATGCTTGAAATTATTAAATATGTAAACAATGTGCGTGAAAAATAGCATAATACAGCTGATTAGATGAAACATTTAGGACAAATGTAGATACATTTACATTGATCTATATGAGATGAGGTTATTGAAAATGTGGCAATGATCTGTATGCGATATGTACTGCTCAATTTTAAATGTTTGTCACCAAAAATAAATATCCTAAACTTTTTATATTTTCAGATCAAGATATACTTTTCATGAAGAAAATTAGTTTTGGCCTCCCCAGAGCAATTTTCTAGTAAGTTAAGAAAGAAACAGCAAAAAGGAACAAAACAAGCAATAAAAACAAACATGACATGAAACCAATAGTGCAAAATAATTTAAAATAGATAACATAGGCTACTGTAACACAAAAAACATAAAATGTTGTTTATTATTCTGTATTATTAAAATGTTGAATATGTCAAAGATATTTGAAATGTCAATGGAAAGTATTTTGAGAGCTTGACTGAGTTTTACAAAAAATTAAAGTAACATATGAGTATGCTGCAATGAAAAGAGAGACATAAGTGCACTATTTTCCTGTTTTCTAAACACGTGTGCTACAATTACGGTCCACAAGGTCACTCATTAACATGGGTGCTATTTTTTGATTTATGATTTGTTTATACCAATTCTGATAAGATGTTGGTGAAAATTGGTGAAGATTAAGATCATGATGGCAACAGGATCTGTTAGTTCCCCAACATGCAGAGGAAACACCATGTATGGTTCCACAGGTCTCGGTCCATACCTCATTTCCTCTTACCTCTGACCTCCGACCCCACACCGTGTGGTCATCATAACTATTTACTGACCAAGCTTACAGCCCCACATATAGTTGGAGCCGATGGGGATATTTGCAGTTCCTTTGAAGGTCAGAGGTCAAGTTTAGCCTCCTTAATGGAAAGTTCTCCTGTGAGCTGCTGATCACCACTATGCACGTCTGAGTCAATCACAGTGTCCTGTTTTCCCCCTCCTGGAACTCAAATTAATTTCGACCTTAAGTGCATTTGGGAGCGAGTTATGATGTCATGGCTGAAGTGAGGAGAAGAGGTGCTCATGGGAATGTGTAGGATGTACTAGTGAGTTATTGTTGTAATGAAGACATACCAGACAAAGCACTTTAAGGTGCATATTTGGTTTGCTAGCTCATATGAAGCAATCACCTAGCGTTTAGCTGTTAAATAAACCCGCATGTCCTTATTGTGTTTTCATCCTATGTATTACTTATATGTTACTTTAATATTGCACTATGACTGAGCTGCCGGCTCAGTTTGTCCCTGTGTTGCCTACACTTAAGCTTCTCATACAGAGAACAATAAACATCTTATTGAAGCAATATGAAACTCCAAGGGGGTCTTCCTAAAAAAGATTAGCCAGCTATGCATTCAGCGCCAGCCTAAAGCACCAGATTAAGTTTCAATATAGACAGAAACAAGTGAGTCAGCCAAATACCTGACACACTCCAGTATGTGAATGTTTATATCTGTGTTTCATAAAACAACAAATCTATCATCTAACCTTAAATTTTTATTCTCTGAGGAAAATAGATAAGAATACATTAATTTCTTAGTTGATCAAGAAGCCTGTCAGAGCATGATTTAATAAAATTCTCAGCCAAGTCAACCCCCAAAGCTACAAGCTGCAGTGTTAAAGCTGAACAATTAAATTTCAACATTCGAGGAGGAGCATGCCAAAACCTACTATTTTGAGGTCTTAGAAAACATTTCAAATAGAAGTAATTGCATCCAAAACGACTTCTCAGGCAGTTGTCTCCCTTTTTAGATGGAATAAGAAACATAATCAGAGATTTGACCAAAGCAGATGTCAGAATATCAGTAGATGTCAGATTCCAGTTAGATCTACTCTGTTGCGCCGTGAGCTGAATGAATGAATAATGAATGAAAGGTGGCCATATTTGATTCAGACAGAGTTGTGGACAGTTTGATGAAGCGTGTTTATCCAGTACGATCCATCATCTGACAATATCAAACACAGCTGACCTCAGTCTGAACACCAGCCAGGTCTAAGTACACGCCACCCAATGTGCCATGTGTGTGCCTCGAATGTGTGTGTCCAGTCTGTGAGGTTTTAGTTTCACATGGATGCATAGTAGTCAGTGCACCTATTCTGCAGTCCTTGTGTGTGTGTGTGTGTGTGTGTGTGTGTGTGTGTGTGTGTGTGTGTGTGTGAATTACAGATAGTGTCTCATATGGAAACAATTGAGCCACAAGAACCTGTTTCTCTTTAGAAGGCAACAATTTCATTTATCGTCTCTGATCGATGTCAGACAGCATTTCTTGGGTCTTTTTAAAGAGGCCTGGGTGAAAAAATTTTCAGAGATTCAGAGATTTGTTGTAGATTTAAATGTTAGAAATGAGATTAAAGTCTTGAAAATGTCTGATAACTGAGCAAAATGCTACAATTAAGTAATTCTGAGCAGGTTTTATTGGCTGAAAAACACCCTGAACTCAGTCATATTGAAATGCCATTGATCTTGATACTACTCTACATTAAAATCCTGAACAAAACAAACCAAATGTGGCTTTCATGTTTACTCAAAATGGCCCAACTGTAAAAGTGTTTCATCAAATGTATTTCAGACTTTAATAAACCACATTTTATTTCATCACAAGGAAGTGAGGTATTGTTGAATATTTATTTTCTCAGGCTGTTAAGAATCGTAATATAGTGTCATGTCATCATCACCTCCAGCACAGAAATGCACTTCCTTAAGTGCCGTGTACTTCCCTGCTCTTTGATGAAGAGTGAAAACAGATGAATGATCTGTGGGATGGATCCACATTAACCATACACCAACATAAGATCACAATCTGTGAGTTTTACATTAGCTGGAGCGGTGACTGTAAACCAAATAATTCAGAGTGTTGAAACCGACTCTGAAGTTCAGATTTGTCTATTTTCTCTGGGTATACAGAGAGCTCCACGTCGGCTGGTTGTCGTCTGTTTTGTCTGATTTATGATTGAGATCGGATCTTGTCTACCGCAGCGTGCTGTGTTGTGGTGAGGGCTGCTCCCCTCTGTAATGCTTGTGGTCAAGTGTTTATGGTTTTTGGCACTCGACTCTTTCTCACACAGCTGCAGATTTGATTCTGCTTGGCTTGTCACAGTTTGGAGGGTTTTTTTCTCTGCTGCAAAAGCAGGTGCAGAGTTAATCAGATGTTAGCTGCTTGTTGTGTTGGCTACTTGCCAACCCCCAACAAAATGAAAATTAAGCAAATTAAGTTTGTGGGTGGATATTGTACAAGAATAAAAGTCTTTTCCACATCATCATATTAAAAGCATGGCTAATCTTTTTTTTTAAGAGGGGTTAAGTTTTCTGCTAGAAAGCGCTGTTAGAGGTGAAGTGATGAAAATCTTGGATATAGTGTAAACTTGGACAGATATTCACTTTTTCAAATGGTTCTTTAAGTCTTTAGGTCTAAAATACGTTTTGCTGTGGGCCTCGTCCATGGCAGAACACTGCTTTGCCTCCTACAAAAGTACTCCTGCTACTTGTTCATACTGGGCTGACTATGAATCAGTTCAAACCACCCAAACTGTCCCTTTAAATGTGAACAATGAGTCCATAATATTTTGTTTTGATAGTCTGACTGGTTAGAAAAATGTGGGATTAAGTACAAACAAAAATTAGCAGATATTTTCCAGAGGGGACAGCCATGGCCTCAAAACTGAGTGAAACAGTTTGTATTTAAAAAAATCTGAACACAAATCAGCGGCGGCACCAGTGCCAATTATAGTTTTTACCAGTACAGACTGGGATGTGACTTCCAATACCACTGAAAACCAAAGAGCGACAAAGTCTGAGTGTAAAGCCGTTTTCTTCTTCTTTAATGTTTCATTACTGTGTGTTTGAAAAAGAAGAGAAGGACTCAATTGTCCTTTCGCTGAATTAAGTTTAAAATACTGATAAAAGGTAGAAATGTTACTCAGTGATTGTGGGTCACAGGCCAATGAAGTTTGTTGTACACAAAAACTTCAACTACATCATCACAAAATAATCTTGGTATGTTTCAATGTAATTCGTTGTTTTTCTCTAAATGTTTACAGCACATGTATTCAAATAAAACTTGACTTAAAGGACGTGTCATCTCACAGTAACTCAGGAGAAAATGATCAGGCTCAGCAAAATGTTTTCTGGTGTCTTATCCAATGCAACTGGTTCTTGTCCTGATGTTTATTGAGTCATTGTTTGTGCACAAAGACTGCGGCCAAACCTCTCTTTAGGAGAGTAGAAAGGCCAAACTATTGAAATGAAAAGTTATTCAACATATTTTGACAAAAAGTACAAAAATTCATAGAATAGGATTTCTGTAACCAAGAACTGTTGGTAGCCAGCTGCTGAGCATTTGGGCTCAGCAAGAGGACAGACTGCAGAGTGGGAACCTGCTTCAGACAGTCATTTATCAAAAGGGCAGAAACATCGTGACATTGTATCTAGAGGTTGAAGAGGGGGTCTCTATGTTGCACTTACAGGAGGACTGGTATTTAAAAAGGAGCAAAAAAAGAAAACCTCCAAATTTAATCTTCACTCACTAGGAGTTGGAACTAAAGTCGGTTTCCGTCTCACTTCTGAAAAAGAGTGAGATGGAAACCAACAGGCTCTCAAGAGCAACCGTCCTCTTAAGAAGGGTCCGCTGGGTCCTCATTCAGAACATAAAAAATGTTTATCGAATCAATCAAATTAATGCTTCTGGATCGGTGTGATTCGCTGGATGTTTTATTTCATTACTGCAATCACGGAGGCTCTCTCTGGGTGTGTTTGCATTTAAATTCACAAGGGTCTTAGTTTGTAGGTGTGTATATGTTGATATAAGTGACCTTATATGTGTTTGCGTGTTAAGCATGAGCAGATTTGTGTGTGTTTATGTGTCTGTGGATATAAGTTCGGGTATGTGCCTGAGCGTGTGACCTGTTTTCAGTAGACTGAGGTAGGCAGGACAAACACAGGGGCTAGTTTACCTAGTATTGATAACACTGCAGGAGCTTAAACCATGAGAATAAGAGAAGCCCAGTGGCTTATTTCAATGTCTAAACCAATTTTCTCCCTTGCATCTCAGCATTGTTTTGATAGTGTGCAATCTTGTGAAGCAAATTAAAAATGTCACTGTAACTTTCCATATGAACACCATTTGAGTAAAATTTAGCCAATTTCCCCAGCAAATGAGGAAAATATTAAAAAAGCAAAAGATAAAGGAAAAGATAGAGAAGAGCAAAATTACATCCCATCTAAAGCTGAACCCTTTATAGACATCTGCAGAGGCCATCTAGGTTTCCATGGGGTCCTTTTTCTATCAATGCATCCATTGTCTGTCTGCTCTGGTATGACTGTTTTGCTGTTCTAATGATCTACAGGCTGATATAAAGCACATGGAAACTAATCTACCCTCACACCCTCATGCTCCTGTCCTGCAGTCTGCTTATATAAGCAATCTGCACCTTAGTACTTAGACATTAACTGCCTGCACACCTCTATTGTTTTAGATAAGGTTATTTTATTTATACCAACTTTGTTATGGTGGTTGTATGAGGCCACCACTCAGCTTAGGTTTGAGGTTTTCTCCTAGTCTGGAGTCTTCATTTGAATTAATTTAGGCAAAAACACCTACATGGTCGCTGGAAAGTCAGCACGAGTCAGGGTGTGTCTGAAACCTCATGAGCAAACAAGCAGAGAATTTAAAATATTTGGCTGGTGGATAGTTAAAATAATGGCCAAAGATAAACACATGATCATCAACTCATACACATATATTAAAAGTTAAAAAGAAGCCTAAATTAAAGAATTAATGGTTTGAATAGCTAAAAGAGGCAAACAGTTGAAATTAGCTTAAAGTATGGCTTTGAACAGTTGAAAGTGAAAGTGGTGGATATGAACCATTTATGTCCCTCTTATACTTGAGAGTAATACAAATGCACAATCAAACAAACAAACTTTGTGAGTGGTATTTAAGAAATATTGTAACAATATTTAACATAAACAATACTCACCTGAGTCTGATAGCGGTGTAGGGAGATGTCAAACAAAAAGATGGTATGGTTCTTTTGAACCCTCACCTCATTCAGGCATGTAATTTGAACATTTTCCAAAAAGAATTGGTCCTTATTAGAGGGAATTTTAATACCTTTGAACTAACTTAACCCAGATTTTCACATTTGAAACTGGCACCAGAACCAGCTGCTTGTTTAAGTGTCTCAGGGAGCTCATTAACCACCACCAGTCAGGATGAGTTGCACTTTAATTAGCCCAAGTATTTATTCAGAGGCAAAAAAATACCTTGTGTTTTCCTCATTGTAATTTCAGCTTCATTTCAAGCTTTTATCAAGGCTTTGGCTTCAGTAATCGTTTTCTTTGAGGGCCCATGGATCACAATTACAATTCTACAATAATCACCACTGCTCAGTTTATGAGCGGCACCAAAAGGTTTATGTAAGCTTTAAAGTGCCAACTGTGCAGGGAGCTCAGCTGGTTTCCATCTTTCTGTCATCGTGGTTTTAGGTTTAAACACAAAAGACTGCAGAGCACGGCGAAATCAATACCTTATGACCAAATACCATGACAGTTAATAGTCGTGTTGCTTGCCTCCAATGACGAATACAAGATGTTAAAGTCCTTATGGGGACTGGGATATTGCAATTCTGGAGCGCTTTAAGATGTTATTCACTTCCACAACACGTTGGAGATTTTTTCTGATGGTGTGCTTCCCTGATGTATTTGTTTCTATGGAGACAACATGTTCTTACAGCAAACCAAGTAGCGGGTTTATATTCCCCAAAGAGAACTTGCTAGAGTCAACTGTTACATTTATAAGAAATAATTAATGAGCCACTTTACCTTCCCCTAAATTGAATCCATCTTTTTAGGTGTGGACCTAAAAACAGGCCCTTTGGAGTATCAGATTAACCTTTAATTGAGAAGAAATAATAAACACTCCCTAGGTTCACACTTTGTCCAAAGGGGAGGTGTGGTAAAGCTAACACAGCGGCGGGTCTCTACATTGACAGGCTGATCACGGCATTTAGCACGACACTGAAAAAAATGTTTGGGATAACACTTTACACTGCTGAGGTGTACCGTGACCGGACTCTCAGAGAGCCTGTTAGGAGAGTCCTTGTTTTCCTAGTGCGGGTGTGCTTTGAGCGGTGCGCTTGTGGCTGAAAGATGTGGTGGGAGTGAGGCCCTCAAAGGCAGAGGGTCACTTCTGTTTTATGTTCACCCAAACCTGCTTATGTAGGCCTCATTGTATTTAGGAGAGGTGAGGATCCATGTGATCACTCACTTGTCCAGAATTAATCATGTTTCGTCATCCCTTCCTTGCATCTAGAGGCATTTGTATATGGCCAAGACACATTTTATAGATGCTCTCTTCATCTCCCCTGACAATATAGTGACATGGATTCATGCCGCATCGTTATTTTCAAATATGACATTTGGCGAGTCTAACTATGAACTCATGGTGGAATTTAGCCTTTTGCAACCCCACGTTTGACCTTAGGTTTTCAAAATAAACCCTCAATGTGGAGTTAGTCATCATTTGGGTCTGCAGCAGCTCTACACTTGTTGTTTCAGTGAAGTGTGAGAGAAGAGTTGTTATGGCCAAAGCAAACCCCTGCAAATTTATGATCACATCAACCACAGATAAATCTGTTTAATGTGCAGATACCATTTAGTAATAACACAAGCCGAATGGTCCTACATACTGTATACTAAGTATTTCTCCCACTTAAACAATTACAGTCATAAAGCATTTCTGCAGCCACATTAAGACTGTTGTTTAACATCTTGGCAAAGTATACTGGCTTTGGTACGTGACCCCCAGCAGTGTGTCTCTGTGTCAGCGTGTACACTGTTTACAATTGACAATTATATGTAAAATGTTAATATGGCTGCAGGCCAGATGGCAGGCATACTATGCAATTTAAAATGATACAGTAGGAACTCATACACTTGGATATGTACTGTTACCCCAAGTTAATTATCAATTCATTTTTTTTCTTGTGCTCAGTGTTTGAAATTAGCCAATTTAATCTGCTTAAACACTGTAACAGTGTTTATATTGTCTGTTTAACATCTACTTCACCACATTTCAGAGGAAAATATTGCATTTTTACTGCTCTGTGTATTCGACAAATATAGTCAGTTAAGGCTCTACATAAAAAACTGATGATTAACTTATAATACACGATATTTTATTCAGACTTAAACTGCTCAAAAGTATGTCAAGTAGTTAAAGTACTAAAAAATTATCTTCACTTTGACCATCTACAATAGCCAGGAGCCATTCTGCAAATGAATACATTTACTTCTGATAACAAGTTAATCTAAAAACCTCCTCTGTCCTTTTACTTGTATTGGCATATTTTTCTAGTCAACAGTACTTAAATGAAAGAATGTAATTCTTTTTCCACCAGTGCAGGCGCTATAGTAGCTCTCAGTGCATTAAATGAATTAATCTTTTGTTTCCAAATTTAAATATGCGTGATGATGGAAACTTTATAAAAGCAACTACAGAATCAGTGTTCTGTGAACAATTGTTCATATTTCAGCATCTATAATCATCACAGTTATGATTCAGATTGGTGCTAAATTCTCCATGAAGACAAATATATACTCAGGCTGCAGCAATTCATCACCACTGATTGGGATCAGATGAAGCACTCAGAGCTCTGTATGATAATAATGACACTGATGAGAAGTGGGGATTTAGAGATCTTGTCATAAGTGCATCGTTCTAGCTGTCTGATGATTATAAATACTCAACATAGTAAAAAGTGTGTTACTGAGAAAAACAGTCATCACTGAGGCTTTAGTCGCCTTCTTAAAGACTCTTAAGAATGAAAATGTATATATATATACACACACATATTCATATATATATATATATATATATATCTGTTTGAATTGTACTATATGTTTAGTGATTCCCAGATGCAATTTATTTTCTCACTGAAAAAACCCACCCATAAATCAACAGGAAATGATATGACATCTTCCCTTATACTGGTTGACAGTGTAATTTGTCATCATTGGCCAAATGTCACACTGTGACAATCTGCACCTGGACTTTTAGGAAGTATAAAATAATTGTGCATCTTAACAAATCAACCATCAAGCTTAATGCAGCTGTTCCCATGTGGGACACTGTATGAGTGGGCTTGAACTAAGGTCTCTGCCACTATGAGTAATGGACACAACAATAATATAAAGGTCAGAATGCAAATTACAATACCGATTAAGCTATAACATTATTTCCATTTAGGTGTTTGTGAAATAATAGAAAATATAGAATGTGCTAAAAACATACCAAGCTACAAAAACACATTACATAGAAGAATATATATGATATGTATTAATAAATATGCATAAAGGAATAGACAGTGTGCAAACCACTGTAGCATTCAACTTAAATACAGTGCACTGTAACATTTATACCGAAAAGCTGTTTGTTTCCATACAAAAAAAAAAGAAATCCAGATGTGGAGACAATCACATGGGATATGAACTGCACTGTTCAACATACTTTAACAAAAACACATGGTTATTTGTCCCATTACTGCAGATATCTAGCACAAGTACAGTAATACATAAATAGATACATTTTGATGTAGTAATGATGGTGATGATGATGAATTATACTATAAAGATACAACATATTGTTATACTTTGTCTGAACTCAAAAGGTGAACGCGGTGGACATCTAATTTTGGGATTAAACTAATTAAATTACCTAATGAACATAACGAATTCTCTCAGTGAGGGCTGATTTGAAAGAGCCCCCCCACTCAGCATTTCAGCTGTCAGCAGAACCTCAGGAGTAAAGGAGCTCCATCACATCAGGCCAGTACAGCTGGTGGAGGCCTTACAAGCAAAGCGCCTCCAGTGTGTCTGATCTCTGGGGAAGCGAACCTAATACCTCCCTCCCACCCTTCTCTCCACGCTTGGACGAGTGTACTCACTGTACCATGAGCCACAGAGTATGTGATTTCACTGTTTGGGTTGGCAGCCGTGACTGAAACTGTCCACATCTTTAAGAGCAGCCTGCCGGACTGTGAGGGAAAAGACAGGCATCATAGACGAACTATTCGAAAAATCTGCTGTTCTGTTTGATGGAGCTGTGCATTGTGTATTGGAGTACAATAGAGGCATACTTTATGACAATCACTGTTGTGCTGAAGCATTTCAGTGTGGCTGTGGCATGTGTTGCTTATGTTTTTGATGTTCACAGCTGAATTCAGAGAATGCAGCACTGAGGTCATATCTGTAATTACGGGTCATATCCACACTTTGTTTATGAGCTGTTTAGGGGAAACTCTTAAAGCAACACATGTTGGTTTTGCAAGCCCATTTACTACAAACTGTATATTTTATGCTACTGTTGACCATTTTTCAAAGCGGACCATTACTTTCAAGGCAGGAAATAGGTGCCATTCATCTCAGTCTGAAAAGTACTTTCACCACAAACTCTGGAGATATGAAAATCTTTAGATGACTGACCTATTGTCACATGTTTAGTGATTAGGTTTTGTCAGAACGATCTATTGTCAGCTTGGGATGCATGCAGTCCCTGTCGAATACTAATTTTTAAAATGAATAATCAGTGAAATTCTTCTTCTTCTTCTCTACATTTTACATTCTTTGTGTTTAATTGCCAACAATGTTTTATGGAAACTGGCCCTCACATGTCTGAACTTCCTTAAACTGGTCAGCAGAAGGTTTTTTAAATTGTCAATGCTCATTATGAGCTACAACATGATAACTATGCAATTTTTACCAAAAAATAAGAGAACAAAGTATTCACTGTCATGGATAATCTATTTAATTTCTGCTGACTGTGCTAAAATGTGCAAACCTTACAATATCATCTATTAAATACATGTCAGGGCATCATGTTCAGTTGCCAAGTTTTTAATTTTTGTTCATTTCTGAAATAAGAACATATAGCTCCTCTCCATTTTGTTAAACATTTTAGCATAAAGTCTGCTTGCAAACGTTAATATTATGCTCTTTCTTTGACCGATTGATACATTTTGGGAACTGAGTGTTGTCGGTAAGATTGCTTTTAGCCAAAATTCTTTGACCCTTGAGGAATGAGGCCAGAGAAAACCAGATTCCCAAATTTACCAAAATTAATATGAGTGATGAGGTTCAATGTGGTTAGCGCTCCTGCAGGATCCTTGCCTCTTTCCCGTGTCCATCCTGTGAAAACAAGTTGATGAGGGGGCGGCCGCATTCCTCTGACCATCTCCATACAAGAGGTCTGGATCTATTTTTGGTTAGGGTTAGGCACAGCTCCTGCGTCCCACACATGCATGATTCCCCTGGAGTGTCTGGTGACATCTTTTTCCCAGAGATCTATGTATACATGTGTCCTGTGTTGGCTTTATTTGTCATGTCAGCACTCGCAGATTAAGTATGTGGTTCCCAGAGATGAGGTTTGCCTTCTGGAAGTGGGTAACATGGTGAGAAAACCAACAGACGCAGAGTAATGTTTGCCAATTCTAATAAAATCAGTGGTATAGAAAAAAATCTCATTTTATGTAATACCATAAATTTAAAATCATTTTAGAGTTAAATTGTAGTCCCAAATTAACAAGTCAAATTGGATCATTTGGGTCAGTGGATGAGATGATTGGTCACTTTGCAGAGGATGATGGTGGAAAGCCTCAGGAGGGCGACTTGCTCTGGATCTTCTCTATCATCATTTTTCACGTTTCCCAAAAACATATTATCAGATGCAATAATTCCATGTTTTCTGCTGCAGAACCACTGCATGTCAATAATGTTCACAAATGAATGTAGTTGGCAAAAAGTTGCATATTATGCTTTAATTTTTAAATCAAAGAAAATATCAGTGCTCGATCGATTGGCCCACCAATTATGTTCCAGACTGATAACGTTACATGTTTATGGATGGATTGCCATGAGATTTTGTACAGACATTGGTACAGGATAAATCTTCCTGAAGCACCACCAGGAGGCTTATGTTTGTGGTTTGGAGTAAAGAAATGTTGTATGAATTGCCATTATACAGACACTGACATTCCACTAAGGATGAATAATTATAACTTTAATCATCCATTGGTGATCTGATAAAATTTCAAATTTAGGTCATACACTTACTAAAGACATTCCCATCAGCCTCAGCTGTGTTTTTATGCAGTTTAAATATGTGAGCATGCTAAAATGGTAAAAAACAAACCTGCCTCAAACCAGTATGTAGTAGTGTGTGAGTGCTAGTATGCTAAAAGTAGCATTTAGCTCAAAGCGCAGCTTGACAGTGTCTACACGGCTGTTGACTGTCACTCTTGTTAGAAATTGAGAGGTCACTCTGAGACAAATCTGACATGTTTTGGAAGTATTACATACTGGTTCAGATATAAAATCTGATAAGAAGAGCATTGCTTACATTAGTCGGGCTTAGAGCCACCATCATACTTTAAATGCAAGATGAGGTGAAGCTCCCAGCAGCTTTGAAAAAAGCCATCTGAGTTGTTCCATGATAGATCATGGGTTCATCGTTTTTGGTTCTGATGCCAAAATCTATTTTCTCGGCTGGATAAAAGAGGACGTGACTCCATTTTAAGAGCATTTAAAAATAGACATGTGCTGTACTCCTATCACAGATGTACAGATAACTGAACCATTGAACAGAACAAGTGACTGACCCACATAAACAATATGAGACTGACCAAACAGACTGTCCACTTGCTTCCATTAAAATATAGAGTTTCAGGTTAATGGTCAGAGCAGATTCTACATTTTCCTCGTTTCTGTGTTGACAGATCTATGCATCATTTCCAACTTGGATGGTTCTGAGCTTGTCAGTGAGTCAGCAATAACTTTTCCTTGCTGTATTAAAACTCTTGGATATTGAATTTACTTTTGATGCCAAGTTCCTGTAAGACAAGCCTTTGCAGTGAACTGTCATGTAGTTGGCAAATGGCTAAAAAAGGCCAGACACTGATCTCCCTCAGAGAGGAGATTTTAAAGCTTTTATGTTGAACTTTGGATGTTCAATGGAAAGGCCTGCTACACAAATAAAACAACATGTTGAAGTTATCCTAGCTTAATACAAGCAACAGTCACAGAAAAATTAATCTGGGAAAATGACAATATAAGGTGCAATTTAAAAGTTGCTTATAAAAAGTCAAAACCTGTTAAACCCTGTTGAAAATTTGGCTGCCACCCCCTTCGAAGTTGTAACCTTGTGCAGTGAAACACAGTTTCACAGACTGTGTCCTAGGTCCTGTTTTATGACCTCATAACACAACATCTGCAACGTGCGCTGGATGTCCTCCACTGTGTCACAGTGTGCCATTGTGACCCCTCAGCTTGAATTTCATTTTTAAAGAAAAGGAAGAGGACTTGTCACCAAATGCAACAGATATTGCTTGCAAATGTTGCATGCTTATTATAATGTCACTCTGCATTGAAAGACCAGCAGAAACACTATGGGAATTATTTGACTACACTTTACATAAATGTCATTGTTTTAATTTGCTGAGAGTTTGTTTAGTAGCATTACCCTTAAAAGATAACCTGCTGTGAGTCGTCAGCATTCGGTGGTAGGTTTTCTCTGCAGTGATGACTGACTGGATGCATAGAAATAGTTTACAGGCGAGGAAGATATTGCACAGAGAAGAATAATGACGGCATTGTATGTATGTATTGTATGTAGAAAGTAAAATAATGCTTTTAGCTTGTCTGCTAATTATTCACACCTGGCAGTCAGGAGAGGAAAATTATTTTCTAACCAAGAAACAATCAGTCCCTTTCACAATCCTCACTTTACTCTAACAATTCAATCATTTGCAAGTGCATTTGAATTGCAAAGAGCAAGAGATTTCTAGCTGAGGTGGATGCAAGTAGGGACAGCTCAGTGAATAAGTGTTTTTCAACAGTAGTGTCTCCTCCTGTCTATGATTAAGTTTCCTCCCTGACTTTCACAAACCTTTTAATTCCTCTGTGACATTAAATCTGATTGTAATAGCTTCTTTAGACAATTTGAGCCTTTTAAGGCCTGACGAGCCTGGAGGCCCTGATCCTGAGTCTGTGTTCCTCACTGTACAAAGCTGCATGGAAGCAATTTGATTTGATTGAATGTACTTTAAATGCATAATTTTACAGAGGTTTCTTTTCACTAATCATGAAGGTCTTTGCAGGCAAACTATGCACTGAACTCACTGTGTCCAGCTTGCTGTTTTAAGTGTCATGTTAGTGTGAGGAACAATGAATGTAATTCTTTCCCACATGGTGTACCTTTGCACCAATGCACTGCAGTTTGACAGTGATGCTATTTTCGGCACTCTGCCATTTGTTTTAACAAATCAGAATCTATCTGGTTGGTCACTTGTTGCTCTGTGAAGTGTTTAGTGTTTTCTGGATCCACTTACCTGTCTCATAAACTTGAAGTATTAAAACCAGGGATAGATTATCTGGCATCACTTTATAATGTACAGAAAGCAGCTAGTTTTGAATCAGTCCTGCAGAGTCTAAAAAGGAAGTTCTGTTTCTTGACGGCACCCATAGATTTCCTGAGCGACATTTACGAGTTGGGTTTACCATCCACTTCCATCGTTGTCAGTTGCTTTAAATACAAAATTCAATTCAAATGTGAGTCAACAATACAGTTGCAGCCAGTGCAAACAAGTAACAGGATTAAAGTAGGTTTCACACGATTGCAGCAGAGCTGGTACAGTTCAGTGACTTTAATAAAACACAGTGAACTACAGAAACTTAATGGATGGCAGGACAGGCAAATGTCCAAACCAGAAAAATGCTGTCCAAAGTGGCAAACAAACACAACTAGGAGCAGGAAAGAATCAAGAAGAATCACAAGACCCAAAACGAGCAGGAAACTGGTCTCTGTATACAACTTAGAAAGGTCCAGAAAGAACAGAACACAGAAGCTGGGCCGCAATTCAACTCAACACTGACAGGGAGCAAAGCAACTGAACTGGTATATACTGTATATGGTGTATGGCTGATGAGGGGATGGGATGCGGGTGAGTTGGTGAGCCGGTGGTGACAGTCCAGGTAACTGCAGAGCAGATGAGGTAGGTAAGAACAGGTTTGTAGATGGGTGGGGCAGTTGGGTAATTGGAAAAGAAGAGAAAACTGGTGGACAGCTATAGGGTGGCAGGTTTGGGGAGGTGACGAGAGTTCATGGCCTGGGAGAAGTGAGCACAGTGAGACTGGAGCAAGAGCTGAGGCGAACCAGTGAGAACTTAAAAGTATAATGCTGGATTTTCCCTTAATGTTAGACTCAACTAAGGTGGTCTGGACTACAGGCCTGCCGGTGTGTCACCATACACAGTTTGACATTATGCTGATCCATCACAGTGAGGTGAGGGGGGCAAGGATAAGTGTTGCACTACTAATGTGTAATCTGGCGTACACTGACATACCACACACTATGCTACATGCAGTAAGATCAGAAATGCAAAAAGTACAAAAACCCATTATATAACACAATAAAACTAAATTTCCATGTTAAAAAGGTGCTTATGTTGACAGCACAAAGCCATTTTCCTCTGTTTAGTCTGGGCAGATTCAAAAGATACAACTTTTTGAATCTAATATTGTGTATCATGTTTTCACAACCGTGCTTAATAGCAAACATTACCTGTAAAAAGCTGAAAATTTGGATGGTATTGAAAACCTCATGTAGATATATTCTCCACTTTTATATTTATACACAGCTAGTCAAACTACACACAAATTTAACTGAGGCAGAATAACTTGTGAAAAGCAACAACTACATTACACAAGATAAAGGAGAGTGTGTTGCTAATATGCAGCCAGCACACGTCCTGCTTATGCTCTCTGCTTTAAAAATATATTGTCATTTGTCTCAATCTCTGGGGCCCAAATTTTATTTAACTTCATGAGGCCACTTTTTCTCTGTTAGACATTAAACAGGTTGCTGAAAGGTCAACAGTGAAATTCAGCTAACAACATATTACCTCACAAAGTGCACCACCCATTTATCTTTCTTCAGATTCATGATAAACGGCTCGTTAATCTAAATACAAATCTACACTAATGTTATTTAGGTTGTTACTTCATCAAGTGACACCATCACTTCTGTACATTTTCCAGCACTGCTTTTTCTAAAGTTCCTTATCTCATCTGGGAGCCATTCAAAACGGATAACCTAGTTTAACTTGATGTATTGCAGATAGTAGCTGCGTTATCACATCCAGAGGTTAATACAGCAATATTGGAAGTAGATGATCAAGACGGAGGCTGCCCTTGCCTGGGAAGCCTTGATAAATCTGTCAAATCCAATAAATGTGTAATGCAGAGGCGATGAACTGAGAGATGGGCAGAGTTAAAAGTACAAAACAAAAAGTCCTAAAACAGAAATAAAGAGAGAAACGGGAAGTGTCACCTCTCTTTGTCTCATGTCATGTCATGTCTCATTTTCTGCCCTGACAACATACAAACATTTAACAAAGTTCTTTCACAAGCATCTACAGTAGTTAAATATTTGCCTAATGTTGTCTCTTTAGTCTTCGCCAGTCCAGAGATCGACTCTTTGGCCTCTGCAGTGACTCCAGTTCAGACGTCCTCTGGCCAACAGCAGCTTTGGCAGAAGGAGTTTGTTTTGAAGAAACTGTTTAACTAAGACTCCCCAGTCTGCTTTGTCACACGTACCAAGATAAATAGATGTCTGATGAGCTTCATCCAGATAACAGAAGTGACTCAGGGTCTACACACATGTGAGTGTGTGTCATGTTCACCAGGAGACATTTACACATATGCACATATTTAACATAGTACTGAAATATTTCTTTTTTTGAAATCAAGGTTCTTGAACTTTCTTCTTCTCTCTGTGTGTGTGATATGCGTTGCATGCTGGCTTGGCCAAAGACCACACAAATAGTTTGTTGTGTTTGGGATATTTGTTCTTGTTACTTTTTAACACTTTTCTTGTTGAATAAAATTAAAAACAGCATCTAAACGGCATTTCTAATACCACAATTTAGCCACAATTAGCACATGGCAACAATATAATATACAATACAATATACAAATATGACAACTGCAGACATAGCATGCATTTCTAGAAAACCTGTCCCAATAGCCTTTCATCAAAACTCAAAAATGACCCCTCAAAAAAACATAAAATAATAATGACAGTTCCAAATGACAAGTTCCAACAACAGTTCTGACCATCAGTCACTTTAGCACCTTTGACCTCAGTCTGTTTAACTGACAGGGTATTTATACTGTAATGTTGTTTTTGAGACTGATGTGAAGCAATGTTGCAATCTGTTTTATTTTTCCTCTGTGTAGTAGTGAGGCAAACAGAGACAGTTGGTGGTCTGGGTTCATGTCACATTTCATGGGAATGTTATCTGTTTTTTTCAATCAAAAGTAAGTAGCATGGTATGGGTGACAAACTGTCACAAAAATAAATAATATACAAACTGACTCATTAATCATTGCTGACCATTTATAGAGAGCTGGTTGCATCAGTTAATCTCATTGTATGGCATTGTATATAGTATATCATAACTATCTGAATTTTAAAAATAACGACATTACACAAAGACAATCTTCTGCACAACATTTTGTGTTCACCTAAACTGCTGTTATTTTCCAGATGTCTAATCTTAACATTGTCAGTGTAATGCAGAATGCAAAAAGTACTTTTCTGATCATTTTGGAGACTTTTATGACTGTTTAACATACTTTTAGAAAGTGTCCATAGGGAGCAGGTATAAATTGGACGGATCATGTGTCCTCCTCTGAAGGCCTTTGAGTCCATCATGCTTGCCTGTATATTCCGCAAAGCAACACGGCTAGGGGTCAATTGTAATGTTAGCTTTCCTTAGTGGCAAATGGGAAAAATCTCCTGTCATGTTTAGACTCTGAATTTCTTCCAACAAATCCACCCAAGACGACCGTCCCAGCCTTAAATAAACCCCAGACACAGAATCTGTCTGGAGAATTGGAAAATCTACATTGCATCTACTCCAGCGTGCAGTTCTGACACGCATCCTTAAGTCTTATTTGCCAAACTGTATTTACTACTGGCAAGCAGTTGATTAGGCCTGGATGTGCTCAGGGCTGCAGCGCTCTCTTGGTCCCGGGCCAAAGTGCGCAGAGCTGGGCTGAGCAATGAACTGCGGGGGATGGACCATCCTGCGCGGCAGAACTGAATTATGAGAAGAAACGCAGGTAGTTCTTTAAGTTAATATGACACTCCCATGGGATTACCAAGATATTATCAAAAGCATGGTTTCCATCAAAGAAATCTAAAGGAAAATCAAAATGCCGAATTAGCACAAACAAGTTACTTCACAGATTCAGTAAAATTTTCTTTTGTCAAATGATAAGATAAGTTTCATCTTGTATACCCCGAGGAACAGTTGTGGTGCCCCTGCTAACAGATTTAAAAGCTTTGTTTTGGCAACATTACACACCTAACAGAAAAGTCATTCTCTAATGAGCAAACACCAGAAGGCAGCATTAGTAGATATTTTAATAGCTATGGCTAATAAGATAAATATGGAATAAATATAGAATGAGAGTTGTTTGGATATTTTCCCTTTAGACTGTGGCTCATTGTTTCCTGGTGCATTAAGCTTACACCACAATGCTATCTTTGTACTGAATATGAAATTTATATGACTCCTTCCTTTCTGTGAGACAGCAAACAAACACAATGATTTAAATTCAGTCATTTTGTTTATTTTTTTTTATGTTTTCATCATTTATGCTGCTTTGCTTACTGTACTTGCTTTTTTATCTTTCTTTATTTTTTTTACTCACTGTCTTCATTGTTGTGTGCAGACTGAGGCTTGGTGGAAAACTACATTAAAACTCAAACAAAGAGCTGTTACTAAGGGGTGTTACCACTATGATTTTACATATTCATGTAAAATGTATGATTTTACATATTCATTACAAGTGACCCCTTTTCAGACAACACAGAGTCTTTTCAACCAATAAGAAAGGTTTAAACAGAGCCATGGTTCACACAGGTGTTTTCACTTACCTGCCTGATTAGACCTCTTTCACCTGATGTCGTTATCACTCTGTTTGAGTGTTGGCTGTGGTACAGGGATTTAATTAGCTAGAATAATTGAAAACGCCTGTGTGTGTGTGTGTGCTTGTGTTCCTTTACAGCAACGTGAAAAATACTGACTAATAGAAGTCTAAGGCATTTAAAACCAGCCAAAACTGGTTGTACAAAAGAATATAGCTATCCTTTATTTGAGGGTTTGGACGCAATTTGATCTCAGACCAGTGTCTGCTTATTTTTCTGCTCATACTAAAGCCTAGCCTGAGGAGTTGACTGCACGAGGAGCTCAAGACTCAGAAGCAGAGAATCCCTGAATTGAAACTGAGATTTTCAGAATCCCTTAAATGATATTGTTAAATATTAAGAGATTACATAGGGGCTGTGCTGTTTATGATAAAAAATTGTTTTTATAAAAACTGAAAAAATAACAGTAGATATCTGCT
Organism: Datnioides undecimradiatus; assembly: GCA_008933995.1. NCBI lineage: Eukaryota > Metazoa > Chordata > Actinopteri > Lobotiformes > Datnioididae > Datnioides > Datnioides undecimradiatus. Next base: position 16,797,825 of record WARS01000016.1, on the reverse strand, counting down.
GTAAATCTGCAGGTCTGAGCTGAAATGACATAAATCTTAAACTGACCAGTGTTCTTTGCATCATTACACACAGGACACTCTCTTACAAGCATAAACACACACACACACACACACACACACACACACACACACACACACACAGTGGCCACATTACGTGTATTCTCTTGGTATTCATCTGTCTAGGCCTCAGTATTTCTCATTAATGGTTCGACGACTGTAAAGCATTTTATAAATACAGTATGGATGTCCAGGGTCAGACAATGTCAAAGAAGCAGTGCATTAGCATGTTTTATGGGTCATGCACCATAAACAATAATCTTTTGATAGTCTTTGGTACAGTTTCATAGCTGTCCACTGAGGGACACTATATCCGGTGTTGGATGCTAATGGGACAGAGCAGTGATGACAGCAGGAATCATGCAATCGCAGGTATAGACACAGTTTATGACTTTTCATGGCTCCTTAGTGTCTCTTGTCTCTGACACTATAAATCCAATGAGTGTTATTCTCCTTTCTTTACACTGCAGAAACAGGCGTTCATCTTCATGCTGCCAAGAAAACAGATCACTATAACAGCCATCACATCATTTTGTCTGAACTTTTCACAGAGCTAGAAAAGGTTGTGCCAGTATTATGGAAGTTTTCTTTCTGTAGGGAACTTTCAAGAAATGAGCCTCAGGATCTTGACACCAGCCTGTGAACACATTTTTGATTTTTTGTTCACTTTTAAGATTTATACTGGAGTTGTAATGATTTGTTTCCTCATTAATGATTTATTTTTCTTTTCATTGTATCATTTATACATACATGATAGAGAGTTTTCACTTCTGCATTCCATATATGTGATTAGTCTGCAATTTTCATTTTCAGTACATTTTCAACAAATCAAATGTTTTTAATTATTGATTATTTGATAAGTCATTTGGTTACAAATTGTCTGAAAATAGTGAAACATGTTTCTCACGATTTCGTAAAGCCCAGGATGATGTACTCAGACATGTTCAGTTTACAATGAAAATCCTTACACATGAGGAGCTAAAACCAATGAGCAATTTTGCTACAAAAAATATGTCAATGATTGATGAAGCAACTATAAAATAGTTGGCGATGAACCTATGATGAATTATTTCAGCTCTATATTAGCAATGATGTGCAAATAATCCTGGAAATTCATCTTTTCCTTGGCAAATATACGTTCAGAGTATGAATGAAGATTTCATAAAGAACTTTTTAAAACTATGTCAAGACTGGTATACATCTCTTTAAGTTCACTTTTAGCATCCTTTTAACTAAACTTCATTACGTTAGGTTGTATTTGGAAAGAGAATTTTGCAAACCTAACAATATATGCCCTTATAATAATAATATTGCATTTCCCTCTGGTGTATATCTTTCTCATAACTTCTGCTGTGTACATAATAAACCTCCATCATCAGTGAGTCTTTCACCGCGTACAGAAGTCCCTCTGTTACATGATCACTGATACACTGATGAAAATCAGAGTGGCAAAAACTCATGCAGCCTTTGTGTATTAACAATGTACCTCCACAAGTTTAACTGACAAGTGTAATAAATCAAGGCAGGACCTTCCTGCTGAACCACATCAGAACAAATGGATCACGCCAGAATGCTAATTCCCCACCAGCCTCTGTATAAACACAGAGGGGGGGAGGCAGAGGAGCAGAGCGGGTGAGGAGGGGCGAGGCAGGGCGATGAGGGATGATCAGGAATTCACTGGGCAGCCAGAGAGAGCGGGAAGGGATCGGGCAAAGATTATAGGAGAGATGATTGATGGAGCTTACTGCTTTTTATAACTCAAAGAAAATATGAACTAAAGGATTGATAAGCCCCTCTGTATAAATCATTCCACGCTGTAAATGCAGGCATATGGCCCGTTACAAGAAGCCAAAGTTTGATTGAACTTTTGAACGATGAATTATTTTTTGGGAGCAGACACCAACGCACAAATTGGAGCAAGCAGAAATCAATGCAGGATGTTAGAGTGAAAAAAGGGAGGAGGATGGAGGAAACAAGTGAAGGAAACATACTCTTATCATGAAGATGTTGGGTCCAAGCCCAGAGAACCTAATAATCATGAGTCATTGAGCAAGACGTGAAAATCTCACCTGCTTATTCACTGTAAGCTGCCGTGGAGTAAAAACAACATTAAAAATCTAAATGTGAAACACAAAATGCTGATGCTGCCTGATAAGGGCCATGTGGGTGTGTATGGGAGAGAGTTTTAATAGTCTGTTACGCTGATAAGTGAGGTGCTGGTTGTGGATAGTCTGTGAAAATAAGAGCACACATTAACACTGACATTAAATATTTTATTCTGTGGGTTTCCTAAAGCTGACATCCTGACAGATACACTTCTTATTTAACCTGGCAGCACATCAACAAGGTTGATGTTGTATAAACACTATTAATACTTTCCCTCCTCAATACTTAATTTCCACACCCCCGTAACCCCCAATGCAAGCACCCTGGATTAGCAGCTGCCAGATGTGGCGACTGCTTTTCTGCCATTGTGCAAGACAGCGTACTAACGTAATGTACCATGCCCAACTCAGATGCAATGAAACTTTTATGCATAAACCATTCTCACTGAATTTTCAGGTGATCGGCTGTAGCTGTCAGTGTTTTTGATCTGTTTATATGGCTGAAATATTACTGAAGGATACATTGCAATTATCAGTGTTATTATATATTTAATTTAAGCATCTCTATGTTCTATGTGTGTTCCTTGTTATGGAATACTATCATTTTATTAAACTTGCAAAAGTTTGATTTTATTTGTGTTGATCCTTTCTAAAGGTCTTGATACTTTATCTGGGTAATTAAGATTCTTCTGCATGTGTTTCGTAATGTCTTTGTTTATTGTTTTGTGTTCTTGGGTGCTGCTGTTTAGGCCAGGACACATCCATAAAAGAGCTTGTTTCCTGGTTAGATGAAGTTTAGTGTTTAAGTATTTAAGTGAAATTTCTACCATGTTTACAAGAGGCTAAGGGTTCAATATAGTGTTTGAAATTTGGGAATCAATAAATTCAAGTGCATAAAAGAAAATAAGGTGCCGTTTATCTGTGTGAGTTTATAACTGAAGAAACTTTTTATAAAACCAATCTTTACTTTACTTTTGCTCAAAGACAAGATTTTTATAAATTATGCCTCAAAATATTGAACATTTTTCCCACATAATTTCACTTTAAGATCAACACCAGCGTGCACATTTGGACAATTAACAATGGATACTTAACCTGCTCTGTATAACAGTGTCAAACCACAAACACGCAAATATTATTCTCAGTTAGTACGTGGGTAAATATCATTAAACTTTCATCGGCAGAACAAAATATAAAATACTACAATAATGATTCATATTACTCTTGGAAGGTACACACAGTCAATAAAAGCCTGAGAAAAATGAAAATAAAACAACAACAAAAGAAGTAAATGTTATTACTGAAGTTACTCCCACCACAGCAAGTGATTATCCATCATGATAAATATTATAATTTCTTCCACCACATTAATGTTTTGAGCTGTAGCTAAACTGAGAAACACTGAGTCCTGGTCTCATTCCCATGATAACTGCCACAGCCAGAGTTGGTTTATGCATACCAGTCTGCTCAAATAAACCATACCAACTTAATGCCACCCACATACCCCTTAAATCAAAACAGCTTCACTCTGCAGAGAAGTGGGATGGATGTGAAAATTAAACAGGCTTTAAACAAGTTTAGGAGGCTAATAAACAGATATTTCAGCCTCCGTGTCACGGCTTCTTTGCTAATCAGTCAATCTCTCTGTCTGTGTTTTTCTTTATTGTAGGCTGACTTGGAAGGGAAAGGCCACGTCTGTCACTCTAGATCAAACTACCCGACTGACAAATCCCAGAGACAGTGTGAGTTATGTTGGTTCCAGACATAAAGGCAATGTCTGACACCTAGTGGACGATTTGACTTTAAAGAGAGAATCAGTGAAATTGAATTATGTCTTCCAATTACTGATATTCTCTCTGCTGACTGTTAAAGTAATGTGTGAAAAGAGAAAACTTAATAATAGACAGCTTTGCCTAAGAGCTTGTAAGTATCACTTTTTCTCATGTTTAAAGACACATTTTTTGTGCAAAAAAAAATGTGCCAACAAAATCATCTATCTCTTTTTTACATGCAGATCATAAATAAAACCAGATGGATGTGAACAGGAAATAGACCCTGGGAGAACGACAGGACAGAGAAAGAGTACATGGAAGATCCAACTAAACATAATAGATTATTTAAAAGGAGGTATATCAGAATATGGGCTCAGAAAGCATCAAAACAGAGGTTTTGCTTGTAATACTGCTAGTATTATTGCCAATACCCAACCCCAACTGCAGTACTATAAATATAACAGCTCAAATCACATAAATAAAGAAGACAATTGGAAAAAGAAACACCATTTGAATAACTACCACTTCCTTTAAAATCAGATTATCATATTAATTGAATAATTATGCATTTCATGCCAAGTTGTCATTCAAGTAAACAACATTAGCTGCAAGAAGTTTCCTGGACTTATCTTTAGCCTATAACACACATTTCACATGGATGACCCCAGCCAAGAAGTACCAGCAGGCTGACACGAGGATCACTCAAAGAGGTAAAATGCTCTCCAAGTTTACTCAATACAGCAGCTCATCCTGTCAGACAGGAAAACAAAACCCTGCTTTAATTAGATGCTCAACTAATTGCATAATATCTGGTGCTGCAGAGTGAAGTGAAGCACAGGGAGAAAGGAGAATGGCGTCTTTGTAGGCTTTTTAGCTGGCTTTGCCTCTCACAGACATTTCAAACCATCAGCCTGCTGATCTGTTCCTGGTTTACAGAAAAAACAGGGATCATGAGGATAACAGGAAGCAGACATGGGTGGTAAATTTAAGGCTTTTATTTTGAATGCTGTCTAAGTCTGCTCAGCTTGGATGTAGTGAAAATGTTCATTAAATTTAGGTTTAAGGTACTCCATCAAGCTTTCTATGATTTTCTAATGTCTTATGAGATATGATGCAGTGACGAAAGAGTTGATAGACACAAAATGTACTATTGTTCAATTGTTTGAGTCATCCTCAGCTTGTCAAACATGACAACTTGTTTTTTCTTCTCATTGGAAGTTGAATATCTCAGTCAGACAAACAATTTGTAGCCGTAACATTGGATTCTGGGAGCTTGTTCTGCTTTTTTCTGTATTTTTTTCATTAAAATAGTAATTGTCAGGTAGGTGGATATTGAAAATATTAGTTGAATTGGATGCAGATGGTTCTAAATGTATAAGAAGACATGTGACATAAAAAGTTTGTATATAAGTCACGAGTGCAGGTGGCAGCAAGACTTCTTTTTACATATCTTTCAAGTAGAAAAAGCAGAAGACTTGAAATGAACTGTAATTAATTTCTTCTTTGCTTCCTCACGAACATTTTCAGTGGTGGTCTTTGTAAGCTCAAAGCAGGCAAACTCTCTGGTTTCAGGTCACCACTCAGAGCTTATTACAAACAGTATAAAAGGCCCAACATCTCCCTCCCCTCAGCGTCCCCTGAAATGCTGAACAGAATAATGAGCAGTAAACAAGGGGAATAGAGGGGAGGAGGGAGAGGAAGGGGGTGTCCAACTTGAACTGAGGGGGAGACAAAAGATTGGGGTGTCTCCACAGCGACTGAGTCGAGCTGGTCACATGGCCTGGGTTTCTATTGAAACCCAGCGAGAAGAGGCTTGAAGCTCAGCCTTTAGTCCAAGTTTTGGAAGCTGATGGAAGCAACATGAGTGGTGCCCAACAGGACAGAGCAATGATGGCAGACAGCCTCCCTCCAAACGGGACAGCAGCTTTGGGATTACATGACCAGGAGATGAACTCAGCTCTTTTCGGTGTGTTATGTTCTTTAATATTAGTTACAGTGCTTTTAATTTCATGAGGTTCAACTGAATGAATGACATTTATTTTTTTTTATTTTAAGTGAAACTCCAGTATTTTTTCTTCTACCCAGAGTTCAAAGTATTTAACATTGTCATCCTGGCCTTGGCTATATGTATCCTCACCATCACCAGCCTGTATTGCATCACTGTCTGTTACAACCGCAGCAGGTGAGCATCAGATATCAGATATGCTTTGATACTTTAAAATGATCCATGTAAACATGTAAATAAGATGTTTACTTGTAATCCTTCTGCTGAAGGTCTTCAAGCTGCTGTCAGTTCAAATAGAGCACAATGTCTTATTAGCGCCTTCATCTTCATCAGGCAGTCGAAGAGAGCCCACGTGTATGAGAGTGCAGTGACCCGAGGCGAGTCGCTGGACCCTGTGGCAGTCAAAGCAGTGAAGAGGTCGACCAGTTTCATTAACCCTCTGGCCTTCTTCAGGAAACCGGAGGTAGCAAAGGACAACTCCAGGATCTATTACATCTACAGTAACCCATTGCCTGTAGGACTGAAGGAGGAGGAGGAGGAGGGGGGTTCCAAAACCCCACAGGGACCAGTGGAGCAGTCCGCCCTGTCATTGCCAATGTCCTTTCAGGAGTATGCCAACGATCCAAACAGTGGCGTCATTCTGGACCCTCCAATTTTCTACATGCAGCTTTAGAGTGCGGTAAAGTGGGTGTGGGAAGGTGAAATAGTCTGAATGTCACAAGGTGTGCTAGAGAGACACTGGGATCTGAAAGGTCTGGTCTGGTCCTGCAGCTGTGTCTATTAAAAGCCAAATGACAGTGTAGAAGCTCTTGAAAATGTGTGGGGAAAGTGTGTCAACACTTTCAGACTATTGCTTCTTAATTCATCTTGTTAGAAAGCAAACTATTTGAATGGGTGTAAGAGCGAACAAAGGCGTGTCTCTGATGCAGCTATATACTATTGACACCACTGGCTAGACATCTTAGAAAGCAACTGTTTTGGATGTGGGACAGTACAGTTCTTCACCACCTCTGTGGCTGTGGAGCATTTTCTCATTGGTGGAGCTCAGTTTTATGATTCACAGAGCAAAATACACACTTCTGCCACAGTTTTTGTATCAGGATTAGGCAATAATAAGCACTAAAATAAAAGCATAAGAAGAAGATACCCACAATGCCTTTTGGCATCTTTAAAGTTTAACTTTTTGTTAAGACTTCAACTCCAAAATATTAAAAAATGATCCACAAAATGTGAGGAAGTAACAGTTTTAGCAGTTATGCAGGCAATCTTAGCTTCTTCTATGACAGTCCTCTCTAGACTTTCGCCACTGTCACGACAGTGGTGTCAGTCTGTTGTGACTGCTATGTACATGCTCAGTCCTGGTACACTGCACTGCCACCTCCTGCATCCTGGGCCTCATAACCTTCTACTTCCCTGCGAAGCTCCTGTGATTGCAGTGTAAATATCAACAGTCCCAACAGTTAACAGGACTGCTAACTTAGTTCAGCAGTTTAGCAGCAGGTTTTAGTTACCTTGGTGAATATTCTGCCCCCATTTGTTTGTAGTATGATTATTAATAGGTGGCCAATTCTTACATATTGTATCTTTTAAAGGTGCAAAAAGTATAGGATTATTCTTCTCCTTATATAGAGGCCTAACAATCATGTGTTAAATTGTCGCTGTGGAATTCTTCTGTAAATGATAATTTATGTAGTTTAAATACTTTACAAATGTTATGTTCGTCCTCATAAATCAGATAGTCTTTTTCACTTTTCACAAAACTATGAACAACTCCCTGAGACAAATTGAAAAAACATTTTTCAGGCAAAGCAGAATTGGAGACAAGCCAATAAACTGAATAAAGTACTTTTTTGATTTTTTTAATGATCTTTAATAAAACTGCAGATACGATGTGCTTTACAAAAGAAGCCAAGTGTGAGACACAGAGAAAGATGAGAAAAATACAAACGATTATCACTTCAGAACAATCGATCGTTCAGTACTTCTGGGTAAAAGGATTAGGTTGCACAAGAGTCAGTCCTCAGACGATGGGCTGAGTCTCTCTGATCAGCCACTCCAGTGCGTCCTTCCTGCCCTGTCTCTCCAGCTCTGCTCCAACCACCTCACGGCACTTCCTGTGGTATTCATTTACCCAGTCCCGCTGCAGAACAGAAAAGAGGCCGTCAAATCATGAACAGTGCATAATGTAGAAGGGATAGCTGTGAATATTATCAAACATTAAAATGTATAGTTCATGAATTTAATATGGATTATCTTAAGCTAAACGGTTCATATTTCTTTTCCAACTCATGTTAAATAGGTGCACTTTGATGTGTGTAATGATTATTACATTAGCAATAAAAACCTTCTGAATATCATGAGATTGCATTTGTCTTTCAGTATGTTAAAATATTATTTATCATCACACTGGTTATTCCTTACCTCCTTCTGAGTGAGCAGCTCTGTGTTTATCATTTTGACTTGGATAGGAACCAGAGTGATGGGCTCAAATGTCAGACTCCCTCTATTTCTGTAGTTGTACTGAACAAGGAAACAAAAACAATATTGATAAGGCAACAGAAAAACTGTTTTTATGTATATTATTGAGCATTTGCTTGGAAACATCACTTGTTGGCTCTGTACATTTAAACTTCCATTAGGCCTGCTTCTTAGTGTAGGACCTACTTTGGGCTTAGCTGGTATTACAAGGACCACATTTTCAATACGGATGCCAAAAGATCCGTCTTCATAGTACCCAGGTTCTGGAAAACAAGAAGAGAACCGAGATGAAAAGTTAGGACACAATCCAACATAGAAAAGGCCAAATAACCGAGTTTTTGAGAACCTTTTGTGTGAAGGTGTTATTAACTCCTGTATAGAGTTTCACTTTTGTATTTCCAGCATTACAAACAACTAAACAAACAACAACAAACAACTGAATCACATCAAAACCATGTGACAAAGGGAGGACAGTATCTTGTTGCTTTTATTGTCATCATTACTTCACACAGCAATTTACAGTGTAAATATGCCAGTTTGTGCACTTTATGATATAGTCCACCATAAAGATTAGTTTACTTATTAGACAAACAATACCACCCCCCACCATACCATCACTGACGATCATGCCAGCCTCCAGGGGTTCATCAGCGAAGGTCTTGTAGCTGATGCCGCAGGGCCCCTCGTGGACATTTAGGAAGCAGCCAACACCGTGACCTGTACCGTGAAGGTAGTCCAACCCTGAATCCCACAGAGCTGCACGGGCAAATGAATCCAACAAGTGGCCTGGAGGGGCAAATGGAGAGTTAGAGCCAAAGAACACAACCTGTTTAAAGTAATCGACTGTTCAAACGCAATCTATGCATGCTGGGAAATAAATGCAAAACTGTATGAATGAGTTAACTTTTGCCCTTCCTGTGATGACGTGGGGGATGATGGCCATGATTTACTCAGTTTCCCAACATCAGATATAAAATTGAACAAACCACTCCTCAGATGTTAGTACAGATTTAACTTGTGACAAGCTGTATCTTGATCACCAGTTTACAGTGTTTTAAATTTGATTAGCCTCATGAGGATGCTATAATTACAGGCCAAGTTGTGTAATTATATTGGCTTAAGGTTTAGCAACAGCACATTGTGGCTCTACTCTCTAAACAAGATTTCCATACAAGATTAGATACTGATTTGCCAAAATGATGCCTGTATTAATTTTGATGATTACTTAATTTGTTTTTTGACTCAGAAGAAGAAAAAGCTTTAATTCAACACAAGACAAAGCATGTTCAAGAAAACAAGGTTAGGTTAAGGTTATAATTTGACTCTTTGTTATAGTGTTTTGATAAAAAAATAAATGTTTAAGATTAGTATACACTTAATTAATTGTATACAGTGTGAGATAAACCCTGTGTCAGAGTAGATGACAGCACCTTTCGTTCCATTGGGGAAAACAGCAGCACTGACAGCTATGTGTCCCTTCAGCACATAAGTAAAGCATTCCTGGAGGGAAAAACAGCACACAAAACAAAAAGTACTCAGTAATACTCAGGGATAAATTCAATTGTTACATAATGAAAATGGAGTGATACTAGTTACTTATTTTTTAGGTGTTATTACGTGTTTTTAGGTGCAAATAAGACTTATCCATAACCTGACTAACCAGATGGATTGTGACACAAAACCATCCACTTTCACACTTTCACAACCATCTGTCTATCACAAGCTAACTGTAACTAATCAGACCAGCTACCATTGTTGTTTTTAGGCTACAATTGCAAAAACTTAAGGCTTGACATGATGGATTCTCTGTGCGATCTCAATAGATTAAATAGTCCAGACAACTCTGGTCGATTAAATACTAATGAGAGTTCAGATTTAGTTTAGACTTAGTTTGTCACTAAAGGAGAGCAATAGCAAATGATCACATTTACCTTCTCAAATGCAGATGGGGTCCCAAAGTGCATGGTGCGTGTGACGTCTGTGGTTCCATCACTGTCAGAGACAGAATATATATGCGTACGTGTACGTGTAATGCACAAAAAAATATACAAAAGTGTTCCTATGTTGTCCATGTTGTTAGCAATAATAGGCATGGAGATGTTCATTGTCTGAATTAACACATGTAAGTTATACCAATATATTAGACATGGCTGGTAAACCTCAATATAACTAACGAAGATAATAATTGTCTTGTTTACATGTACTGAGCTCCAGAGTCGATCAGGTAAACTTCATTCATTGTGAGGGTTCTGTTGGTTTCAGGCAGTGGCCTGGAGGAAGAGACACAGGAAGTCATGAATGAAGGGTTTAGTTTAAATGATATGCCTCGGCCTGTTGCGTTAGCCCACTAACCTGTAATGTATGATCGCTCCATTTGGACCAACGCTGGAAATTGTGGGGAAACTGAGGCCAACAAAATCTTTCTGTTGACTGAGAAAGTAGGCACAGTGTCTTTAAGATCTCACACAAGAATACACACATTTTTAATGAATGTGACACAGATACATGAGAAAATACCATAAACTAAAAACTATATGTAAAGAGAAGAACGTGAGAGCACAAAACACACTTTAAGTAGACATTTTACTACACATTCATGTCCAGTAGAGGGGGATATGACTCTAGAATAATCTCTATCACAATAGTTTATACAGCATCTCTCAAAAGCTGCTTTTCAAGCTTGAAAGCTGACTTAAACTGGATTGTCAACCAGATGAGAAAAACCAATCTGGTTTGTGAAACAGCCATGGAAAAAAATGCCAACCTGCGTAATTCTTCAGCCTTATCGGCAGCAGAGATCTCTGTCACGTTGCCTTTAGGAATCTATAAAACAATAATTAAAAGCACCCAGTCATGCAGACAGAGCTAAAACAACACTGACACATTTTACAGTTCAAGCGCAAGCAGAGTTTCCCACCAACCATTTAAGATTATTTGTTTCTTGAAATATAAGAATATGGAAGATTAAGGAGCCTATTCATTCTTTTAAAACATAGAGAGACTTTTTCTAGACTCTTCCAGACTCTGTAAGGAATCTGTTCTTTTTTCCATGGATCTACAAATGTATCACCCTAATAATAATAATAACCAAAATACCTCCTTTTCCAGCCAAGCAAAAAGCTCACACAGAGCAACTGCATCCTTGACCTGTCGGGGAAAAGCGTAGATGAAAACACTTTTTGTGAAGGAAGTCATGAACTCAATAACTAGAAGATGTGCATTACAGATTTTAACATGGTCTGAAGGTTCTTACGTGGGCCATTTTCATGCCTTGAATCTCAGTGGCGTTCTTCACAGCCTTGGCGAGGCAGAGTGGAGTATAGGGAATTGGACTCCTGTGGGCCTGGAAAAGATGAAGGTGAAACATTTTGCATCTGATGTTATTTTAGAATTAATCATGTTGTAAAATGTATTGTAATAACCATATTAGAGATATTTTGTGCTAACTCTTAAAGTCTAGAGAACAAATGGTGCCTGTCTACCTTGACAAATGGTTCAGTAGATTAAATGTTTGCATACCAAGAAATGTCATGGGTCAACTGAATTCAACAGAATAGAACTGTTTCACTTATTCATTCAGTCAAATTCACCATATCATTCATGCATAATGAGAACAAAAGGATTCCTACTATTATAACGTGGTACTTAATAATGGTGACACTGACATGTCTGTGGATTTCTGCATTTCTGTGCTCTCACCAGCAAAAGTAAATTAGTAAAAGAAGCTGTATGTAAACTGAACAACAGGAACAATCTGGAAATGTTGACATTTAATATGGACAAGAGGATCTCAGAGTCCATTTATAAACCAGCAAAACAACTGAAATACAGATAATGTTGTGAAGGGCACATTGAGCTGTCCTCTAAACGCACCCTGTCTGTAGGTGTGGTAGAGCTCTCTCACCTTGGGGATGACCTGTGTGAGAGCGCAACTAGCCTTGTCGCAGATCCACACTTTGTCCTTGGGGCCGTGCGCAGCACAGATCGCCTGCAGCTCGGTGTAGATCGACTCATACGGGAACGCTTGGATGCTCAGCTCTGGTTTGCTGGGGGAGTCCAGCTGCAGATGGTCCCTCAATGCAGGGTCAGAGAGGCGCTTTAGGTCCACAAAAAGCCTGCAGAGAGGAAGTGTGTTTAAAAAAGTTAAACAATTTATTTTGTTTTTCTGTTTTTACATTGAGGAATTTTGCAGTACTTGTTTTTTTTTCTTTTTTCTTGCTATGTTCATTGTTCTGCATGTTTTCATTAACTAAATGATGATATGTCCTTGGATATTTTCTGTTTTATTATGATATAATTAAATACAAGTATTTCAAGAATGATTCAAAATTATACATATATCTGATCAACAGTCGTAAAAATGTAATATCTGACTTTGAAATATTGCTACTTCTTGGACTGTGCATGTCTGTATGTGACAAACACATCTGAATATTAACTTGCTAAGAGTTGATTGATCATCACCACTTATGGCTTCTACACCAGTTATTGCTGTAACAGTAGCTAATATTAGAATGATCTACCTAACATTTTGCATTGTGTTAAAACCATTACCTTATGGAATTCATTCCCACAATGGCATACGCAAAGAAAACTGGGTTGTACTCTATGTCTGAACCGCGGAGGTTAAAAAGCCCTGAGACAAGGAAAAAAAACAGAAGATTACATTTTTATAAATTTATAATAATAAAATGGAATAAGTAAATTGCCTCATCTCATAATGACAGCGACAATGTCAACAGCCACTTAAGTATTTTCCCATTTTGGGCCATTGATGCTAACACTGAAACAGCGCAGTTCCATTTCAGATACTCTATGCCTCAGCTGAGACCTCAGCACACACCGTTTGTCAATTAGGACTGTCACTCATCCTTTGCGGATGCCTGAGCAAATCCCCTTCAATTTAACGCCCATTGAAACCCTCTTGTCTGAATGCTACCTGATGACAATCAAAATCAGCATTACTCTAATTAACACAAACTCTCAGACCAAACAATCATAACAAGAGCTCATTAGGCACAGTGAACAAGGTGCTCCAACAGGCATCTAGAGGGACACCCGTGCATCCCTGGGTCCTTGGATCGTGATCGTGTATCAAAACAGACTTATGTAACAGGTGTGATGGTGGGTTTGGCAGCTGCTCGTCTCACACAGCAATGACTAAAAAACTCCTAAATCCTACTGTGATTTCCATCCATCACACCTCATCTGGGCCTGGTTTTATACATCCTCCTCTAACCTGTTTCACTCTATGTACCGACCTTACACAATATCTCCACTGACAGGCCGAGGCTTGATAAACATCTCTATGTGGCAGTTATTCTAAATCATGTATGTGTTTTAGTGAAAAATTAACCGTACATGCAATCTCATCCAATGCTGTGGCGACAAACCAGGTGATTTTCCTCTCTGACATCTTGGCTCGCAGTGCTGTGACCTTGTCTTGCCAGGACATACCTAAAGGAAGATTAATATTGGTCATCAGTGTGGCACCAGATTAACTTCCTCAAAAACCTGTAAAAGTAGTTAGAAGCCTGTATTTTGTCTGGCTTGGAGGCAAAAGATAGGAAAGATAATACAGAATTAAACATTATTCCAATTTAGGGCAATATTTCTGCCCACAATAATTAATTCAACAAGAGTAAGATGATGGCTTCTACACTCCGGGGGCGGGGGGGACATTAATAATACTTCCCGTAAAATACATTGTAATATAACCATTCTGTAACAATGATGTCAACCCAGTTTTACGCTGACCGGTGTACTCCACTCCCAAGATGCGGAGCGGCGTGCTGGGTCTCTCTGGACGGTCACTCCAGACCGCATCGATCAGGTTGTCCTGCACTGCCACCAGAGAGTGTCCCGCACTGGTCAGCGCCTTGGACATGTTCTTCCACTGATCTAAAACACAATATCGGAATTGCTAAGACATACAAACGGTGGTAAATGTTACACAGTATTTCATGGACAGCAGAAGCAGAAACAACAAGCATCTTCACAGCACTGATGCACCAGTCTAAAAAGTATGAATGTTGTAGTTAATAAGCAATGTGAGTTGATTCTCTGGGAAGAAATATTTGAAACAAGCTCTACCCCAGACCTGCATGTACTGTCTGTGTTAAGCAAAGTCCCCTGCACTGGTGTTGTCTTTGGTTAAACACTGGAGCGGCAAAAAATACAGGTAATGTTAGATACCATCAGGTTAGAGGAAACTTTCTGCATGCTCTCTCTGAGTGGGCTGTTTTTGGTTATTACTGCTTTAATACGCTGCTGTTGCTGTGAATAGATCCAGCGTCTGTGTTCATGTTTTGAGCAGCAATCAAAATTAAATCACAAAAAACACCCAAAGCAATAAATATGCAGTTATTGTCACTGCACTACGCACTATGATTCTGTGATTAATGTGATGGCATGTTACCTTTCTAGATCCATGGCTCTGAAATGTTTGAGAGACCTCTGGTTTTGGGCTTTTTCAATATAGTTTAGCCTGAATAATAGCTGGTACCTGTGAAGAATGTAGGAAGCCTCAGTAGTAATTTTTTTAATTCCTATTTTTGGCAGCCAACAGGGTATGTGGCCTTTCAGTTACTATAATGCTGAAACATAAGCTTTGAAAACAACTGATAGCACTGTTTGTGACTGCGTGCTGGTACTTCTCTCTCATACCAGGACAGATTAACTTCCCACAACAAACCCTCCGGACTACGTCACATAAAGGTTACCTATAAGGCTGCAGTCCTGAAAGGGGGCACTCGGTCTCATCCACAGACCAACAAAAACACCCACTGTGACTTTTCATGTGAATTCAATATTGAGAATAATAGAGCACAGAGAATACATAGAGCAATGATTAGTTTGCCTGAGTGTAGGGGTGTACAACCGTACCAACAGAGTCTGTGGCATCATAACCTCATTGACAGAGTTTGTGTTATTACTCTCACTGCCAGAAGAAGAAATCAAGAGCTCCACATCGCAGGTTTTAACCTCCGAAATAAAGATTTTTGTTAACTGAAACATAGTTATGTCTCTATTGTGCAAAAGTAATGTGTCCATACTGCTCTGATTGTAACTGTGTGTCCTGCTCTGTCTGTAATATTGATCCACTTCGCAACCTACCAGCAGCAATGATCCAAGGATCTACTCCGACTTTGGAGTTTTCTGGCAGGATGCTGATTAGCCAGTCCTCCTGAGAGGGTGTCTCCTTCAGTCCTAGATATCAGACAGACAGGTAAACTATGCCTGAACGATACAGATGTTGATCATACAGTAACTTCACACTCACACTCACACTCAAGCAGTGATTCAAGTCCTATCACCTAATAACAGAGCATAAAGACTGACGTTATTAAAAATATGTACTGTAAATATATACTTTGGAAATATTTGTAAGTACCAAAACTGCTCTTAAAGTTATTTTTATGTACAACAGAAACACCAAGGAGGGCATTACCCATCTTCATCAGGGTCCAGTTGTTGTCCATCTGCTGACTGGCCTGGAGGAAATATCGCCCATCAGTCCACATTGCAGCATGCTGTTCTGTGACAATGGCTGTACCTATAAGTCAGACAAACAGTCAAAGATCTGTATGCACAAACACTGATACAGGAACAGGGATACTCTCATTGGATGTCAAATCTTGAAGTTGTTCAGTTGGTCAGTTCTGAGCAGTCTACCATACACAAATCTGAACTTATGGCAGTGAACAAACTGTCTGAGGAGGAGTGCGCTTGCCTTTTCTCAATTCAAACTGTGCAGATGTCAGGGTGTACAGCAGGGTTTCCCCACAGTGATTTATTACAAACAAACACAGTGTCGACCTCAGTTAATATCATACTGTATTAACTAAATTTAACATGAGAAGGGGGCGTCAGGATAGGGCTGATTTACCCACGACAGTTTCTGACCTTGTTATAGCTTTTTCTGTGGCGATTACATTAAACAAAAAATATGTGCCAACACATGCACGTTACCACTGATACACAAGCAACACATACCAGCAGAACCATTGAATCCACAGATATATTCACGTCTGCAATCACATGGGGCAATGTATTCACTCTGAAAGACAGGGACAGAGAGAAAAAGGAGGGGGACAGATCAGCTTCATTAACAATCAGTGTGAAGAGGCCATCAGCCAGTCAGACATTTTAAATGCCACCTTCGCAGTTCTCCTCACATCATGTCTTGAGCATGGAGAGGGAAAAGGGAGGAGCAGCAGGCAGAGGGCTACAATTAATGGCGAAGGTCAGACGAGACGATCAGAAGTGAATCAGAACACACTCAGAGTAAAATAAGCAGGGGAAGCAGCTGCACTACAGTGAGCTTGTGTTTGTGTGTCTAAGTTAAAGTTTGTGTGTGACTGTAGACAACTTGTATAAATGTAGTCATACATACGCTTGTTGTGCATGTGATCTCACTTACCTGGTGTGCATCTCCGGAAGGGACAATGTAAGCCTGTATGGGCTCAGTGAAGTATTTACAATTCTTCATGGCTTGGCGAAGCTGCCTGAGCAGCTCTCCTGTGATCTTTGGAGACATGGTCTTGTCTGAGTGAAGACAGAAAATGAAGACGTTACATTCAAATTATATTTCTAGAAAAAAAAAAACACCCACTGAGACATTTCCACAGCGACTGCAATTCAAAACCACCCCGACTATACTTTGATTACCTGACTTTTGGGAAGCCATGCTGACTTTAGGTGAATGGAGCCCTACAGTGACTGACCGTTACCTGACAATGAACGTGGAGCTTAAAGTCCACACCTGGATCTTTAATCTGCTGCAACATGCTGACTAAACAACTGCTAACTGAGTTAAATATTAGAGGAATAGACTAAGTCAGGGCGTCGGCAACTCTGTGACCTACAGTCACCGCAAATTCGCCTTATCCAAGGGCCAGAGAACACTGGTGAGCGGTAAAATTCACTATCACTATCCACCGTTGGACGGTGTAACTCGGTGTAATAAACTTCCATGAGTTGACCAATCACGTTGCGATACTCTTCATCGAGTAGCTCTACTATTGGCTGAACACTGCGCATGCGATTGTTGTTTACAAGTTGGCATTACATGAATCAGTCCATATCTTACCAACTAGCTTTCTAACTAGCTTCAATAAAATTTAACAGCTACTTATTATTTTGTGATAAAATACAGAACTATAAAACTATCAGCTTGGGTAAAGTGAACGGGCGTTTTTTTTTAAATTTACACATGACGTTAGGCCAACCATAACACACAACTAATTCATTCAGTGTGCAGCCATTGATGTCAGTTGAGGGTGTGGTAGCATGCCGGTATTCGTAAAGTTGCTAGTTCCCCATTTGCACGTCTCAAATTGAACGGGTTTCTCTCAGCTTTGACAATGGACAATACGCTATGGACACAGGCGTGGGATGACCAATCGTTTCCGTCATTTGAAAACAGTCAACATCCCTCTGTGCTCGTTCCGTGCCACTGGAAGACGGAAAGTTAGCTCCTCCAAACCGCCGCTAGCTACCGTTAAAGTTCCCCCGCATGCAGCCACTGAAATGCTGAATACACACCCGGTGTTTTCGTCTCGGAAAATGTGGTTTTCGGCTATTAAAAACGAAGTACTCCTTTACCAGCCTGGACCTTGTGTTAATTTACAAGGCAGGAGGCTGCCATTTCGTTGTTGACGTTTGTGGTCACGTGACTGCAGTTTCTTCCAGTAGACGCAGAAGGATCCAGACTCGCCTCCTTTTCTCTGAATAATCCATGAAATGAACGATACGTACAATAAAACGTGATCGAAATATCGCTTCGATCATTCATCTTGTAGTCGCATTACATAATAAATCTAACATGGTATCATTGTACTTGAGTGCAGAGACTCAAGACCACCGGGAAAAAGTGGTACAATGTATCAGGTAGATCAAAAATTACACGGATTACATCGGTAAACAACAGGCTACTGTGAAATTTTTACAAAAAGCGTGTATAACATCAGTACTAAATGAGATAATAACCTGAAACTTTATTTAATTTGCTAGCTAATTTATCTTTTACTGGGGAATTTTATTTTTTAAATTCCTTATTTCTGCAAATAAAGAGCTACAAAGTGTTTTAAGTGTTTTTCATTATTTGTCTTTGCACAATTAATTTCTATAATTTATCTATTGTTCCCCAAAAATATACAATGTTTGGAGATAGCATATTCTGCTCAGGCTGCATAAAACTCTATAAACCATTTAACACATTTTTAGGGTCAAAGGTCAATCAGAAGTATTTGCATACTTCTGAAAGGAAGATAAACACCAGTCCAACTTTTCACATACTACCAACTCCCAAAATGTCCTAATTAATGGATTATAATATATAACATTAGTTCACGATTTGTGATCCATTATTAGATAGATAGATAGACAGATAAAGTTAATGGATCCCAAACTGGGAAATTTTGATGTTGCAGCAGAAATATACAGTCACTAAAAGTACTAAAAGTTAGATGAAACTAGCCATTTTTTTACCTATTATGTGAATATCCTTTTCTGAGGATCACAGGATTGCTGTGCTTGTCTATTTTTTCATATGCTGAGATGTGTTGAAGAGTTAACAGTGACACAAGGACAAAAAAAAGATGACTGGCACATACATACAAACATTATTGTATTTTATTCACAATTTTCCAGATATTTACATAAGATTTGACATGGATATATGGAGAGTGCATAAGTTAAAAGAAAGTTCTGATGTCTGAAAATGTACAGCATTAACATTATCAACCCACTTGACAGTCCAAATCAATAAAATATGAGAAATATCTGTTACAGAAATATGCATTTTCTATAAGGCTAAACTGAACAATTAATGATTAGCATACTGCGAAAATGATTACAAAAAATAAATGTAAAATGGCAAAATCTTTATTGATTGACAAAATCTGTTAAAAAGAAAGAAAAGAAAGAAAAGAAACTGCGTAAAAACATTTTTAGCACAATAATTACTCAGATGACCCTTGTATGACTTAGTGGGCTACACCTAAAAGACATATTCACAATTATAGAATATGAGGATCATTGTGTCCCCACTGGTACACTGTGCATGATGTGGCTGAATTGCTGAGTTATAAATAAGTTGAGGATGGCAGCAGGCAGGCGGCAGCAAACATCAGGGCAAGAAGAATAGTTCCTGGTACTAGAGGTAGACCTGCACTTCCTGAGGGCATGAGATCAGTATCAAACTATAAAAGACGCTATGACTCAGCATGTCAGCATTTTGTAGGCAGGTCCTGACAGTTTCCAATTTAAAGAAAATGTTGATCATAAAAACAAAACCTAAGACAAGAGGTTTATCTTTGAAATAATGAAACACAGACAGCGTAATAAGAATAATCATTGAAAACACGCATGCAAATGCATTTTCAACATCTAACTTACTCAGTTGTAATGGATTATTTGTTGGTTGATTTTATAAAAACAAATCAAAATGTTGCTCTCGCTTATTGACATAAAAACTTTCCCATCCCATTTATGTAGCTTAAGTCCAGTTGCTGCTGGTATGAAGCATACTTACTTGTACACGTGTCAGACTCTTTGAACTTGCCCATCTTCTCACTGGTTTTGACAGAATTCAGAAGCTCTGTGCTGACGATCCCTTTAAGATATAGACAATGTAGTTTGAGTGCACATGTACTGTCTAAGGTCTAAATACTCTCAACAGTTACACTCAACAGTTACACACAATACTGCAGCTGAATGTAAAGGAGGTTATGAACGATGTTTTCCATCTTTAAGTTGGATACTGATGTATCATAAATGCTGCAGTGGATCATAAAAAACAAATAATTTCTTTCAGGCTACATAGAGTCAGTGCTCAAATGAGGCTGGCCAACCTGTGAGTAATGGAAGTATTAACACTACATACAGTAGTAGCAGTACAGTTAAATTCCCATTTATGAATACTTTTTTCTTATGGATTGCGCTCGTATTTATAATCATAATAAAGGACCCCCTTCTCTGGAATGATTGCAATAGTAAACTCTCCATCTTGTGGGAGACCTTTGAGGGTATAAATGCCAGTCCTGTACTATACTGTGTGAAATCTCTGCACAGACACTTCTCTGTTACCCCCTGGGACAAAGGAAGAGACAGAAAAGGAGACACAGAGACACTCAACTCCTGCATCAGGTTACTGAGCAATTTTTCAGGTTTTCTAAAGATTTTCAATGACCATAATTGTTCATTGTTCTGATGAACACAGCCTGGACACAATTTGCCTAGATAAGTTTTGGACCCTGAAGTAGCTGAAGTTTTACATGCTGTATATTCAGTCTGAATAATTAAATCACACAAATTCCTTTCCATAATGTGGGGTTTGGGCTGTATGTTACACTCTCTCAGCTATAAGAGTGTTTGAATGAGATCAGTGTTTGTCTGTGTTCTTCTTTTTGGTACTATCATGCGCTCCTTGACACTCCACAGAGGTTTAACATTCAGCAACTCCCAGATGCGCAATATTCAGTAGTGCGATTTACTTCACAGCACTCATCCCTCAAAAACAGAACATTGCTTAATACAGGTTTCTAAAAAAATTGTTGCTAGAATGTCAGACTGAACCTCACCAGCATCCGTCATAATAACTACTAAGAATTTTAATAATAGTTAATGGTAATACCATTCAATATTTATATAATCACAATGATGAATAGAGGAATTATGTTTACTTCCTATCCTATACTTCCTAAATCACATTGTTTCAAGTGCTTTTGTTGTATCATCCAGTTTCTCCTTTTTTTTGCACAGTTAACACGATGTTGTGTTGGCAGGTGAAAATCACTTTTCTGACTTACCAGATACCATGAAGTTGACTTGCTGGCACCTCCCATCAGCTGCAGGGCTGGGAGAGTTGGGCAGGATGGTGATTCTTGCCATTTCCACCTGCAGGACAGTTGCAACCCTACTACGAAAGTCATATCTGGGCAGAAAGAAACAAAGTAGTGACAAATGAAAACAATCAGATCTAGGCTCAGGAATTGTAATAATTTCTCAGTAAAACTTTAATACAAAAAACATTCCTGTAACAATGCACGAGTCATGAATAGGTCACGCACAAATTCATTCTTCCTGAATGTGTCATGGATTTCTTAACCAGTTTATATGGAAATATGAAAACATTATCAATTAATCATTGTCACTCATGCCACCAAATTCTCTGGAATCCAGTTGGACAGAGAAAGGATATTTAAGCCTTAAGTACTCTCTGAGTACCAGTTTTTCATTGAAACATGAACCCACTTTTATCTCAGTTGTGAATCAGATGTTTCAAGTTGCTTGCATGACCTGGCAATCTACAGAAACAACATCTAGTAATGCTGAAATTGGAGACAGTCAATGTTAGTGCACTTTGCTTAAAATATCAAAAGTTATCAAGGAAAAAAAACGTGACACTCCCCTGTTATGGATTTTTTCTTACCTATGAGATATTGCAGATATTTATGGTTATGATGGATCATAAATCATACAATCACATCATTTTTGTGTTGTGCACAGTGGACCATGACTTTACTTTATATTGTTTAATCTTGTATAGTAAAATAAAAAAAAATAAATGAACATTGTATAGTTCCTATAATCTTGATATTTTCTCTGGAAAGGGAAAATAATTTATTTGAATTGAATAGTAGGTTATTGTGTGCTTGCCAGTTGTGGTTACAAGCTGTGCCATTTTCTTTAGTGTTTGAACATTTCATCAAGATTAATTTGTTTGAAAATTAGAATCCTGATGATCTGATGGTCAGGACTAAAAACAATGACCAATGATAACCTCCTAACTGATTAATGAAGGTTTAGCAGGTTTACAGTTTACTGAAAATGTTCAAAATCCAGTTTACACAAATCTGCTGTAAACACATTTGTGGGCTGTTATTTTTGGACTTAAGTAAACAGTTTCTGCAATAAGCCCATGAGGAATCCCCTCAGTTTAGTTGCATGGTAAGATACTGAAGACAATTTTGTTTCATATGCAGATCAAGAATTGCATTGCTGCCTTGATCACCTGCTAAAGTTGTCAACTTTGGGAAAAGTCTGCACGGCTGAAGGGGATTCTGGGAGGATGTCAGCACATGCAATGATGCTGCCACCATTCTTCAGCACTAGAGATCTGTGGACCACTGCAAACACAGAAAAAAAAACATGTTCTGCAACTGCTCTTATCACACTGTTATACATATGTCAAATTATAGTAATTGCTTTAGGCATACAAATTCCAAACTAGCATTGCTAATAAAAAAAATGCCTTAAAGTTTTATTTAAATCTTTGAATTTAAATTATTTTATTTGTAATATGACTATATCGGTGCAGTACCTGTTATGTCTCCAAAGAGCTGCATGATGCTGTCAGTGAAGACTTGTCTCTCAGTCAGGTTCACTGTGCCATGTCTTGCGGATAACTCTCCCACCACACAGCTCAGAGGGGTTTCCAGTGAACAGCTGGAGCTCTAAAGGGGAAATAGAAAGACGGAACTGCACTACCGTATGTGGTTAACACAAAAGTGCCTTATTTTCAGAATCAGGAAACCCCAAAGTCAAAGAAGAGGTAGTCAGGTCTCACCATAGATGTCATGTTGAAAGGATTGAAGGTACCTCCCAGACTGTTGCACGTCAAGTTGTTGCTGGATATAAGGTTGATGAACAAGGATGCCGCAGCCTGTTGCAGGGAAGGGTAACATACAAGTGAATGTGTGCAAGTGCTGTTTTTTCTGTAGATTTATGTGAGTGCTCTGTGTTTTCCTGATAAATACAGAGACAGATAGATAGCACACATTAAAAATGAACACTTGCTTTAGATACATATTTATAGTCTCTTGCTAATTGTGCCTTGCAGTGGTCCTCCATTTTTTTCTTATAGACAAATTCGAGCCCTCAGATTCAGAAAAATTCAACAATGTTTTCTTGCCTCTCATTACATTTCTCTGGACTGAGCCTCTGGCATTTCAGGACTGCAAATTTAGAGTAAAACTGCTAAAAGAACATTATTTTGTTGCTGTCATTAATGTCTGGCACGATTGATGTGCATAGGTGTGTGCTTTACATTTGTTTCTTCCCTCTTAGGCTCAAGGTGCTGGCATTTCTATTGTTGCAGTTGTGAGTGTTGTCAAATTTCCTCATCAAGAAGTTATTGTCCAGTTTGTTATTCACCTTAGCAGGCTGTCACAGCTTCTCAGGTGATTTAAAAATCCCATGACATTTCCTTGAAGGATTCCTCTCCAAGTTTTTCTGTGTGTTTAAAGACTTTGAATGTCTGTGCTACATGAAGTCAGCACTTGTCTTTTTTGAGGGGGAGGAGGGTCATTCCCCTTTTTAGCAAAACAACCAAAATCATCCTCCTAATTAACCTGCCACCATCCCCTTGTAGCCAAGACATTGCAGGGGCAGAGACGATTATCTCAGTCTTGTTAATGAAGAGGTTTGTCCAAGTAAGCCTATGAATCTGAAATAAGACTATGAATCTGAAATATCAGTGGGTAACTATGTATTGATGAATCCATTGTCCTGTCCATGAGCAGACAAGTTTATATTTGTGCCTTTTTCTCTCAGTTTCACCTGTTTGACAGTTTGTCTTGAGTCTATAATATTTTCTAAGTAATTCTGTACTGCATTGTACTTATAGCCTCTAGAGAGTAGATTCAGCTTTAATATCAAAGTGACAAAAGCCAAGGATCCGTAGCAGAAAAGCAAGGGAATCATAGAGACACAATGTTTTCCAATAATATTTCTATAATATCTCTATATTCTCTAATATCTTGTGCAGTAGCATCTGTGTGGTGGTAAATACACCCCCAGCTCTGCAACAAAATAGTGTAGAGGAGACATGGCTACAGATGCAATTTTAACTACTCCTTTAGATATGCCTTAAGCAGGGTCAGACTTTAGGCCATCACCTCTGCTATAAATGAACAATTCACCATGTGGCTACATGAGAAAGCGTTTAAAGTTATAGTTGATTACTGAAAAGTGATACCTTATCTTATTTATCTTATTAATTAACACACCGTATACATTTTTCCAGTTGCATTTATTATTTGTCTAGTTATATGACTCTGTACTTACATCTTGTCTTGTTGATGACTGAAGGTTCACCTCCATTGTGACATCACCACTACTCCCATCAGGAAACATCTGCTGGCGCTGAGGAGAGAGAGGGGAAAAAAAGTCTAAAATTATGACTCATAGACTGGATGGAATTGAACATACTCAGTCATATTCTCTTTGTAAATAGTCCAGGAAGACATGGGTGCTTGCTTTGCTCAAATATAAGGGTAGTTAAAATCGTTAACGGCAGATATTTCATACACTTATGGTATTATTTCACTCTCTCTGCAACTTTCCATTCCATCAGCCAGAGTATAACTGGCAGGTTTAAGTTGAGGGAACACGTTTATTCCCTCATATCCTCTTTGATAATAAAGCCTGTTTGGCTATATTACAAGCTCTTACCAATAGATGCAATGCAGGGCTCAGTATGGGGCCTCATGAGGGCGGCTGACAGAGACAGCTGTTCCCTTGTTGAGCTTCCTAGTTCAGGGGGCCTGTGGGTTCCACTAGCCATAGCAGACGGATGTTAAGCTAAGCTAATGATCTCAACCTTGCTTCCCGTAGACACTTGTTGCAACCCACCACATAATGAATTCACTGTCTGTCCAGCACAGCAGAAATACTCTGTCATGTTTTTGTGGCAGCTTGGGTTCTCATAGCTGTTAGCTGGAGAGAAAACCTTGCATGTGTTCTGTCGCCATCAAAGACAACCATTCGATTCTTTAAATATGCTGCTGTCACATGGAAATCTTGTGATGTTTTGGTGATAGGCCGGGTAATTTTTATTGAAAAGTATTGAAACTGCAAGGTTTTCCATACAATTTCTGAACTTGTGAATTGAGGAACTACTTTTATGATCAATTGGCAATGTCAGAGAAAATGTGTTGTACTTTAATTTGCACTTTATTTACAGCAGCATTTAAATATTTTGTCTACCTCTATCTGTGTGTTTATACTGAAGATTCAATTACAGGAAAAATTATACTAGCAAAAATCTTGATGTAGGATATATTGCACTTTAAACTACATATTATGTATGTATAACAACTTGGCATCAAGGGAATAAAAACTGAGTTGGTTCTTACCAGTCTGACTGTCCCAGTCACTGTACCATTGAAAACAGCCTTGGCTATAGTCCATTGTCCATCTGTATCTCTGTCAGCTGAGATGTCGGCACACTGCATTCTGCAAAGAAAAAACACATATACATAGAAAATCTCAAAAACACATACAAGTTGAGCAAAACATGTGTAAATCCCACACGATTAACCTTCAGAATCACAGTATTTTGTTCAGTCATTCTCAGTGAATGGGGTGGATAATCTGTAACATGACAAAGATCTGACTAGATGCCTGTGACATCCTATACCTGTAATTGCCCTCAATAGACTGGCCAAGTCTGTTAGTGTGTCTGAGGAATGCTCAGGGTGGTGAAGATTTTAACTGCTGTCTATTTAGACTGCAAAAGCATCAGCAACTTCTCAGCATTAAAGCTGTTATATGCAGTATTATGATATACATAAATTAATCAGCACAAACACATAAATACACAGAGCTTCTTACCTTGAGCCATTGGCATAGTGAACTACCACCGACCTTCCTACTATGCTGTAGGGTCCCGTTAATGGCATGTCAGGGTCCATGTATACAGCCTGAGATAGGTTGAGGCCATTTAGCATCCCAAACTTCCCACTGATGTCCCCAATCTCGTACTGGTCAACAGTGCCAGCTCCAGGTGCAGGGTTGTTTGATACGTTCCAGGCTAAAGGGTTAAAGTGGCCCAGGATGTTTGTGTTGGAGCAGGGCTCTACACTGTCAGGTTTGATAGGCAGCAAATGAACATGGTAACCCCCAGCCAAGAAGTCTAGATTAAATAAGGATACATTTATAGTCGTGGGGCCTTGTGGGACAGCTTGGGAGAAGCGCACCTGGCCACTGGACATGCCAGCGCCAAACCAGCTACCTAGGCTAGCTCTGGGGACTCGCAACATTGTGATGTTGGCGCAAGCAATCCTTGGCCCTCCTCTTTCTGCTTCATGGATGACCACAGAACGACCAATAATTCCTGAGCCTTGCAACCAGGAACTGACATCAGTAAAGAAGTTTTTTGCTTCCACTCCTCCTACTCTGGGGCCAAGGTTGATGGCGCTGTGCTTGCTTGAGAGGTCTCCCACTTCGCAAGATAAAGGACTGGATGGGCCACAGTTGAGGGCATAACTGCTGTCTTCTGTGCTAATGTTAAAGGGGTTCCAGTGTCCTCCTGTTGTGCTGCAGCACTTCTCATCATCATCCCTCTCTGAGCTGATGGGGTAACTGTGAACATGCCAATTATGGTTTGTGGTTGGTGTCTTTGTGGGATTTCCATATGACAAATCCATGAAGATGGATACGTCAGACAGGGGGTTGTTTTTCAGCTGTGTGAACCAGATCTCACCGACCACAGGGCTCTGAAATCTGGCTCTGGCTACGATCACTTCACCAGGATAGCTGATGCTGGCACAAACATACCGGGCACCATCTGTTTTGTGAATGACAACTGACCGTCCTACAATGCTATTGTGTCCAAAGAGAGGAAGATTAAAGTCTGTGAACACCATGTCCACCTCATTTTTACCTGCAAGGGACATGTGCTTTGCGCTCAGGTCACCGACCTCATACTGTTCATGTGTTGAACCAGGCACTTTTGGGTATGTTGGGTCATTTGTGCTCACTCCAAATGGATTCCAGTGACCACCCACGTTATCATTCGAACACATGCTTGATGTAGGCAGCCTTACTGAGGGGATGGGAAAAAGGTGGACATGATAAGGTCCGACTCTGCTCTGTAAGTTAGTCAGGTTCACCCTTAACTCTGTTACATCAAATGGGGAAGCCTGGCGGAAGCTGAAGTATCCTTTGATGCCTCTCATATTCACAGCAGCGCTCACTTGTTTCTCTGGGACAATGTAAATCTGAGCACACTCGTAACTTGACCCCATGCGAAGGAGAAGAAAGCCGTTGTTCACGTTGAAGCTTCTAAGGTCCAAACGGGATTTCTCAGGCTTTAAAGGGGTTCCGACTTTTACAACACCCAGATTGATCAAAGCTGAGGGATCTAGGCTTCCCAGGAGAACTTTACAACTTGCAGCGCTGCTTGAAGATCCGAAGAGAGTGACATTGGTTTGAGAGGCATTGACCTTACCGATTGTAACCAGGTCTGCAAGCAGCCTTGGGTTTGTCTGTCCTTGGTTAAGGCGAATGTAAACATTACCTGCAATTAGGCCAGTGAACCTGGCCTGATAGGTAAAGAGTGTCTGACCTTGACTTACAACCGTGCATACTTTAGTGCTATTACATGTCTCCAAACTCAGTGAGAAGTCGTCGAGGTTCGAGATTTGTCTGAAGATGTGCGACACATTAACAGTGAGGTTTGAAGCTGGATCAGCTGTGAAGGTGAAGACACTGGAGCCAATGTTTGCTTCAGAACAAGGCTGAGCATAATGGCCGTACATGACAGGGAACTCACTGAGGGAAAAGTTAAGCGAACTGCAGGACCCAATGCCAGACATGTCGACAGTGGCCATCTGAGAGGTGGTGTTAAACCATACCTGTCCTATGACTCCTCCCATGTTTATGGGAGCCAAAAACTGAACACAAGAAAAGGATTCTGAAAAGGAGATGAAAAAGGAGGTAATAATTAGTGCACTAGTTAAACCTGTTTCAATGTAGTTTAATCTTGAAATTACACCTGGTTTATTTTGGCAGACTTGTGTGCTAGTTTCATAGCAGCACACCAGTGGGTCAAAGTGCTCAGACAAGTGAAGATGCATGTGATGAAAATCTGTTAAAAGTTACTTTTTTAAATTTAATTTAACTAATTAAACCTAACAGTTGACTAAGTCTCATGTAAAGTACAGTTTCAAACAACCTGTAATTACCAGCTTTGAATGATTTCTTGTTAGACAGTGCATACAATAATAGTTTTTAGGGAAAAATATGTTTCTGTCAAATCACAAAATGAAATACTGCTTGGATAAAAACATATGGTGGAAATACTATTTTAAGTTGAATCCGCCTTTTAGTTTCTATTCTCAGTCAAATGTTATACACATGTATAGTGGCCACTTTCATTTCTTTTTTTGCTAATTCAGTCTGTATGACATTTGAAGTGAGAGTTAATAATGGAAATGTTACTGTAACAATATGACTTGATGTTAAACCTTAATTTCATTTCCTGCTTTTGGATTGCTATTTAAAATGATTAACAATACACACAATAGGACAATTCAATGTCTGTTTGCATACTTCAGGTTTTCCTGAATTTCCTTCGGGATTAACAAAGTATCTATCTATCTAGCTACTATTAAATCCGATCAGTGACTCATGATTTAGGTTGGAAAATGGTTGTTTATTAGAAATTTCAACAAAATTAGCAAGTTATGCAGACTGGATTAACTCAAGTTATAGTTACAGAGGATTTACTGTTATTATATTCTTAAATTTTCCATTTAGGTAGTTTCAAGCCTTTCCACAACATAGGAAAGAACAAGATGCAACTTAGCTCCTGTTTTAAATAATTCACGGTTGGTCGCAAAACAAGTTAAACGTTATTAGGTAGTTTCAAGCCTTTCCACAACAAGTTAAACATTATAAAGAAAGATAAACAGCTTTCGCCAAACCCAGCAGTCTTTGGTCAGATGCCATTGAATAGCTGGGAGTTTGTCTTTCAACTTAGAAATAGTTGACAGCTATTAAACACCACATCAGCCAGAAACTAAAGTTTTGGTGAAGACCTGCAGACTCACTCTCCTTCATGGTGCATAGTTTTAAAAGCCTTTCTATACATGATTATCAAAATAGTTCATGGGGCACTGCATGCAAAAGGCAAATGTGTCAAAATACTTACCAAGTAAAGAAAACAGCAGGGCAGCTGCCAGAAGGCACATGTTGGCAGATGTGTGCAAGACACACAGTAAAGCGAAGAGATTTATTCAGAATTAATGGAAAATCAGGTTTAAAAAAAACTTCACTGAAGTCATGTAAATCCTCTTTGAAGGTGAAGGCAAAAATGAAAGCTCAGTAACAACACAAGAAGTTCAGCAAGGGAGCAAATTGATGGAGTGTGTCGCAAATTTGTCATGTGTGACTGGTTTTCAAAAAAGTGCAGCCTCCCCTGTGCTTCTGTTTTTCAGCTGCAGCCTTTCTGTGTCAGCCTGTGATTGGTTAACAGGGCAACAGTGTCTCATGTATGAAGGCAGGGGAGGGAGAAAGGATATTTGGCAGCGTGGATGGTGGGTGGAGGTGGCCTGTCTCTAGTCAGGCCATGAACAGCTCATACCAAAATATAAGCAGAGTAAAGCACTTGTTGATCATAGTGTCTATTTGTTCTAATGTTCTGCTCAGTAAATTGCTTCAAAGTGCAAAGGGAATATTTATATTTGATTGTTGATTGAGTTAATTTAATTTGGCAAAATAACTTTTTGACATGATTTATTTGCTACTTTTTGCTTTTTGATTTCTAAGATAAGATTACTCTTTACCACTTTGCACTGTATAGTACACTGTGACAACTGGGCTCAAAATGACCCTGAATGTTTCTAAAATATCTCTCACTTTTACTGTACTCTACTTGGTGGCACATGTGGAATGCAAAAGTTATAGGAACACACAGATTGCAACAAATAAAGTCAGAAAGGAAAGTCAGAGATGTTTAAACAATATAAAATATATTTGAAAAAAGCAACGCAGATGGTGGTGGTGGTTCAGTTGCACTTCCAGGATTCATTGTTCATTCCCGTTTTACAACCCTGTCTCTGCCACCTCACAGATTATGCCTCAGCTGCCCTTGTGACAGGGTTGAGGGAAAAACAGGCACAGAGAAAATAGTAACTTGTGCTAAGAATAGCAGCCTGGTGGCCCATCATTCTGGAGCTGTTTGTGGTAGGCCATGCAGCTATTTACACATATTGGAGAGCCTGTGAAGTGGGTCCGGTCCTTCACTCTGCTTGTTTAGATCACTGATTGCTGTAAGACCTGGAATCATGACGCGATCGTGTCTCTGTCCCTGGATGTTCAAACAAGTTTACCATTTGCACATACACACACACACACGCAGAGAAATGACAGAGGAAAGCTTTAGAAGAGCTCAAAATATGCTAAATACAAATTAATAGGAAGTACTTAAAGCCATGAAGTGGCTTTTTAGCATGAAATTTAGCATGAAATGAACCAGAACAAAGAAAAACCTTCAAATAGTTTATATAATTTTAATTGACCCCATTAGTATACATAAATGTACATATGCATTGTTTTTTAAGAGGACAGAACTGACAATCAGAACATTCAAGACACAATAAGCGCTTTCATCCTGCAGAAAAGACAAGATAATCAGTACAGTCACAGTTTGAAACAGTTTACATGTAGGCATCATTTACAAGAGATTTCACAATTTCCTATCAACATTCATAAGACCGCAGTGTTATAAGCAC